>JAJJWX010002918.1:0-372025 GCA_023529315.1 Papaver bracteatum
CCAGGTCCTGAAATGATTTATTTCTCCAAACAGTAAATATAAGATATTCATCTAGCGAGACACCGAATATTAGCAAAACATCAATTGTAAATGTACCTGACCGTAATAGGTAACAATAGTATCGATAGAAAAGAATATGAATTTTCCAACCGGAAAAAGCATACAGTTATGTGCAAGAAGGTTTTCTTGAAGATGACTTGAAGAAACTTCTAGTATATAGATAGGTGAGGTTATTGATGCCATTCCAACCCCCAAACCTATATATGTCTTCCAAACAGTCGCCAAGAAACAATCAAAAGTACAATCACAGTAGTACTCCACTGACGAATATCAACGCATCAGCAAATAAGACCGTAAATTTACGATCCAAACAGTCATTCATCAAACCCCCAATTGCTGAACCAAACACTGCCCCTAGTATACCCGTCCGTATAATTTCCTGGCAATTTTGAAATTGGTATACAAATAATCATACTTTTTCTGTTTAAAATGTTAAGCACACGGTAAATTGACTGAAAATCATAAGTACACACCTACCTGTTTAATTGACTGAAGATCACTTTGGATACAAAATCTCGAGAGAATATATCCTGAGCAATTTAGAAACTACCGTATCAGGCAATTTAGAAACTACCAAAATCTCGAGAGAATATATACTATTTACTGTTTTGTGCCTAACTTGTTGGACACATGTGTAATTAGATTCAAAAAAATTCTGCAACTCTACTGTTTAATACTAGTAATTCTTAATCAGCCCAGATATGTCATAAGTTGAAAAAGACGAATTATCTCACTTACGAACCAGTCAACAAGAGAAGAAGACGGATGGAAGGTTATGAAAACAAAGCACCACTTAGCGAACATTGCATATCGAAGTAGTGGCGAGTCACCATATTTATCTCGAATGAGACTTTTCCACTCCATACTTCTTGCACTTTTTTTTCGAAAAGAAGAGAGATTTATTATAGAAAAGAGAATTTACAAATGTCTACCAAGGGTAGACAAAAACAAAAACAGAAAGGAAAAGAAGAACTTAGGAGAATACAGTCCCCCAAATGCTAGCACCACTTTGCCAACATTCCTTGTATCATTCTTCTTAGACTAAGCACGCACGATCCACCCTTATGATGATCACCGTTCTTGTGCATCAATCAACCCAGCTGCCTCAGAGAGTCTGTTCTTTACTAGTATTTGTAAGTGTTGGGGCAGGATTACGAAATCCGAGCCGCTATGCACAATACGAAACCTACACAATCAATGACATACAAATGCGGAAATAATACAACTACTACGATATGCAAGCAAACACACAACACCGGCAATTACTTGGAAAAACCCCTCCAAGGTGAAGGGTAAAAAATCAAGGGAAAATCTTCCACTATAATCAAACAATGGGTTGCACACAATTCTCCCAATTTGGGGATACACTCTTCTTCAAGGTGCATATAGCACTTGGATACCAATTTTCCTTATTACACTCACCCCTAAGGATGGATCAACAATTCATTCACCAAATAGATAATATTCACTATCAATTTGACAATAGCAATTGATTGAGATAATTACTACTTGGGTTTGAACAAACCTTAGATTTTTCCCCTTTTGAAGAGATGTGGAAATTAATCAATCAATCTTCACTACAACAACCAATAGATCCTTAGCTAAGAACCCTTTCTTCTTATCTTCAAGATTAACCAAAAATTCTCACCAAAAAAGCATCAATGGTGGCTGCTCCTTTCTCTTACACTCACTGCCTCTTTCTCTTCTTATTTTCACGAATAAAGAAGAATGAAGATATATTCGTCTCCTGATGCCTTTTGGTTCTTTTAACCAAAACAAAGGCACTGCTAAGTAGATCCCCCCATTGGATAAGGGGAATCCAGAATGTTGGCCATAAGACGTGAAATCCAACAATCTCCCCCTCACGACTTATGGCGAGGTACTCGTCACCACCAAACCTTCCCTTCTGCATAAAGACACATGCTTGTACTTTGGTAGCGACTTTGTCATCATATCAGAACCGTTGTCAATATACACTGATACCTAATATACAAGACCTTCTCTTCGAGAACTTCTTGTATCCACTGATACCTAATATTGACGTTCTTGGACCTCGAGTGAATACTCGAATTCTTGCTATGATGGATGGAACTCTGGCTGTCACAATAAACGATGAACCTTTGTTGCTTCACACCGAGTTCTCTAACAAACCTCTTCATCCATATCATCTCCTTGCAACTATCAGTAGATGCAATGTACTCTGCCTCACTAGTAGACAATGCCACACAAATTTGTAACTTGTATTGCTAAGACATAGCTCCCCCTACATAGGTAAATAAGTAACCCGATGTCGACTTGAGACTGTCTTGAGCACCTACCAAATATGAATCTGTGTAACCAACTAACTCTGTCTTGTCACCACCATATCACAAACACATATTAGAAGTACCCCTTAGATACCGTAGTATCCATTTCACTTCTTCCCAATGCTCCATACCTGGATTTGATAGAAATATGCTTACCACTATAAATACAAGTTATCTATCTCCACATTAGGTGTGGAAGATATTCACCAAAACTTATCACTCTCGACTGTGTCAACACAAGTAACAATATGGTCACAACGTGTCCTCAGTCAGGAGCTGAAAGCTCGGAAACAGTTTCACCAAAACCAATTCAGTCTAGTCTTCATTGTACTCCGACTATTATCTAGGATCTAAACCTGTTTTCTGTTTTTGAATAATGTAATCAGAACTCATTATAAATACAAGTTATCTATCTCCACATTAGGTGTGGAAGATATTCACCAAAACTTATCACTCTCGACTTGGTATCAGACTTCGATCCAAGATCGTTTCCGCTAGAAAAATCATCACCCAAAACAAACAAATCCCTAATCAACAATGGCAGAAGCAACCAACACCCTAAGACAAGTTCAAATCCATCATCTTGTTACTTTGAAGCACAGAGACCAACCATCATCTGTGGAAAGCACGATTTTAGACCCATACTAAAAGGGTACGATCTTCTTTGGATTTGTAGATGGAACAAAAGCAAAGCCAGCACAAACCCTACCTGGAGGTGAAGCCATCAATCCGGCTTTTACTGCACATGAAGCTCAGGATTCCTTGATTGTTGGATGGTTGAACTCTACTCTCACCCCAGAAGTCCTAAGCACAGTTTCAGAACTCATTATAAATAAGTCGGCCCATTAGGTGGTATTTTTCAGAACTCTACTCTCACTCCTAACTTTTTACAGCGGACCGAACATTTTGGCAACATTTTCATCAAAATTCGTAGTGATGCAATTTTAGCAGTTTCCGACGGTAATTATTTTTGCAGATCTCGATCCACAAGTCTGGATTGTAGCAGTTGCGATCAACGGACTGCGATTATCTCAGTATCTGTAGCAGCTGCCATCATTGGACTACGTAGATTAAAATTAAAACTAGACCTAGCCATGTTGCGGATCGAAAATCCAGCAACAATTTTGACGAGCGTCCCAGCAATTCTATTATTATATTTTGTGGTGATACGAATTTTAAAGCATCCATAGGTAATAGCTTCAGCAAATATGACACAACGAATCCTCATTGCAGCAGTTTTGATTAACTGGACTGCAGTATGTGCGATTATATGGTCAGCAGCAGGCGCGATCAGCTGCACTGCGACCATTGTGATCAAACTGGGTTGTAGCCACTATAATTGGCTGGACTGCAACAATGATTTTTCACGACGTTCAAACATCTTTTTCACAGAAATAATTTTGAAGCGTTTTCCATAACTTTTCTCGATGGGAGAGTACGATTCCTTTTCTCGTTATCCCCTTAGTCGACGCCAATGTTTGTACCCAAAATAAATTATGGGCACGAAACACAATGAATTGGTAGTTTTGGTGTGTTTTTAGGGTTGGAGGACGGATTGGAAAGCAAATTAAGAGATACAGAGGTTTAACGTGGTTCGGCATTGTTTGCATACATCCACAAACGAATCCCCTTGGGGAAAAATGTTTTATTGACTTTTGTATTACAAAGTATGTCTTCCACTCCTATTGGCTCCCCCCCTTAGTCCCCGATTTCTCGCTCTCCCTATTTATACAATTCAACATCTAATTTCAACATAAACATAAATTGCATTAACTGCCCCATTCATGCTCCCATAATGAATTCTAAATGAAACTGCCCATTTATGCTCCCATCATGAATTCTACATGAAACTTCCCCTTTATGTCTTCATCATAATTGTTGCATGAAAGCGCCCCTTAAATGCCTTTATGATAAATTCTCATGAAACGTTGGGATTAATCTTGCATGTATGAAACTGCTACATTTAGTGTTGTATGGTAAATCTCGATCTTTGGATGGCAAATTTGGAAGTTTGGATGGATCTTGGTTGGTAGCATAATTGGTGGTGTTGGATGGAGTCATGGAAGTTTGGATGGAGACGGTTGCGATCTGAAGAGTTTTAAGTCGAATTGGTTAAGCAACGTTATTTGGTTATAAGACCGAAAATTGGCTGGGGGTGTGACTGACTTCGATAGTTGACCGACTGTTGACTTTGACCATTGACCAGATGTTGACTTTGACCATTGACCTTGACCGGATGTTGACTTTGGCGGTTGACTTTGACGATTGACTGATTTTGACCATTGACCGGTCTGTGCAGACTGGTGGGCTGCCTTGGTTGACTGGTTAGCGTGCTTGGATGAGGACCAAAAGATGATTCAAGTATCAATTTGGCCCATTAAGTGGTATTTTTACTTATGGTACAAACAATAAGCTTGTCATCAACATATAGCAAACGAATAAGAAAATCACCATCAGCAAATTTTTGAATGAATACACAATGATCTGAAGCTGTCCTCTTGTACCCATGTTCCTTCATGAACGATTCAAACTTCTTGTACTATCTTTTTGGAGCTTGCTTCAAACCATATAGACTCTTTTTTACTTCAAAAACCCCGGGTTATGCCATATACACATCTTCCTCCAACTCACCGTGAAGAAATGTTGTCTTGACATCTAGTTATTCAATGTCAAGATCCAAACTAGCGGCTATTGCCAAGACAACCCGAATAGAAGAAAATCTCACCACCGGTGATAAAATTTCATCAACGTCAACACCCTTTCTCTGATCATAACCCTTCACAACTAAGCATGCTTTGTACCTTGGTTGTGAGTTACCATCTTCAGTTTTGATTCTGTACACCCACTTGTTCTTTAGAATTTTCTGGTTTTCTGGCTTGTTAACCAAATCAAAAGTGTCATTCTCATCTAAAGAGCCAACCTCTTCTTTCATGGATTTCAACCACTTCTGACTTTCAGGAACACTAATAGCTTCTTCATAAGATTTTGGTTTACCTGCATCTGTGAGCATCACATACTCATGTGGTGTATACTTTGTTGAAGGTAATCTGGTCCTGCTGGATCTTCTCAACTCAGCTTCTGGTTGTTGTTGTTGCACTTCTTGCTCAACATCACCCACTGGAACATCTTCATGAGCTTCATATTCATTTCCATTACCATCAACATCATCATCATGTTGTTCAAGAGAAGGAATAACTGGATTTTAATCCAAGGCCATATCACCTTGAAGCTTTGGCATCTCAATCTTATCAAAGTCTTCAATAGTCTGTTCTTCAAGGAATAATGCATCCCTACTTATGATAACCTTCTTCTCAACTGCATCCCAAAATCTGTAACCAAACTTCTCTGCTCCATATCCTAGTAACAAACACTGCTTTGCTTTGTCATCAAGCTTTGATCTCTGATCTTTTGGGATATGAACAAATGCCCTGCAACCAAATACTCTTAAGTGATCATAAGTAGGCTCTTTGTATCTCCATACCTTTTCTGCTACTTGTCCATCTAGAGATGAAGGAAATGGATTGATCAAATACACAACAATATTCATTGCTTCACACCAAAAATGCTTCTGCAACTTGGAATGAGATAACATGCGCCTGATTCTCTCAAGAATAGTACAGTTTATCCTCTCTGAAACACCATTATGTTGTGGAGTCTTCGGTACTGATTGTTCATGACATATACCCATGCTCTTGCAATACACTTCAAGTGGTCCAATATACTCTCCCCCGTGGTCAGAACGAAGGCACTTCAAAGTTCTACCTGTTTCTATTTCCACCATGTTGTGAAACATCTTAAACACAAAAACAACATCATCTTTGGTCTTGATTGCATATGACCAAACCTTCCTTGAAGCATCATCTATGAAAGTAACAAAATAAACAGCACCACCAAGTGTTTTGACCCTTGATGGTCCACAAATATCAGAATGAACAAGATCAATAATACCAGAATTGTGCTTGGGTAAAGCTTTATGAAAAGAAACTCTAATTTGTTTACCATAAAAAAAAATGACTACACGTACCCAATTGGATACCTTTGGAATTTGGAAAAACTTGCTTTTGGTGATGAATTGAATTCCCTTCTCACTAAGATGACCAAGTATTCTATGCCACAATTCGCAGATTGAATCTTTGTCAACAGCATGCAAATCACCTTTCAACACATTCACTTTTGTTCTGTACAATGTCCCATACTTCTTGCCTCTTGCAATAACCATGGATCCCTTGATTATCTTCTATTTTCCATCACCCAAGTGAGTGTTGTACCCTTCATCATCTAACACTCCTGGTGACATTAGACTCAAACGAAGATATGGTACATGTCGCACATTTCTGAGAACCAATGTGCAGCCGACACTGGTCTCAGCCTTCACATCACCCATTCCTACAATCTTCGAAACACCATTGTTTCCCATTTTGACTGACCCAAAGTCACCAGCCTTGTAGGAGGTAAATACATCTTCATGAGGAGTATCATGATAAGATGAACATGAATCTATTATCCACTCTGAATCAGAACCTGCACAACTCACACAAATATCATTACAATCTAAGAATAAAATAATATCATTATCTGTTGCAGTAGATGCAACACCATCGTCTTGTTTATCATTTCCTTTCCCCTTTTTCTGTTCTTGCTTCGGTTTCCTGCATTCATTTGAATAATGACCTCTCATACGACAGTTCCAACATTTAACTTCCTTTCTGGACTTTGATTTATCCCTTGACTTGCTACGACCAACTTGTTTTCTGTCTTTTCTTCTACCCTAATTTTCTGTAATAAGAGCTTCTGAATGAGATGAGTGTGATGACCTTCTTATAACTTCTTCATTCAGAAAACTATTTGTTGCAACAGTCAACTTCCTGTCTGCAGCAGAATAATTGAGACAATTCCTCAATGGCTCCCAACCCATCGGTAAAGTATTTAGCAACAAATAAGCTTGAATATCTTCAGGAATTTTCAGCTCCATAGATGTAAGCTGATTCATAATACCCTTCATTTCATTTAAATGTTTCGCGATTGAACTTCCTTCCTTATAGCACAGCTTTCCAAGCCTTTTGAATAGAAGAGCTTTTGCACAAAGAGACTGCTGATCATATATCTGCTCTAACTTGGTTCACAAAGAATATGCTACTGTCTCACTAGCCACATGATGAAAAATACCATCATCAATCCACTGACAAATAAAACCAACTGCTTTTCGATTAGTAACTTTCCAATCTTCTTCACTTCTCTTCTCAGTCCTTACTCCCTTACTCTCGAGTACAAATCTGTTCACACTCCTCTAACGAGTGTATATTTCACATATTCTTCTGATTGGTTGATTATTTAACTGATGGCCCCATTACCCTCTATGTTTAGAATCATGACCCTCGTTACATAACTTCCTAAATTAAATCAAAGGTAGAGATTGAAATGTGAAATATACACTCGTTAAGGAGTGTGCACAAATTCGCACTCCTTACTCTCTATTATACCATAGAGATCTTTACAATATAACCAATCTCCATCTTCGCCTTCCATATCACAAAGTTCTCACCGGTCAAATTGGCCGTTCTATTACTAGTGCTAGCTTCCGCCATTGCACAGGATTAGCTCAACCCAAAATCTCTGATACCACTTATTGGGGGAGGCTTACGAAATCCGAGCCGCTATGCGCAATACGAAACCAACACAAGCAATACAAATGCGTAAATAATACAACTACTATGATATGAAAGCAAACACACAACACCGGCAATTACGTGGAAAAACCCATCCAAGTTGAAGGGTAAAAACCACGGGCAAATCTTCCACTATAATTAAACAATGGGTTACACACAATTCTCCAAATTTGGGGATAATAACAACTTCAAGGTGCATATAGCACTTGGATACCAATTTGCCTAATTACACTCACCCCTAAGGATGGATCAACAATTCATTCACCAAAGAGATAATATGCACTATCAATTTTACAATAGCAAGTGATTGAGATACTTACTACTAGGGTTTGAACAAACCCTAGATTTTTCCCTTTTGAAGTGGTGTGGAAATTGATCAATCAATCTTCACCACAACAACCAATAGATCCTTAGCTAAGAACCCTTTCTTCTTCTCTTCAAGATTAACTAAAAACTCTCACCAAAAAAACATCAATGGTGGCCACTCATTTCTCTTACACTCACTGCCTCTCTCTCTTCTTATTTTCACGAACAAAGAAGAATGAAGATATATTCGTCTCCCGATGCCTTTTGGTTATTTTAACCAAAACAAAGGCACTGCTATGTAGCTCCCCTCATTATCTAAGGGGCATCCAGAATGTTGGGCCATAAGACGTGAAACCCAACAATAAGATGAGGATTTGGGACTTTGGGTCTTACCCTCTGAGCTAGCAATCCAAATGCCAATAATGTAACATGGATCGTCACAACTAGTAACATAACATGTACAATCCAGAAGAAAAGTTGCATCATGGGGAAAGCCAATGACTATGATCATGCATTGATAAATATTTTTTTTTATTGTTTAATTAAAGAGGGATGGATTAAATGGCATACAAACCATCTGCGGGAAGATACTGACAAAGAGCGAAATGCCCATAGGAAAAGCAACTTAACAAAAATAAACTAGATCATTTTTACGAAGCAGATGTAGTAAAACAGAAATAGGTCCCTTAAGAAGAAAAAAACACTGAAGCATAACAGAAAGGTGATCATTAATAGTGTTCATAAACCACACGAAGAATTGAAAAACCATAAAATGATCAAGTAAAGATTAAAAAATAGATTAGATCAAGCGATGGGCACATGAATTATTTGATCATGTATAAAGATCAAAAGGGAAATATTATTAAAACCAATGTTCTCAGATGTGGGTTGATTCACCATAATCATTGTCCTACTGTGTTTTACACGACTTAGCTTGTATAGGTTGACAAAATAAACAGCCAGAGAACTGACTTGCGTGTTTTTGACAAAACAAACAAGCCTGAAATTGAGAAAATTGTAACATATTGTTAGTGTACACGATGATCAAAGTGAATATTGATTATGTATCTAGGGTTTTGATTTGTTTATTAAACCCTTGTAGAGAATAAAGACTTCACATAAAGGTCTTTCATATGAATAAAAACCGAATTTGATAGACTTCGATGAAAAAGAGTTAATAAGAAAACCTTAATTAGAGGAAAGAACCACGATCCATGATTATGTTGGAAATTTTGGGTATAAAACAGAGGATGATAACACTAAAAGAAATTGTTGTTGTACTCAAAAGCTTTCAAGGCTCGGGTGATTTCTTTTAGACGATTATTTCTACCCTCCCAATATAAATTGGCGATTGCAACAGGTATGCGAAATAATGCCTTCAGGATACAATGAAAGCTCTACAACAGGAAATTGGATTCAAGGTTTGCACCCCTTGACCCAACCAAGAACACATGAGAGAGATTTCTGATGATGCTTTAGATGGAGAGAAAACATTGAATTCATTCTTAAGAATGGGAGAATTCCTTCACTACTTATAGGGTTATTCATGCCTATTGGAGATGCCTCTTCACTTCAAAAGACACATAAGGTGTGATTGTTGGGAATGGTTGTGTCCTTTATGAACCATCACACCTATTAGAGGTGTCCCTTCATCTCCAACTAACATCCATTGTGTTTATCCAACACAGAACACTTCCCCATCATAGTGACAAACCAAAAACGAAAACAGTTTTATTTTCTAAGTTATTGAAAATATCCAACAATCTCCCCCCTATTTTCAAAAACCAAAAAACATAAAATAAAATAAAACTTATAAAACCGGAGTGGCTGCATCACTCAAGTGACTGCCTACGTACCCGAGTGGGATCAAGCCAACGTAGTTCAAGCACAATTGAGACTAAGCATCATCGTTGAAACCAATACATAAATGATAGGTACCTTAAAGGTTTGAACCTTCACTTAGTGTAAGAAACTCAAAGCTTTATCGATATTCTATGGTGAAACTAGTCTTGAACCAAATCCCTTATGACAAAGCGGAGTCTCCACATATTGATTCCATAAGACATGTGTTCTCATAGCCAAGCACTATAAAGGCCTTGTGCTTATATCCTTATTCATGAGTCTTCTTTAGAGAACGGTCTTCTTCTCTTAGGAAACGGCCCACATTTCCATACTCATATAGGTAAGTCTCGAAGGTGTTTTGCGAGACACCTTTTACTAATCACAGACTCATTAAGGATTTACATCCATCCTATTTTCTTAGAAAAACCAGCACTAACTTGAAATGGGAAGTTTTATGTTAGTGCTCCATAATCTGACCATAACTTGTTGGTACCACATTGAACCTTGTTTATCTTTTTCAAAACATAGGTTGGTTTTCTGCTTTATGGGAGATCAACCTTCCTTCACAGACCTTAGTCCCATTTCTATATACTTCATTGAAATTAATTCCTTTGGGAGACTCTTAATAAGTAGGTCTACCAAGCTTTTCTCCGTTTCAATGGTTAACTGCAATTACTCCTTTCTTGAGTAATTGACTTACCGTTCCTTGTCTAAGACTTGTATGTCTTGACTTTTCATTATAAGTCTTGTTAAAGACGTTATAGATCATATCCTGATTCACAATTAATCAAGACCGCTTGAGATGGCTTCTTCCAAAAATGGGATCTCTACAAATTAAGTTCTAAGCCATTCCTCCTCATTTATTACATTTACTCATGCAATCAATTCTGACATTATTAAATATGTTCCTCTTTGATTTTACAAAATAATTGTAACTTCTCTAGTGATCCTAATTAACATTTGCGGTTAATTCACAAGAAGTCATTATAGACTTGCATACACTAGAGGCATAGAAAATTTGTAGGCAACTTACTTGTTGTTTCAACAAGCACATTATCCCGATGAGTAACTCCTCTACTCATGCCCAATCTTCTACAAATTTATACCCAAAAAAACATAGACAATGTCTATTTAACATTCTACATTAAGTAATGCAAATGTTCATAATTTATGCATCGGTAATATCGTAACACCTAATCGTTGGATATTTGGTCGGCCGCCCAATCTTCCAATACGTTACATATTCACCGGTATTTTCCTTTTCTATCGATGTCATTTAAGACATGCCAATTTCCAAATTTTGGAACCATATAATTCTTATTGCAAGAATCATGCTCATATCATATAATTTGTTATCTAAATAATTATTGATGATCTTGGTTATAAAATAACCTACCAACTAGAAAATTTTATATGATATTTTCATATAAATTCTCCCCCATTTCATGATAATTTTCAAATGCATAAATGCAACTAAATGTCATGAAACACGATTTGCGTCAAACATGTACACCCAAAATTTCTAAATAGAAATTAAAACTTCAAATCCAATATATCGGTACGAATATTATGGATCTGGCTTTCCTTTGCAAACATTCCAATCAATGCATGCATGTCTTATTAATACACTTTTTTGCATTCATGGCACAATGACTCAAGTCTCATTTACACAAGTACTTGGTCGAACCGAAAACCACTGTTGCTCGGCACCCATCAGTAGATACACGGAAGTTAACATACATCAAACAGCCCATACTAATTTATCACAATTCAAACAACGAAATGTGCATCTTTACATGTGATAATGAGGTTTGATCATCCAACCTTAGAACTAGTCGGATCACAGTTCTAGAAATTCATTTAAACTTAATCTAGTAATAAGAAAAATGAAAATATCATGTTCTATATCCCATCAGAGTACATTTCAACTAAGGACATTCTTTCGGACTCAAGCCAGATTGGGATTCAAAAGGAACACAACACGACATCATGTCAGTTGCTGATTACAAACGACGTATAACAAACCAGAATTTCATGACCATAGATAGGTAAACCTGTATTTTGGATGCCCTACTGTACCGGTTTGGCTATTGTGAGACTTAATTAGATTTTCAAGCAGGTATTCTCATATGAGTCTCAATTGTTCATGCTCAATAAAATTCCTACAAGAATACAAATCAACTCTTAAGAAATTCTAGATGCCCTTTGTTTTTTTTTTTTTTACTGCATTGGTTGCAAGATTCAACCAGATCAACGAAAAGAAGCATCATAACATGGATCTCACTGATCTATGTTCACACCTAATTTCTATAAGAATGAAATCTTCAAATCCGATATTTGATTTTCCTTCGGATTTGGCTTTCCTTGGCCATGGTGATTACATAATACACCCATACTTAATCAAACTGGAAGTTTGACGTGAATTGATACTAACACTAAACTACATCATGTTAATATATGATCAGGAAGAGAAGTAAGTTATACTAACCTTTTCCCTCTTTTGTAAGATTCTCACCACTTGACCAAGAAATTCAAGTATACTGATTCATAAATTAACGTCCAAATTTATGAACCGTTTTTCTCTTGAAGTACTAAATTCCCTTCCTGTAGGCGTATCTCGGGGAGCATCCACAACAGCGCTTTCCGTACCTTTTATAACTGTTTATGGATCGTAGGGAGGAGTTTCCGTCGTTCTTTCGTTTATGGAGCGATATACACCACTACTTTCTAGTTTCTCCTTGACGCAAACCATACTTAATTAAATAAAAGCCCAAATGCTGATATAGTATGACAAAGTCCAAAGCCGATCATCCGTTATCATTTCTTTGATGTCAGCATCCGTGAACCTTCCCTTCGTAATGGTCACTGCACACTTATAATTTCAAAAATCAACCACGATCCCGTTTAACTTTCATCCTCCTTGTCGGAATTAATCGTCTAAAACTGTTGGAAATTTTGGGTATAAAACAGAGGATGATAACACTAAAAGAAATTGTTGTTGTACTCAAAAGCTTTCAAGGCTCGGGTGATTTCTTTTAGACGATTATTTCTACCCTCCCAATATAAATTGGCGATTGCAACAGGTATGCGAAATAATGCCTTCAGGATACAATGAAAGCTCTACAACAGGAAATTGGATTCAAGGTTTGCACCCCTTGACCCAACCAAGAACACATGAGAGAGATTTCTGATGATGCTTTAGATGGAGAGAAAACATTGAATTCATTCTTAAGAATGGGAGAATTCCTTCACTACTTATAGGGTTATTCATGCCTATTGGAGATGCCTCTTCACTTCCAAAAGACACATAAGGTGTCTGTTGGGAATGGTTGTGTCCTTTATGAACCATCACACCTATTAGAGGTGTCCCTTCATCTCCAACTAACATCCATTGTGTTTATCCAACACAGAACACTTCCCCATCATAGTGACAAACCAAAAACGAAAACAGTTTTATTTTCTAAGTTATTGAAAATATCCAACAGATTATGATTTCTGATATTATATAGAACAATCTTCCTCTAGTGATTGATTACCATAGTCATAAGCTATGAAAAAAGAAACTCAAGATGAGGAGATAATCGATGATTAGGAGGAGTTATTTGATGATAACTCTGTTGGAAATAAGAAATATAAATCATCCATAGAAAATACAGACTAATGGACTAGTCCGCACAAAATAGAAAAAAATGATAACATTGTTATAAATGGTAGTTTATTAGCTAGATGCCCACTTTAGTGGGATCCCATTACATGGGCACCAAATATGTAAACTCTATAAATAGAGTCCCAAACCGTTATAAACACATACATATGAATAAATTTTTTTCTCTCTCTTCTCCTCTATTTTGTGTCTTCTTTCCCTCTTTCTCTATACAATACGTCATCGGGCCAGTATCTCTACCTGAGCATAATCACCAAACATCACATGATAGGCCGTAAAAGCTACTAGTTACAAGCGTATTCTTTATTAGTTATATCTCTACATAAAGAGGATGGAAAGGGATTTTTTTTCTTATCTCTGCTAAACATCACATGAAAGCCAACCGTCGATAGATATGTTATATCTCTACATAAAGAGGATGAAAAGGGATTTTTTTTCTTATCCAGCACTAGGTATATTATTCTTTATTTTAATGTTATACATGATTCAAAACTGGCAAATTACTAACTATTTTGTGCAATAATTGTTCGTAGGATACGAGGTGTTGATAAGACCTCAAGTTATCAGCTACATGCACGTGATTATGTACGCCTCCAAGCTTATGATTTAGGACCAGCAAACAGTGCACATTTGATGAGATACGGTTGATCAATTACCTTTTTAATAAGTTGATTTTTATTTTCTTTCCCTATTGTTTTCTGTTGTAAAAGAGAAAACAAAAAATCATCGAAAGATGGTTACAGTTTCTATTCCTTTCATGAAACTGTATCACCAAAGATTGGTGTTATCGTACATTTTATTACCTTTATAGTAATTAATTACATGCATGGTTCATGGAACCTCCGGCCAACTAAATTTGGTATCTTCGTCAATTGGATGAAGATCATGTGATTTTATTTATTTATTTACGGTTTCTATTTATTTAATAGAAACCATATGGATTTTCCATATGCGATACTGAAAACGATAACATTTGTCGTACAATTTTATTAATTGTACAAACCAATTGATATTGGTTTTCCCCCATCAATTATCTGCAGTGAGATGTAAATATTGGCATTCTAAGGATTTTTAGCTAATATTAGTTATTGATTTCTATTCCTTCAAAGAAATATGCATCAATCAAAAAGTAGATTTTTCTCTACAAAGAATATGGTAATGATTTCTTTATTTTTCTCAAAAGAATCATCTAAACCAATTGGAATTAGATTTCTCCATGGATCCTAAAATGATGATATTGGTTATTACGACATTCACCAATTTAACAATTTTTGGTTGTCTTCCTTGTATTATTCTCCAAAATTTGAAATAGTTCCACTTGTAGTTGGAATTGGACACTAAAGATCAAAGGGTGCACCCGGCTTGTTAGCTATATCATTAGTCCTTGTTGTGACTATATCGATCTTGATATTATTTTATTTTTATAAAGAAGTGTCCATAATTTCAGTCTAGTTCATTATCTCGTTGATCCTTGAGGTCATGAAATTATTTTGGAGTCTTACTTGTATATTTTGGCTGTAACTAATGAAATACATGGTTGATGTTCAATTGTATCTTGAGTAGATTATAATTTTTGGACATTTTATGGCTCTTGGAGTCAGTATCTACTGTCCAACCTGGTATTGTTAACATCCATAAATTGTCATAAGTATATGTCCTCGAATTAATCGGATAATACTTTACCAAATTTGTTTTCTTTTTTATGAGATGAAAATATTTCCGCCATAATCATGGAGAGACTATACACTACCAGTAAAAATTGGTGTTAATTAAAGTGTTATATCAATTTCTCTCCTATCATGATAAAATTGAAAAATGTTGTTATTGACTAGGCGTGAAATGTCTCATTTGTTTCTACATAAGTGTTTACCTCTTTAAGAGGAAAATCCAGTCACATCTAATAAAATAAGTAGCGTTCCATAAGAAGCTACTGGTAGTTCTCCAATTGAGTGTACCAAAAACACGACTCGCATTCTCAAAGATTATAATTCCCGTGGGCACTTGTACTAGCAATTCTTTGGATTTTTTTTTCAAGATATGCATACACTTAAGAATTGTGTAGGATCGTCCTTTGGAATTTTTTTTCAAGATATGCATACACTTAAGAATTGTGTAGGATCGTCATTAATATGTTGTCTAATATTCATATAAAGTATCTACCAAAAATCGACATATGTGATTGGTTGGCGTACAATCCAAATTAGATTGGACTGATTTCTCAATTAACGTAATTTTGGATCCAAAACTTAACACTTTAAAAATTCTAATCCTATTAATTACAGGCTAGTGCAGTCATAATGCGTTATACGGGAAATTTTTCGTTGTAAATATGATTTTAAGGGTTTCATTTTTTTCTCAGATCCTAGGATTGATTCATTAATTGTTCTCTTTATACAATGCATTTGACGTGGTAGTCTTTGAAGGACTCATATTGCGTTGACACAAAAAATGTGGTCGAAGAACATATTGAATTTGTAATCTTTTGAGGATTCAAAATTTTATTCAGGCAGCCACCTTATTTGCTTACATAAGGTTTAACAATCCTTTATGTGTTTTTAGAAATTTGGTACACAACCAAAAATTTGGATTAATTAGTTGATGATTTCAACGTTATAGGTCTCTTGATGAGTCCTTAAAAACACTAAAATCCAAGCTTTGGGAGCAAAAATTCTATTATTTTTCTTTCTTAAATCTGCAGTTAGAATTACGCTAGCTTAAACTCGTCTTTGAGGTAGACTAGAGTTATGATTTTGATGCTCGTTTTCTTTCAAACTCATATAGTTGAGTTAGCATCCATAAATCGTCAAAAGTTGTACTCTTTTTCCTTCGTTTCAGGTTTTAACAAGGCAACATCTCACCGACGTTCAATTTTTTTTCTTCTAAATGTTTATATTTGTGCTCTTTTTCCTTCATCCAATTTTTTCCCATTGGGTTTTTACTGGAAATGATTTAGTGAGGCAATTCATTCAACATGGTGGTCATCCAAGGGGGAGTTGTATGGATTTTGGTAATTTGGTAGATTCCCACCATTAACTAGGTCATTTTGTCAGAACAAATCAACATAACCATCTCCTATGAATTTGGATATCATTATGATCCATATAAGGTATGATCGCAAACTTTTCTCACCTTTGGAACTATAACTGCATATTGGCACTTTGTTGAAGAAACTACATCAACTACTTTTGCAAATCATCTCTGAGAAGCTAGACATCCAAGAAGCAAGTCCTCGATGTATTTAAAGAAGCGTGAAGACTCAAGAACACTACCATTAGAAGACTAACACAAAAGAAGACTTCATCAGCTGGCAAATTTCTCACGAAAGCATTGTTATCTCCAGCATTCAAGATATTCGTTTATCGAAATTGGGAAATCTCAACTCGAAGATTTGCAAGCCAAGACTTAACTGGAGTACTTATCAGGGGGAGTATCAAATTAGAAGGTATTTTACTGGACCATCATGTTGTACTCTTTTTCCTTCATCAAGGTTTTTCCCACTGGGTTTTTCTTGTCAAGGTTTTAATGAGGAAACACATTTATGTCCAGCTTCGTTCTAAGTTTTCTCACAATTGTACTCTTTTCCCTTAGATCAGGTTTTGTCCCTTTTGGATTTTCCTGACAAAGGTTTTAACGAGGCAATTTCTTAGATACAATGGTCATCTAGGGGGAGTGTTATAAATGGAAGTTTATTAGGTAGATATGCCCATTTTAGTGGGACCCCATTACTTGGGCACCAAGTATGTAAACTCTATAAATAGAGTCCCAAACCTTTGTAAACACATACATATGAATAAGAATTTCTCTCTCTCTTCTCCTCTACTTTGTGTCTTCTTTCCCTCTTTCTCTATATTACAATAAACATTTTTTTTTATGGAGGCGTTTCAAGATGGGGGCATGGTGGACAAATGAGATGCTGACAAGTGTATTTCCAATTAATTGCTTCCGACAAATTTTGTTTTCAAAAATATAAAATAAATGTATTTGTTGGAGAAAATTTTGCTTATCTTAATTGTTTATATTTTTTGTTTGATATTTTTGGAAACAGGATTTGTGAAAACAATTACAGCAATTTTAAACAGACCGAGAAAAAACAACATGAAAAACCGGGTCTCACATATTTAGAAAAAACAACATGAAAAACCGGCTCTCACATATTTTTATTTGAAATCTGTAGTCCCCAATGTGCCCGCCCCTCGGGAGTTTTGTAGGAGCCACATAGTTTGTGAGAGGCGTTTATTTTTTTTTCTCGGTCAGTATAGACTTTTTGAAACAATTAATATGAAGGACACATGTCAACATCTCATTTGTCCCACATGCCCCATCAAAAATTTATCAAAAAAAAAAAGAAGATAACATGGTAGGGTGGATTAGATTATTGATCACACGGATTTCCATGATTTCTCTGTATCCAAAACAACCAGGATTTGTGTTTTACACGATTTAGCGGATTTCCGTATCATCACAAGGATCATCGATTAAACAAAAATGAATCAAACACAAATAAAGAAGACGAAGCTATTAACGTGGTAGGGTGGATTAGATTATTGATCTCCAGATTGATGATTCTAGGATAAACTACGTTTACACAAAACTCTTGGATTAGATTATTGATCTCCTGCAAAACTGTTGGATTAGATTATTGATCTCCGGATTGATGATTCTAGTTGAGAAAAAATATCCTAAAATTTAATTAAATAATTAGAATATTTATTTAGGAAAGTAAAAGATTACATGATATCTTAAAGATATTTCACTTAGTTTTCATTAATGGGTTGTCAACTTGACATTGTTGTAGCTTAAAGATGTGCTCACCAGCAATGCCAAGAACAGTGAGTCTTGGAAGGAAAACCCAAGGAAGGATACATAAACGACCGAAGACAAAATACCATAACTTAAATCTCCTAATTAAACCGTAAGGAAAAATAAACAGATGGCAATATTTATACCAAGAGTATCCCTTCATCAACTGACTTTTGATTGAATATCTTTGGACCGGAAGAAACCTTTCATCTCTGGTACCCACAAATAAGACCATTTGATCAACCGACTAACAGAGAATGAAATCAAACTGATGAGTAGCATTGAGAAGGGACAACCTACAGATTTATTTATCATAAAAGATGATACAATGACCGCGAGGAAGAATATCCAGTTAGTCGCGGCAACCGTCCCGACAAGTTTGCCTCTAACTTCTGCCTTGTATATCCTTGAACACATATGTGATTCCAACCCAAATGTGTAGGGAACAACACAGACTAGTAAAAATTCAATAGATGCTGCTCCGAGAAGACTTATTCCGCATTGACTTGTGACCGAATCTTGTGTGAACCAGATCCGATGTTTAGCCAAACAGGATGGTGATGTCCCATTAGGTTCTACCGTCAAGCAGGCACCGCCAGGAGCACGCTGTGTAGAAGGAAAGAGCCACTCATCAGTAGTAACAACAAAACAATCCAAGTATTAAGAGAAGCTAGGTTAATGGGTGGAATTGTGGTCCTACTTTGGTTAAAATTGGAATAAACAATTTGCTTACCATGAGATTGTCATCAATACCGGCACAAAACCCACATCCTGCTCGAAGGCATGTCGCACAATTCCATGTATCTGCATCTAGAGCTGAAATATAACTCGAACATGCAATATCACCGAAATGGGTGATAGTTTCCAATTTACTTACTCCTTCAATATTATCAGGTGATATTATAAATATGAAGCTTAACGCGAAAAGACCCACCATCATACGGTATGATTTGACAAGCAAATTTTTCCTCCTCCGAAGTTTTATAGTAAAGTATGGAAGACCTGAACCATGAATACCATATAGACCACACCACATCAATAAAGAAAATTTCATGTACAAGATGTCCCATTTAAGGCCCGGTGACACAATGATGCCACCCATCCTCATGATACATGGAAGGACATACAATATACTGTTTTCACTCATTAATTGTTCCCCGACTTGCAGACCAATGCCAACAATAATCGGTGTACGTTCTGAAGGATTACCCCATGTTGACCTTATCCTAGAAAAGGTACTTCTAACAGAAGAGTCTTTTTCATCTTGGCCATCCATTTCATTCTTAATTGTCATACTTAAGGCCACAAGCTCTTTCTCAACTTCACAAGAACTGTAAATTTTCCTCAAAGCTTCTTCAATTGCGACCTCTTTCCGGTTCTGTTTTTTAAGAAAATTATGATCGATAGAAAATAAAACATCAAATAAAAAAATATACGAGAAAGTAACAAACTCCATGTTTCAATACTAACTCTTTTATATAGCCAAATAGGTGAATCAGGAAGCGACAACATTATCACAAATTGAAGTAGAGATGGAAACCCTGCTACTGCGATCATATAATCCGAAGTCTTTTCTAGCTCCTGCAATGATTCAGTTTTTAAAATAAAATAAACTGAAGATGTTAATTTTGCAAGATAGGGTATACTCGCAATTGTAAGTGTACCTGACTGTAAGAAGTAACTGTGGTATCAGCACAAAAGAAGATGAATTTTCCAACAGCAAAAAGCATACAATTTCGAGTATGAAGGTGTTCTTGAAGATTAGTTGAAGAAACTTCTAATATATATATAGGTGAGGTTACTGATGCCATTCCGACCCCCAAACCTATATATGTCTTCCAAACAGTTGCCAACCAACAATCAGAAGAACAATCACTAATAGCCAGTAGAACTCCGCTGACGAATATCAATGCATTGGCAAATAAGATTGCAAATTTTCGACCAAGACAGTCATTTATCCAACCCCCAATTGCCGAACCAAACACTGCCCCTAGTACACCTGTCCCTATGATTTCCTATGAATTTAAAAATTGGTATGTAAATCATAAAATTAGTTTTATGAGTATGGAAAATGTAAATTGGTATGTAAATCATAATATTAGTTTTATGAGTATGGAAATGTAAATCAGAAAATGAATCAATATAAGTAGATACTTACTTGTTTAATCGACTGAATATCATCTTGGATATAAAATCTCGAGAGGATAAATCCTAAGCAATTAGAATTACCTTGTTAAGAGTTTTAGCTTAAAGTAATGATCCATTTACTAATTATAGAGTCACCTAATTACTACTAGTTACTACTATGAATTCAAATTTCTTTCGTTCTGAACATCTTAATAATCTATAAACAAACTATACTTTAATATCATCCATTTGCCATATAAACAGAAAACAATTATCATGCTTCAAAAACTAAAGATACTTACCGTAGTAATAACCAAATACAAGTGCTCCAATCACAGTATTATATATGCGATACTGGTCGAGAGGATGATCAAGTTTAGCAGCATCATGTGTACCATCAACTACATCATCAGGTGGTACAGTCTCCTCTTTGCATACCGAGCGATCTGTGTCAACAATTTCTTTTGAACGTCTGTGCATGATGCCAGCCACTGTCTCAATGTTAGGGGTGCAACTAATATTCTCGTTCTCAAAACAAAACCAACAGTCGAGGAGGATTTAGTTCCTTGAGAGGAGGATTTTGATCCAAATTGAGATAAATTGAAGGAACGAATCATACGGAAACCCTTGAACAATCCTAGAATTTTTAAGTCGCTATTTCCGGGACGATTTTGTCCACGTATAAGTCGGGTTTTATAATCAAAATAAACCCCACAATAGATAAAACTGAAATAATTAATTCTGGTTTGGGGATCCGTTTGATTTAGAATTGAATCTGGAAGCTAAATGTTGCATGTAAGCTGGTTCTTTTTCTCTACATTTCCTAATTTTTTTGATTTTTGTTGAGAAATTTATTTGTTGATGAAGAGGATAACATGTTGCAGCTGAAAACCCCAAGAATGTTTAATATCAATCACAAGGAAACCACAAAAACAATGAGGAACATACAGGACTCACGAAAATAAAAAAATATAGGACTCGCGAAACCAAAAGGCCTAAGCTATAGTATTCACATAATATCTAGCTTATGCCAACGGAATATTTTTTTTTTTTTTTTGATCAATACTACAAATAATTTTATAAAAGAAGAAAGATAGTTACAGAGGAGGAGGTGAAGAGAGAAAAAGAAGAGCTGAAGCAACTTGCTCCAATGAGCAAACAACAGAAGTTACAAGAAAAGTACACAGACCCTAAGCCAGCCCAAACAAAAACAAGAAAGAAAAGCTACTGAATGTTCACTACAAGGCCCCAGTTATAGTGCAGATTCTGAAATGTAGTACCCCTGAACGACAAGGTAGTAGCATCTCCTTAATCTTCCTTATCAAATTTTCTTGTAGGTAAATTGAGTCTTGGAAGATACATTTATTTCTCTATTTCCACACTCCCCAAACAAACGCAAAAGGAAGTAATTCCCACAAGATTCTTCCATTCTTGGTGAGTCCGCAAGTCCATTGTTCGATAAACAAATCTGTAACATTCTCACTGATAACCCAGTCCCTTTGAAACTCATTCATGAAGTACATCCAAACAGTATGTATCAAATGGCACTGAACGAAAAGATGGTTGATAGTTTCTTCCCTTGACTTGCAAAAAATACATCTATTTGCCAGTTGCCATCCCTTCTTAGTCAGATTATCCTGAGTTAAGATTGCTTTATGATGAATTAGCCAAACAAAGAAAGAAACCTTCATTGGAACTATTGGTTTCCAAACTTGTGAGGCAGGAAAAATAATACCTGATCTCTTTTCCAGACCTTGGTAGCAAGATTCCACCGCTCTCCCATCTCCAGCTTCTAGCATCAACCAAATCATTTAAGACAATTCCCTCCAGGAGCGAAGATAATGTTGTTGCCTCGTCAATTTCTATATTGGTGAGTCTTCTTTTGAAATCTAAGTTCCAATTTGTCTCCCCTTCTGTGCTGATTGTAGCCATTTCACTGACCCAACACCCTTTCTTTCTGGAGACTTCGAAAAGGTTTGGATATTTATCCTTGAGCACCTATTCTCCCAACCATCTATCCTCCCAGAAACGGGTTTTTCGCCCATCACCAACCTTGTGCCTTATTCCCAATTTGAATTTGTCGAGTCGGTTGCAGATGCCTCTCCACAGTCCCATTCCGTATGGTTGTTTACTTTGTTTAGCATCCAAACCATTACTGTCACACCCATACTTACCCTCAATTATTTTCCTCCATAGGGCCTCTGGCTCATTTGAAAACCTCCACAACCACTTGCATAAAAGGGCATCATTCTTCACAATTAATACTTTGATTCCGAGTCCTCCCTCTTGTCTTGAATGACGTATTTTGTGCAAAGCAACCAATGCAGTTCTATTACTCCCATCTTTAACTCCCCAAAGGAAGGTTCTCATTGATCTTTCAATTCTCTTAGGAACTAAATCTCATTGCCAAATATGTGAGAAGTCGGATTTGAACCTTCTTGGAGAATAAGTCGAGCTAAGGCTCGGACTCGGGGCAAGAAGAAATTGGCTTCCAAGAATGTAATCAACTGTCTAAGGAGAATATTATAGTCATCCAGGAACCCAAACTCGAATCATGTTCTCAAAGAACCTGAATTTGTTTAATTTATGTCCTTATTGGTGCTCATTGGTCACACCCCTCCAACATTCTCAGTCAAATCTACCTACAAGTTTCTCACAGATATTCCTCACGATCCATCAACACCACCATGTAAGATATCCCATACATTGTGGTTCATGGATCTAACGAATTATATAGAATTACTTATCTGATTGAGATGAGATAAGATAAGCAATTCTATCGAATTACTTCTCTCTAACTGCCTGGTGTGCTAGCAGTATCTGATTGGTGGTGTACCCCTAAATATCTAGATTCTCGTAATGGGTAAGGATTGGAGAATTATATAAAAGAGGGGAGTCTCTCTTCTCATCATAACTTGCCATATGTATCCCATATACGGCATACCTAGAAAGAGAATAGAAGACTTTATCGTCAACTTCCGTTGTTGATCTTTCCTTCTGGTTTTGGTATCTCTTTGGTATCTCTATGGGTGATAATTATCAGGTATGTAACAACGGTCCTTAAGTCTATTTAATCATGATCTTAATCTTTGGCAAAATCCTTGGTTTGGTTGTGTTGATTTCAGTATGTATATTGTGTTCTGATTTTCTTACAGTGGTATCTAGAGCTTGGTTGTGCCCTAGATTCATGTTTGTTTTGTAAGAATGCATAAGTCTCATTGTTCATGTTTTTCTTAAACAAAATTGAAAACTTCGATTTTTTATTTTTGTTTTTGGTTAGTATCACCTACTGATGTTACCTGAAGTGATTAGAAGTGTATGCATGCACATATGCTAACTTTTATATACGACAAAATGTTTGAAAGAGTTTTCATTATGATTATGCGCAGACAATCAGAATTATGAGCTAGTAAACATTGTACTCCTTTATGAGAAAACAAATAATTTCAATATGTTATTGTGATTTCTTATGTGTGTTGTGTTACAACTGTAAGCTATGATATAATGTTGATTGTAAAAAAATTTGACTGGTTACATGTTTATGTCCTGATGATAATGACTGCATCTGTTATGCACGATACCTCTTTGCTAATATGCTGGTCAGTTTTGAAAATAAATATGCATATTAACATGTCTGAAAGGGTGATATGAACATTAAAGAGCTATTCATTAATTAATGATAACAGGAGAATGTGATTAAATCCAAGTAATTGTTTGTGTACTGTGTGATGTCATGAATCGCCATATAATGACTTGTATATCCATTAACTTCTATAATAAATAGATTAAAGCATGTTCTTAAACCTAAAAGTAAAGAAAGGTCTATCCTATGTTGGGCAATGGAGGACGAATAAAGTGATCATTCAACAATACATAATTTGTGCAAGATGGAGTCTTGCCCAAAGGTGGCTGGCTAGTCGAGATTGTGTACTATTGAACTTGGTTGTGACCATTGAGATCATAAGTGTGTGCCTATAAACAGTAAATTACTTGTTCTGCCCAAAGGTGTCTAGTTGTTTATGTGGACTAGGTAGGACAGAATGATTCATAGGACTTGTCTAAAGATGAATAACCCTTACCCAAAGGAAAGGAAGTGTCAATTGTTTGTGTCGGAGCAATTTCAAATGAATTGGTTTTGTAGGCGTCTTACATCGCATATAGGGAAGTGAGTTATATGTTATTTTTCTGCCCAAAGGTGTATACTTGATGATAACTCACTGTCTCGCAGAGTGGAAAGTCGCAAAAGGTTCATAAAACACTCTGAGTATTTCAGCTATACCCCAAGACTGAATTACATGTTTGCAGTACAATGAAATTTGTTTGCTATATACAATGGTTTTACCGACCATTAACAGTTATGGATGAGACCATTTTATTTACAATTGTCTATTACAGTTAGTATGAATGTAAAGATTGATCAAAAACTTGTGTGGGAAGTGTTGGCAGCCATTGTATATGCTACCGTACCTTATGTTTCCTCTTATTAGTGTTGTCTTTGTTCAATGAAAGACTTGCATATGATTTGGAAGTTCTAGTAAGGGGAAAGATTCTTCAGATGTATTTAGCATCATAAGAATCTTATTCTTAACTGGCGTTTGATATAATCAATGGGACGCATTTATGCAGATGAGATTCAGTCGGGCTATCTGAGGCTAACTAACCTAATATTGCGGTTTTGGGCACATTTGTAGTTTTGTACTTTGTGTCGTTAGTGAGCATATGTTTTCGACCATATTATGTCATGCGTCATGCAAGGTATTTATCCTAGAGTTTCTAACATGATTCCTTGGTTCCTTGGGTTATATACAACTGTATCTTCATGTTCCAAATCATCAAAGACTAATTTGTTGTGTACTTCAGAGGTAAGGATATGTTTTCCAGGAGTAGTTAGACAAAGTTCGCGGTGATTTTTTGGCGGGATCCAGAACTAGAAAAGGTTCTCCCACATTCTTGGCGAGCTAGGGATTGAAACAATTAGATAATTTCAGCTCATTAGATGGAGTTCCTTTTTTTAATTATTTTTTAAGAATTCTCTTCTTAGTGTTAAGTCTTACTAAGTATCTGTTTTTGGAGATTATGCGTTTTGTTTTACGCATTAGTTATGCTTAAGTCTTGATAGTACTGGCGGTCATACTGTTTTTTCCTGGATTAGTGTACAGATTATTTTTCATAACAAATGATGACATAAAATTATTAATATTAATAAGAGTGTATGTGAAAAGTTCATCCTTAAATGTAAGCACAAACCTATACCTAAAGTGAAGGAACTGTGCGGTGTACCTTTCACTGTATTATCTTTGGACGAAGAAGGAAAGGAGTCTATGAGTTCTCTAAAGTTGTCATAATGACTTCTCCTCTCAAATCCAAGTTATATGTTCCCTTGGTAACCAGATTCTGGCTCTGGATTATCCTGAATGTTCCAAGTCCGTGGGCAGTTCTGTAAATCTAAACAGTTTTCTTATAAATGAAACAAACCCTGGAAATCTGAACCCAAATGTTTTACTTAGCAGTAGGATTGGGACAAACAAAGTATATATGTAATTGGCTTTAGTTTCATGGGGAGAAAAAAAAGGTTCAGGGTTTTTTCAAATCTCATATCCGATTAATGTTGGCTTTAGTGTTGTATGTACTCATAACTGTCACTTATTTGAACATAGAAATATCAGTTCAAAGCTTACATTTCAATTAGAGAAAATGATCCGTAAAATGTTTGATGACAGTGCTTGTCAATAAAGAAGACTTGTTTGACAGGTGTGGTGAGGATAGTGTCTGATGTTGTATAACTATAAATCTCCTAAATCTCAAAGTTATTTACGTTCGGATTGATGTCTTCCTTAATTATTGTTAGTTGTTGAATGAGTTCTGTTCCAACAATATGCTCACAAATTGTTACAGAGCAACTGGTTCATAATCATATCAGAGCCATCTTGGTTTGGAAAGAAGCACTGTAGCGCTACTCTTTAGCGTTAATTTCTTACTTGAAAAGTGGCATTGTTATTGAGGGCAATTACTGCATATCTTAATAAGCCAACACACCTAAGTTGTTACCAAAACCGGATTGACAAGTCCATCATTTTCAGGCTCTTTAAGCTTGATAGAAACTATGATTGAAATAAGCCAACTAATGGCAATGCTTGCAGTTGATTCTAGCATGCCTTCTCGGATTTTTTCCGCTGTAAATTGGATAAATGTCGGATTTATTTTTTCTTTCGTGGACATGTAAGCAAAATTGATGATAAATTAAAAAATATGGCTAGTCTCACCATAACGAGCAAGACCTGAACTGAATTTACTTCATTGTTCTAGAGTATCACATAGTTCTTTGGACCAGGCATTTGAAGGTTATGAAACTCCTTTATTTTTGAAGCTACAGTATCAAAGAATTTACTTCTGGTCTCTTCATCAGTTTGGAACTAGACTCGCTCTAATAGCTTTAAACAAGAATATATTCCACTACCGAGTCAACTCATAAGACAAACATTTCGATTTCCTGTCTAAATTCCAGTCTGGTGCAATAAGATAAGTAGCTACAGACATTGCTGAAGCCCTCCTTAGTCCTTACGCGTCGAGTTTATAGTTTATAAACTATAAACTGGATTCATTAGAATTTGCAGAAATCGTTAAGAGATGCATTACTATGAAACATGCCCGTGCTTGAAATTTGCACATTTCGCACCTAATTAAAGATATTTTAGAAGCTTATACAGGTAATAGTTTTTTTGTTTATGTTATAGATTTTAGTATGAAACAGGGTTTGCAATGGCCAACACTAAGGCAAGCATTAGCATTCAGACTCCAGCTTTCCAGTTATGAGGTATCAGTCCACCATGACTTGATACGAATGACATTAATGCTTTGCAACAAGTTGGTTAGATACTAGTTCAATTTGCTGAAGCTATTCATGTGGAATTTAAACACCGACATTTCGTAACAAATTCATTAGCCGATATTAATGCATTCATGCTAGATATTCCACCTAGTGAAACCGAAGCTGTTACAGTTAAGTCAGATTTGGAACCTCATAGAAAAAATAATTGTGAACCGTCCAAAAATTCACTGAAATTAAGAATAAAAATGGGTCGTCTCCCGCATATGCCACTTTGCTCACTATGGAGGTAGTGCGCCTATGGCTGTGACTGTAGTATTTCTATATTTTGAAATGATGAAAGTAGTAATCAAATGCTACAAGGCAATTTCAGATTCTCCAATATGTGTAGTTCACATCCCAGCTGGACTTTCCAACCTAAGGTCCATAAAATCGTTTTATGCCGACAGGACGTGAAATTAATCTAGACTACACATCCAGTCTCACAAAGCATAACAGTGTAGGCTCAAGAAGTTGTAATAACAATAAGGCTTGGTCACTGGGCTACAATGTTTCTGTAGGTGCAGATAATCCACAGGGACAGGTGACACAATCCTAGGCAAAGGCGTATCGAAGGGAAGGACGCCAGAAGCACTGAATCATCTCATCAAATCTGGGCGCGAAAAAAGAGGAACTGAAGCAGCCCGTGAGGACGACGTAAAGAAAGGAAAAGGTCTGATGTGATGCTCATCGAGTACGAAGGAAATTAATGCACTGACATGGTTGGTAAAGAGATAAGAGGAACTCGGTCAAAGTAGGACTCGGCCAAGGATCTAGAGGGCGACGTCGGTCATCGTTGCTAAATAATAGACATAGGGTAGTGAGGCATCCGAAGAGGACGTTACTCGCCTCGGCCAAGTATCTCAACCAAGGCAGAAGGGAATATCGTCTGAAGCTACAACTAATCCCCCGAGAAGGACATCGAGGAAGCTATACCATGTCTATCACCATAGTACTGGTTGTATTGTCACTTGTGACTATAAATAGAGACCCATGTAGAGAGTTAAAGGAGAGGAAAAATCAGTGAGAAAAAAGAGAACACCAAGAGCCTGAGAGTGAGAGTCAAGTACTTGTTAGTGAGATATTCATCTTGTAGCCTTGAATCATGTAATAAGATCAACCCTTTACCCCCGTGGACGTAGGTAATCATATCGAACCACGTATATCTTGGGTTCTTGTGAATCTATTACTTATTGGCTCCATCGTTTGTGTATTATGATTCTTTGGATGTAGTAGTAGGAATTTCTACATCTACATTCTGGCGCCGACTAAGGGGACAGATGTAACATCTTCTTAGAGACCTTGCCACAATGCCATCAAAGAGGGATTCAACAGCTCCTAAAAGACATCTATTGATGATAGTAGATGTTGAGTGAAAAACTCTGATGGCCAAGGCGTATGGTTTGTTAGATCGGTCGTTTAAAGTTTACCCTCTTTGTTAAAAGCTAAATTTCTTTACATTTGATTATAACCAGTATGATCGTTAAGAAATTTGCAAATCTCTAGCATTTTTGTCATTTTGTTTTTGTATTAAGAGGCCTCCCACATTATGAGTTAGATACGTTTTACTTTATAAGCTAAGTGTCGTCTGTCAAAGTTTTGGTTAATTGTTTTCCGCCGAGTTAAGTGTTTTCTGTTGGGTTGATTACTTTAGTCAGATATCGTTCTATCTTCGATCTGAGCGGTGAAAGTTCACTGCCATAACGCCTCTAAGCTCCCGAAGGGATCATCTTTGGTCATCGGTGGAAGCTAGGATGAAGAGTAAAAGTAGAACTCGATAAGTAGTGAAGGTATGATCAACTCGAAGTCATCTATTCTAAATTTCCAAAGCTATGGCTAGAAGGAGTATGGTGAGTACTTCATTAATAAGTCTCATCCTGCCCCCACAATAAAATCCTTACATTGTCAGAAGAAGACCATGAGAATCCCACAGGAAAGCAGTCTTTCGATAACTTCGGTAATCTACGCAGATGAATCACCGGTGAAATAGTCAGAGAGGTCTATGGCTGCTATCAACCTTGGCTGAGAAAGAAATTTTCCGACCTAATGTACGGATGATTAATGATTTCTGGCACTAGGAATATTAAGACAAATAATGATTAATGCATAGGGAAAGTACTGAAAGCGACGTATCAAAACTCCTACCTAAATTTGTTTCTTTTGGTCAAAACTATTTGTTTGCTGAGGTCAGCATGTTAGCACGGATAAAGATGCACTATGAAAAAAAAATTCTACTCTGAAATAGCAGAACCGCGGTACTTTATCCATAACCTTTTCAAAAACAGTTCGAAGTAAGTGTTGTGTACTTTGTGGACGTAGGGACGGACGGGCGAGCCGACACACTGAAAGCGATACCCAGGGAGATGGAAAGCACTTATAGGACTGGTAGGATTCTCAGGAATAGGGCCATAGAGGGATCTAGTGCGCAGGAAGGACTCACGGATTCCCGACAGGATGGTAGCCGACAAAACCATCAAGGTGAGTCTCAGGCAGCATGCATAGAGATGGAAACTGTCGACGAAGGAGTCGATCTAGGCCGAGAAGATGATCCCCCGTCAAGAGTTCTAAGAATTAACCCGAGGCAGATAAGGCAGAGGGACGTGGAAGATGGAAGGACAACGTAAGATACCGAGGAAGAATAGGAAGTGCAAATGATGCAGGAGGAACGGAGGCGAGAATGGCAGAAAGTGGAGTATCGACGTGCACTGGAAAAGGAAGGAGAAAGGCTTAGACAGGTGCGCTTGGTAAGGGACAACCTCAACCGAGATATTCCAACAATAGTAGTCGAACCTCTTACAGCTCCAACAGTTCCCCGGTGATCCCTCCACCAAGACCACCAACTGCACCCCCTAATGTGGTGGGAAACTTATTAAACGCCCATTATAGCCACGAGAGCACATACCCTATGTTACTTGCGATCATGTCAAGCCAAAGAAGGAAGGAAGATCTCATGAGAGAGATGCAAAGAAGGAACCTAGCCTTAGAACATGAAAACTACCAGCTTCGCAATCAAAGAGCCGGGTCACGAGGTTCGTTGAGCTGAGGCGCCTCTAGCAATCGGACGCAGTCGAGACATGCTCCAACCCAACCCCTGAACAAAGAACGTGTGTCCGACCCTAATCGCCATAGGGGAGGGTATGGTCCGCCCGAGGATTCCTCGACCGAGGAAGAAATAACAAATGAGGGATCGGATGCGACAACAAAGCACAAACTCGAGCAACTTGACCAGATGGTCAAGAAATTAGCGGGGAACGACGAGGATGACAAGTTATCCGAGGCGATTAACGAAGCGCAAAAAACACCGTTTACCAAGGAACTGGAGCGAACCCCATTCCCGACAAAATGTACGCTGCCAACTTTCCCATCCAGGTTCGACGGCACCGGCAACGCATGAGAACATGTTAAAATGTATAGCATGTCTCTTCTACAGTGGACAAGTTACGATGTGGTGACGTGCAAGTTCTTCCCGGCGAGTCTCGAAGGCGAGGCAAAAAACTGGTTTTACACCTTGCCCGAGGAGTCCATCGGAAACTATGATGTTTTGGTGGAAACATTCTTGGAAACTTATATGCACAACAGTATTGCTCGGCCAAGAATCAACACACTCTTCTCGTTAGCACGAAGATTTAGGGAACCATTACGGTCTCTAACTGACAGATGGAGAAAGCTGTGTACCGACATTGGGAAGGTGCCTGTCGATCAACATATTTTAGGGTTTGAAAACTCATTGGGGAAATCAGACCCTATTTGGATCGCAATGTACATTGATAAACCCCAAACGTTAAGGGAAATTAGGAAAATGCAAGAACACTACATTGCCCTAGAAGAAATATACAGGGAGGATCACAAGATATGGGAGTACAAGAAGCGAGTACCATAGTAGAGGCAATCCCACGAGAAGACCCAAAGCAGGGCACACCGCATCAAGGGTCGAACAAGAAAATATGGGTCGAGAAAGGGAAGAAGCCTCGCCACGAGCCCAGAACTTACACTCCACTAAATGCACCATTGAAGGAAATATTCAAGGAAGTAGAAAAGAGAAACGACATCAGATACCCAAAGACAAGGGGAATCCAAAGACGATGAAACAAGGAACCATCTAGAGTTTTGTCATTACCATCAGTACCGCGGCCATTTGACTAATGATTATCGAGAAGTAAAGGATATGGTCCAACATCTGATCCGAGATGGATACTTACGACATTTTTTCAAGACATCGCCAACACCTGCTCAGCCCGATGCACCAGTACATCAGATAAGAATCAATCGTGGTACCCAGTTCACCTGCAAAACTATTTCACACTCGGCAACCCAAGAATTCGACTTGGTTACATGTATCACGTCAAGGATTCACAAGAGAGATCGAGCGGGAAAGGAAATCTTCAGTATGGCTAAAACCTTGACAATGGAACCTTGGATGATGTAGCCGATCACCTTCTCGTCCAAGGACGTCCCATCAAATGGTCAGGCCCATGGGGACCCCCTAGTAGTAACCTTACTTATCGAAGAATGGGGTGTCAAGAGGATATTGATGGAAAATGGGAGTTCAGTCGAGGTCCTTTTTTACGATACTTTCAAAAAAATTGAGTTATATGATGATATCTTGATCCCGTCGACCTATAGAATTTACGGCTTCAACGGTACCATGACGGTACCAAAGGGAGAAGTCACCCTTAGAGTCTCGGACGGAGATGGATATTTGGACACACTCACTACCTTCTGTGTGGTCGACGTCGTGTCGCCTTACGAACCCATCCTCGGGAGACCTTGGATTACAGGAATCAAAGGAGTAGCATCGGCGTACCACCAGAAACTGCAGTTTCCATCTTACCGAGGGGTAGTGGAAGTTTTGGGAGATCCCCAGGCAGCAAGACAATGCGTACAGATAGATATTCAACAGAACGAAGAAAGGAGATCAAGGAAGCGCCAAGAGAAGAACAAAGATAAGGAAACGAACGAGGGAAACGAATTAGAAAAAATGATATCACAAGCCGTCACATCCTACGAAGTGGGCGAGAACGAGATCTTATAGTAATCAAAGGAGTCGACAATGGTCGACGGACAAATCAACTTAGTCACTGACAAAGAACCCAAGGTGGTAAGAATAGGAACTCTGTTGACAGATACACAAACACAGCAGTTGATAACTCATTTAAAAGAATACATGGACGTATTCTCCTGGAAAATGCATGATATAGAGGGGATCGACCCAGAAGTCTGCTCACACCATTTATGAATAGACCCCAAGTTCAAGAAGATCCGACACAAGATGAGGAGGATTTCGCCCGAGATACAAGTAGCGGTGGAGGATGAGTTGAAAAAACTATAAGCATCAGGGATTACTCGAAAGGCTCAATACCCACAATGGATATCTAACATGGTGATAGTCCCTAAAAGGAATGGAGGGGTTAGGGTCTGCATCGATTTTAGCGACTTAAATAAAGCTTGCCCGAAGGATAGCTTCCCCCTCCCCAGCATCGATCATCTAGTGGAATCTATAGTTTGGTACAAGGCGATAACCCTTATGGATGGGTACTCCGAGTACAACCAGATTCCCTTATCCCCCGAGGACCAGGATCATACATCTTTCTTCACACCAAGAGGGTTATACTGTTATACCAAGATGCGGTTTGGACTAAGAAACGCCGGTGCCACCTATCAAAGGCTAGTAGAAGATATGTTCGGAGATAGAATACACAACACCATCGAGGTATATGTGTATGACATGCTGGTCAAAATCAGGGTGGCCTCCAATCACATCGACAACCTCCGCGATATATTCCAAACAATGAGAAGATACAAAATGAGGGTGAATCCTGCTAAATCCACTTTTTGGGTTACCTCGAGCAAGTTCCTAGGGTACATAATCACGGACAAAGGTATCGAATATGACCCAGATAAGATTAGAGCAGTTGTAGAAATTCCTTCACCCGTGAAGATTAAAGATGTACAACGATTAAACGGGAACTTGGCAGCCCTGGGGCGATTCATCTCTCGGTCGTCCGACAAGTGCAAGGACTTTTTCGGGACGTTAAGAAAGGGAGAAAAATTCAAATGGACTGAAGAATGTGAAGAAGATTTTCAGAAAATCAAGCAACACTTTGCAAGCCTGCCAGTGTTACAAAGACCCGAGCCCGAGGAAGTACTGACCCTGTATCTAGGGGCGACTAGTTATTCCATTAGCGCCGTCTTGGTCAATAACGTAGGGGGACAAGAAAAGTCGGTATATTTCATAAGCAAAACCATGAACCAGGCAGAGAAAAACTATACTAGGATCGAGCAACTGATATTAGCCTTGGTATTTGCAACACAAAAGCTTCGGACGTATTTTAAAACTCATAGGATCCGGGTACTCACGAAATCCTCCATAGAATCAGTACTCGACAATGCGTCCAGGTCGAGGCGAATATCTAAATGGAGCGCACAGATCAAGCATTTCGACATTTTCTATGAGATGAGAACAACAATAAAAGCACAAGCAGTGGCCGACTTCCTGGCAGATTTTCCCTTGAGTAACGAAGATGAAGTAGAATAAATCCCGGGGATGGAGGAAGACCAGGAGTACCGGTCCGAATTACTCGAGACATGCAGCCCGACACGATGGGAAGTTTTTGTGGATGGATTTTCCAATAAAGACGGGTTAGGCCTGGGATTGGTCTTCACCATGCCAAAGGGAAAGAAAATGGTCCACTCTTTTAGGCTCTAATTTAAGGGAACCAACAACGTCACGGAGTACGAATCTGTGATACACGCTCTGCGCCTGATAATGGAGATGGGGATTCAAGACGTAAGGCTAACAAGCGACTCCCAGCTGGTTATCCGACAAATCAACGGGAAATACGCTACGTATGACCACTTAATAAAAATATATTGGGAACTCTCTCAGTCTTACATCGACCAGATACCAAGCATCAAATTTCGACATATATGTATGAAAGATAATCGACACTCGGATGCTCTGGCCTACATCGCCTCTATGTTAACGGATGTGGGTGTTGAGGGCATCATAGTTACGAGAGTCTTAACTCCATCAGTACCTGAGACAGTAGGCATATACACATATGTGGCAGCAACTATGGCCGACCAGTATAAAGTCGATGATTGGCGAAAACCCATCCATACGTATCTAGAAACAGGAGAACTGCCAAAGGGGCGACCCGCAATCAACAAAATCAAAACCAAAGTAGCTGCATATGAGCTTCAAGAAGGCATTATATACATGAAATCATATTTAGGACCGTTGTTAAGATGCCTAAGGAAAGAAGAAGGGCACACGATCCTGAATGAGCTACACTATGGGGCCGCGGGCAACCACAATTTGGGTCGTATTTTGGCAGCTCGAGCCAAGACAAGTGATATTTTTGGCCTTACATGAATGAGGATGCAAAGCATATGGCACTCATCTGCGATGAATGCCATAAGTTTGGAAAAAGATACACGCACCTGCAGTAATGTTAAACTCGGTAATCAGTCCTTGGTCGTTCGCCAAATGGGGGATCGACATTGTGGGACCATTACATTTCGGATCGGGACAGAGAAAATACTTAATAGTGGATACCGACTACTTTACTAAATGGGTAGAGGCCGCTTCATTAAAATACATTCGGGATAGAGATGTTTTTCGGTTCATCTGGGTTTTGGAGTACCAGCGGCAATCGTCTGGGACAACGGGAAACAACTACAGGGAAAGAATATCGACCTATTATTCAATACATATAACATTCGAAAGAGAAAGTCCATACCCCTTTACCCTCAGAGTAATGGGCAAGCAGAGAATACAAACAAAACCATCGCCGACAACCTAAAGAAGAAGCTTGATGAAGGGTATGGAAGATGGTGTGAAGATCTCTACAACGTTTTGTGGGCTCATCGGACAACTCGTAGAGAGGCAACCGGATTATCACCTTTCACGTTAAAATATGGGACCGAAGCCATCCTTCCAACCGAAGCAATGATACCTACGATAGGGACCGAAGCGTGGAGACGAAACATCTCGGCAGATCTTATCTTGGACAAACTCGACGACTTAGAAGAAACGAGAGAGTATAACAAGCGAGTCCATCCAAGAGAATTACAGTCGGGCGAACTAGTACTGAAGGACCTACCTAGCTATGAGCATGACAAGAAGGCGGAAAACTAGAAGCACGATGAGTAGGACCCTATACTATTGTCGAAAAGGTCGGATAAGGAGCGTACAAGATACTAAAACCGTACGGAACACCAGAGCCACGACCGTGGAATGCTAGGCGACTAAATCTATATCACCCATGAGAATATGTATGATATATTGTCATCTATTTTCTTAGAAGTCCGTGTGGGGTTAGAAATATGACAATTGCGTTTTAATGGCCGTTTTGAACCCGAGGCGATGGCATTGTGCAAGTGTCGGGGCGGCTTACACTCGAATGGTCGTTTCGAACCCGGGGCGACGGAATTGTGCAAGTGTCTGGGCGACTTACATTAAGACGGGCTATTCGAACTCGGGGAAAAGGCAGTGTGCAAGTGCCGAGGTAGCCCTAGGGCCCTGGTGGTTGAAAACCAGTGGCCGATTGTCGAGGCATGAGTACTCGAAAGTCGAGCAGGCAACATTGCTCCCCTCGCAAGTGGCTGGAATCACTTTCCCAAGATGGTTAACTGATAACCTCTTGAGAAATCGATCCCATAGAACCTATGACGGACCAATTACTCTACCACTAGATCTTAAGCACTAGTCCAAAACTTGTTTTTCAGGACACTTGGGCCACGTGAAAAATGACAGATATGGCTTGTAATTAAATGTTTAACAGTTGTGATTTGTCATATAATCTCTCGGTGAAAAAGAACTATAGTCATATGTCCATGTTTTCATTTCTATCGCCACACACCCTATCCTCAAATTTCAACACGTATCCGATAAAAACTGTTAAACTACATAGTCATTTTAGACCTTTGATAATCGCCATCCTACGGTTTGTTATCAGATCCATAAACTTCCCAAAAAGAACTCAAAAAAAAAAAAGCTCCGATTCTCTCGCCTTGGTGGTTATCAAAATAAAAGTTCTCGTAAACTTCTCCTCCATTTTTTTTTTGATTTTTCTTCCTCTCATATCAATCTCGAAATGATCCAGATCATGGATAAAGAGAGACGCGAATTAGTACTAAAGATCCTTGTGATATCGTATTATTTTTTCTTTTTTTTTAATGAATTACTGATTCAATTTAGCATTTCTTAAGATGATAAAAAAGAAATTGTGTTAGTTATATGGGTTTCTCCTTCTTGTTATACTGATTCGAATTTTGGTTTTTTTATTTTCCATTATTTTGGGTGTAACAACAAACAGGAAGAAAATCCGACGATGGGAAGCTCATATCAATCTCAATCCCCGAATTTTTCTGCTTTCAGAGATCTCCAAATGAAGATTAAACCCTAGATTTATAGTAATTCTGATCCAATTGTCTCTATTTTTACTCCTAATCTGTAAGTTCTTACTTTTTTCATTCCATGCAATTTTTCTATATTTTTCATTGTTTTCTGTCTTAGATTCGAGTTTTAATTTGATTTATGTAATTTCAGTAATTTTTGAGTAATTCTTAAATCTGATTGCTATAGTACTTTGATTTCATTATTAAGGGGAAAAAATGAAAACAAAATGGTGGAGAACGATTAACAGTTGGGTCTAATGTAGAGAAGCTAGATATGACCATTGAAATTGGGAATTCATAAAATTCGAATGTTGGAGTTAAGGAAAATGATTCTGTTGGGGATTGAAGTGACATCACAAGTTCCACATGCATCAATCGAAGGAGGTAAGAAGCATAAGTTTTTGGAAACACAACCTGTAAGACAGTAGATATAGGTGATACTAGTTTACCCGAAGTGAAATAAGAAACATATAATTTACCGAGTTTATATGAATGGACAACTTGCAATTGATTCAGAAGAAACATGTTCTGAAGTTATAGTTTGTTGTCTAATAATTAAGTTGACAATGATTAGAATATGTTTTGGTTTAGTTACTCCAATGAGTTTCTGATATGGGCACTTTCTCGTCCTGGCAATTATTTATATTTAAAGTTTGTTATTGAAAAGTACCTCTTTTAGATGCAATGCTTTTGACTTTTGCTACGACTATGCTACTACCCATGGAGGGGTCTATAATAGTTCCTATTTTAATTTCGCCTCCTTGTCAGTTAGTCTACCATACCTTCATTGAAGCTTACCCAACGACTTCAAATCTTGAATGTTTCTCTTGGTAGATAAATACAGCACATATGAAAATAGAATGATAAATTGTGGTTGATAAATACTATATAAAAAAAAATCTCGTGATGTTAGTATCACATGTAACTTGCGTTGTTACACACACTTGCATTACCTTATTCACATGGAGTTCTTTGTTTTTCGTGTTACCTTTTCCATACCATTATTTTTTATATATAAATTGTAAATATGATGTTGGTACATGTGAAGAGTTTTCTGCATGTAACGGGAGAACACAAGTGTCGTCCTGCAAGTAAAACAACAACCATTTTTTTTTCATTGGACCTGGACATATCTCTTGATTTGATGCATTATTTTTTGCATTACCATTACAAAATTAGAAAAGTTCCCATCCATTTCCATTGGAGAATTCTTAGCTCAAAATTGTAGTTGGCTAAGGTGTATTTGTGCTGAAATAGGTTTCTTGATGAAAAAACAATGTTTTTATTAGGATTGTTGTAATCTTATTCATCCGTGTTATTATTGAAGGCATATGGAGTGTCAACTATTATGAAGGTATCTCCATTTGACATTGCAGAGGGGAGGATAGTTGATGCCTTTTTCTACCATCTCGTTTTGCTGAAATTATAGTTATTATTCTGATAGGTCTTTGGAAGTGATGGAAAGGTCTATATACGTGGGATGTGTGGTGAGGTATCGAATACTGAAATACTTTCTTCTGCGGCTTATAGGGAACAATTATGCATTGAGAAATTTAAAATCAAGGTCTTCAAACACTTCTGACTACTTTAGAGGAAATATTTTTGAGGCAGGAAGGCAGGATAACAATACTGATCAACCCTCCACTGCTGATCCATATTAGGTATGGCATGCTTGTTATAATTGTTCTTTCCTGGTGACGTTTTACTAAGTAGCATAGCAGGTTTTCAATTTCTTTTCTTGGCTTGTATGATGATCCAGAGTTCATGACTGTTGTGACACTTTGACATTGGTATGACATATGCATGATATATATGATACACAAACTTGACCTTTTAGTTGCATCTTTTCAAAGCATCTTGTCTGTTGATACTCTGTTTTCTGGATTTTAGTGTCCTGGATTTCTATATTTTTTTGTATAAATTTCTCTCTGTATAATAATTTTGTCCCATACTACTGACAGACATAATCAAGTAATTGGATGCATCTTGAGGAATTTAAGGAAGAAGGAAGTTGCACTTGGATGAGTTGGTTTTAGTACATCACCAAATGACGAGAACTATGAACTTCTTATTGATGAAATTATCGATGAATATATGGAACTATGTGTTGGAGTTGGAAAACTTGGAGATATTGATCATGGAGAGACGATTGAATGGCTAAAGAATTACGTAACTCGGGAACTTGGATGTTAAATCATACTGTTTTTGTTATTCATTGTTCTTTTGAACACGAAGCTTTTGTTGTTAAATTTAGAGATGCTTGGGGTTGTTAAGTTAACTGAATTCAAAGTTTATTTTAATTTGATGAGTTGCATTTGCTTACAAAATTCATTTGGTTGTTTGTTTGTACTATTTATTTAAAAACAATAACGAAAAAAGAAAGGAAAAATAATTGGGTATAGATTAAATGAGACTAAGGCTGAAACTGACTCACACAATCGAGATACATTTGAATCTTTGATTATAGAATTTCGACAATCATCATCAGTAGTTAATTTTTAACAAAAGAAATATGTTGTTAATTTTGGACAAAAACGAACCATCATATAATAAATAGTACACCAAAAATAAGATAGACTTTAGGACAGATGATATTAGTCCTATAACTCTATTTTAAATGAGTTTCAACTGTCCTAAATTCGAGTTTTGGACTAGTGAAGAGACGGTAATGAGATACCTCAATCGGGACATGGCATTGGGCCCGATGACCCTCCCTGTCGAGCGTGTTCGACAGAAACCGCATTATTTCTAACTGATCTACTCATTCTTATGCAGATGCAAACACATAAGTTATAATAAATACCCACATGTCATTTGCACAGCACGAGCAAAGGCGTCAACATAAGAAACAATGTCAGAAAATAATTAAAACAACCGAATCGGCGATGCAACACCCCATTTTAAGAAAAAATTTATGAAAAAATAAAGGGGTTCAAAACGGATTACAATCCGAAGCAAAGGGAGTGATAGTGATGCAGCACTACAAAAGGGGGGATTACTCTTTGGGCGGAAACGATCTGGAACCTGACTTCTTCGCAGCAGCATCGGTTCGCTTCTGGTCAAGAACCTTCTTTACGCCAGCCTTGACCTTGGTGACAAGCTCATTGTTAAATTTTTCCTTCTCAGCAGCGAGATCGAGTGTCAGCTGTGTCGATGCCGCCTCTGCCATGGCCACCTTCCCAAGTAATTGAGTCACCCTCTACAGCAGCTGCGTCTCCTTCTCCTTCAGTCGAGTATTCTCCTCTTCTAACGGTCTTACCTTCCTCTGCTCGACTGTCAACACATAGGAGTAATTAGCGACACAACGACAACACTAAAGAAAGAACAATAAACGCATAATGTGCGGCGCGCCACATTCAAGCAAAGGGGTTACTGCTCTAACAATTTCTTCAGACTCAGAAAAGCTACATTCAAGGAAAGATATCTTTGAGGATAATTCTAGATAGCGCTGCTCGTTGAATTCATTGGAGGGGCAATATTTTTTATAATCATCCCACTTGGACCTTTGTCGAGAATGAGCAATCTACAAACCTGATAACTGAGCCTGAACCCACTCCAAATCCTCAAAGACTTTCTTATATTCTCTCAGCTTCTCGAGAGATTCCTAGATAGACTTTTCGGCAGCACTTTTCTCCCCCAGTATCCGGAGGCGATCTACATGAAGAAAACGAACTTGAAGCCTCAACCGCCCATACTGACTTTCTAGGTTATCAGCCAACAACGTTTTATCGGCAGCAATACCTTGGAATCGTGATAAACTAGCCCAAAGATTATCCATCTCCTCGAGGACGTACTCAAAGGTCTCGTAGCGATGCAACCGAGATCGAAGGTTTTCAATATCGGCTTCTTGGCGATCAATCTTATCATCCTTATTGACAATCCTCTGTTGTAAATTAGAGACATGATCTCGTTCTATAGCAAGCTCTCTCTTCAATAACCGATAACGCGTAGCAGCATCATCCTCCTGATAAGCACGTAAGTGCACCATTTTATACCCATATTTATATTAGCTAGGTCTCAATTTTATCACTAATAATCTTCTTTGTAGGTGTTTTTTTCAAATAATCTCTTATGGAGAAAGTTGCTCGAAAAAGTACTTAAGGCACCCCGAAGGAGTGTTAAAGGCATCCCATAATTGTGTTGAAAACACCCCAGAAAAAGTGTTAAAGGCATCCCAAAAAGATTTTAAAGGCACCCTTATTTTGGATAAGGGCACCCCCATGCATCCAGTCGTTAAAGGCGCCCATGTTTTGGATTAGGGCACTTCATCTTCTTTCTTTTGAATTTTAAATTTTGGCGGGAAAATAGTGGCAGAATTAGGGTTTTGCTTTTGGAGGTGTTCGAACGAGATTCAATGGCTGAAATCAAATAGGTTTGTTCTTGGTACCTAAACAGGTCTGGTATGGGTCATAGTTTCGATCGAAATTTGCTAGATTTTCTGGAATTCAAGAAAACAGAATTCATGTTTTTTGCGGGAAAATAATTATCAAAAATAGCAAAATTAGGGTTCATGATTTAGATATGTTTTAGAGAGATTCAATGGATGATTTTCTTTGGGATAGCTCCATTGAGCGTAACAGGCGTGGTATGATTGTTGGTTTCCATTAAATTTGTCTAGATAATCCAACAGATGAAATCAGGGAAGTTCGTGCATGGAAGGAATATTTCACGTCATTGCATGAGTTTTGGAGAGATTTTATCGTGATTTCCTTCAGCAGATTGATTTCATATAAGTTGTTGAGGCTTAACAGGAATGGTAAGTCTCCCAGAATCGTAATAAAAGAGAGATAATTCACCGAGAAAGAAAACAGGGAAAGTACGTGTGCATTTGAGATAATCACGGGTTTGTTTTAGGTCTTCTCGTGTTTGGATAGATTTTGGTCGTTGCAGTCCCGCCAATTATAGCGGCTACAACCCAGTTTGATCACAATGGTCGCAGTGCAGCTGATCGCGCTTGCTGCTGACCATATTATCGCACATACTGCAGTCCAGTTAATCGAAACTGCTGCAATGAGGATTCGTTGTGTCATATTTGCTGAAGCTATTACCTATGGATGCCGCTGAAATTCGTATCACCACAAAATATAATAATAGAATTGCTGGGACGCTCGTCAAAATTGTTGCTGGATTTTCGATCCGCAACATGGCTGGGTCTAGTTTTAATTTCAACTGTTGTAGTCCAGCTGATGGCAGCTGCTGGATACCAGTTAATCGCAGTCCAGTTGATCGCAACTGCTCCAATCCAGACTTATGGATCGAAATCTGCAAAAATAATTACCGTCGGAAACTGCTAAAATTGCATCACTACGAATTTTGATGAAAATGTTGCCAAAATGTTCGGTCCGCTGTAAAAAGTTGGTATATTTCACATATTCTTCTGATTGGTTGATTATTTAACTGATGGCCCCACTACATCGCGTTACACCGAATTGGGACTACGGATTAGAGTTGCACCGAGATACACCGAATCAGGGCTACATAATTAATTTGTGAAACGCCGCATCAAATCAGATCCCAGAATAATCGCCGCCGATTAGTCGTTTAAATCAGGTACTCTCACATTCATCGCCGAATGATCGGCAATTGCCGCTCGGCTTGGCCACCGGCTTCCTTTTTTTTTTTTTAATTTGAAACTTTTGGCCATGGTTTTTCTGAATTGTGATCTTTGCGTTCGATCTTTTGTGACAGGCTTCTTTGAATTGTTGTCTTTTCTTTGAAAGATTCTCGTAACAGCCTTATGGATGTTCAGCAATGTTTGTTGGGGCTGTTGCTCCTTGAATTTTCACCATGATTTTGCTGCATTTTTGTGGCCTTCTCTGGAATTTTCTGAGATGCCTTTCCGGAGATTTTCCCTTGGGTATTCAAGCACATAGTGACGTAGGCAACTTGTCACCTCCGTGATCATGACAGTAACGGATTTTTCATACAGCAAACTCGAAGAGTTGGATAATGCGTTATTTGAGAAGCAATTTTTTCGAACTTTGGACTTGAACATGCTGTGGATCGAGCATCCTGACAACAATCTTGGTGATTTTTGTAGTGAGTCAGCTGTGGTGTCTTTCGACTGCAATGTTGGACTGTAGCAGTTGCGATCAACTTGACTGCAGTGACTGTAATTCACTAGTCTGCAGCAGCTGCGATCAGCTGGACTGTAGTGACCGAAAACTAAACTGGATCAAGCCATGTTGCAGATCGAACATCCAACAACAATTTTGATGATTTGGACATCTTCCATCGTGGACCGAACGTTTTTTTGCGAGGGTTTCACCAGTCTTAACAGTGATTTTTCGCCATGTAACGTGCAGCAAATCGAATATACTGCCAACAGTTTTGATGGTATTCCACCCCAACTTTTTACAGCGAACCGAACATTTTGGCAACATTTTCATCAAAATTCGTAGTGATGCAATTTTAGCAGTTTCCGACGGTAATTATTTTTGCAGATCTCGATCCACAAGTCTGGATTGCAGCAGTTGCGATCAACTGGACTGCGATTATCTGGTATGCAGCAGCTGCCATCAGCTGGACTACAGCAGTTGAAATTAAAACTAGACCTAGCCATGTTGCGGATCGAAAATCCAGCAACAATTTTGACGAGCGTCCCAACAATTCTATTATTATATTTTGTGGTGATACGAATTTCAGCGGCATCCATAGGTAATAGCTTCAGAAAATATGACACAACGAATCCTCATTGCAGCAGTTTCGATTAACTGGACTGTAGTATGTGCGATTATATGGTCAGCAGCAGGCGCGATCAGCTGCACTGCGACCATTGTGATCAAACCGGGTTGTAGCCGCTATAATTGGCTGGACTGCAACAATGATTTTTCACGACGTTCAAACAACTTTTTCATAGAAATAATTTTGAAGCGTTTTCCATAACTTTTCTCGATGGGAGAGTACGATTCCTTTTCTCGTAATCCCCTTAGTCGACGCCAATGTTTGTACCCAAAATAAATTATGGGCACGAAACACAATGAATTGGTAGTTTTGGTGTGTTTTTAGGGTTGGAGGACGGATTGGAAAGAAAATTAAGAGACACAGAGGTTTAACGTGGTTCGGCATTGTTTGCATACGTCCACAAACGAATCCCCTTGGGGAGAAATGTTTTATTGACTTTTGTATTACAAAGTATGTCTTCCACTCCTATTGGCTCCCCCCCCCTTAGTCCTGATTTCTGCTCTCCCTATTTATACAATTCAACATCTAATTTCAACATAAACATAAATTGCATTAACTTCCCCATTCATGCTCCCATAATGAATTCTAAATGAAACTGCCCATTTATGCTCCCATCATGAATTCTACATGAAACTTCCCCTTTATGTCTTCATCATAATTGTTGCATGAAACTGCCCCTTAAATGCCTTTATGATAAATTCTCATGAAACTGTTTGGATTAATGCTGCATGTATGAAACTGCTACATTTAGTGTTGTATGGTAAATTCTGCATGCTGGCAAGCTGGACTGGCGGCTGGCAGTTTGGATGGATGCTGGTTGGTAGCATAATTGGCTGGCAGACTGGATGGAGGTCGGCTGGAAGTTTGGATGGAGACTGGTTGGCAGTGCAGAAGAGTTTTAGGCTGGGAATTGGTTAGCAGCGTTGCTGGTTATAAGACCGAAAATTGGCTGGGGGTGTGACTGACTTCGATAGTTGACCGACTATTGATTTTGACCATTGACTTTGACCATTGACCAGATGTTGACTTTGACCATTGACCTTGACCGGATGTTGACTTTGACGGTTGACTTTGACGATTGACTGATTTTGACCATTGACTGTGCAGACTGGTGGGCTGCCTTGGTTGACTGGTTAGCGGGCTTGGATGAGGACCAAAAGATGATTCAAGTATCAATTTGGCCCATTAAGTGGTATTTTTACTTATGGTACAAACAATAAGCTTGTCATCAACATATAGCAAACGAATAAAAAAATCACCATCAGCAAATTTTTGAATGAATACACAATGATCTGAAGCTGTCCTCTTGTACCCATGTTCCTTCATGAACGATTCAAACTTCTTGTACCATCTTTTTGGAGCTTGCTTCAAACCATATAGACTCTTCTTTAGCTTGCACACCATATGCTCTTTGCCTTTGACATCAAAAACCCCGGGTTATGCCATATACACATCTTCCTCCAACTCACCGTGAATAAATGTTGTCTTGACATCTAGTTATTCAATGTCAAGATCCAAACTAGCGGCTATTGCCAAGACAACCCGAATAGAAGAAAATCTCACCACCGGTGAGAAAATTTCATCAACGTCAACACCCTTTCTCTGCTCATAACCCTTCACAACTAAGAGTGCTTTGTACCTTGGTTGTGAGTTACCATCTTCAGTTTTGATTCTGTACACCCACTTGTTCTTTAGAATTTTCTGGTTTTCTGGCTTGTTAACCAAATCAAAAGTGTCATTCTCATCTAAAGAGCCAACCTCTTCTTTCATGGATTTCAACCACTTCTGACTTTCAGGAACACTAATAGCTTCTTCATAAGATTTTGGTTTACCTGCATCTGTGAGCATCACATACTCATGTGGTGTATACTTTGTTGAAGGTAATCTGGTCCTGCTGGATCTTCTCAACTCAGCTTCTGGTTGTTGTTGTTGCACTTCTTGCTCAACATCACCCACTGGAACATCTTCATGAGATTCATCTTCATTTCCATTACCATCAACATCATCATCATGTTGTTCAAGAGAAGGAATAACTGGATTTTAATCCAAGGCCATATCACCTTGAAGCTTTGGCATCTCAATCTTATCAAAGTCTTCAATAGTCTGTTCTTCAAGGAATAATGCATCCCTACTTATGATAACCTTCTTCTCAACTGCATCCCAAAATCTGTAACCAAACTTCTCTGCTCCATATCCTAGTAACAAACACTGCTTTGCTTTGTCATCAAGCTTTGATCTCTGATCTTTTGGGATATGAACAAATTCCCTGCAACCAAATACTCTTAAGTGATCATAAGTAGGCTCTTTGTATCTCCATACCTTTTCTGCTACTTGTCCATCTAGAGATGAAGGAAATGGATTGATCAAATACACAACAATATTCATTGCTTCACACCCGAAATGCTTCTGCAACTTGGAATGAGATAACATGCGCCTGATTCTCTCAAGAATAGTACAGTTTATCCTCTCTGAAACACCATTATGTTGTGGAGTCTTCGGTACTGATTGTTCATGACGTATACCCATGCTCTTGCAATACACTTCAAGTGGTCCAATATACTCTCCCCCGTGGTCAGAACGAAGGCACTTCAAAGTTCTACTTGTTTCTATTTCCACCATGTTGTGAAACGTCTTGAACACAAAAACAACATCATCTTTGGTCTTGATTGCATATGACCAAACCTTCCTTGAAGCATCATCTATGAAAGTAACAAAATAAACAGCACCACCAAGTGTTTTGACCCTTAAAGGTCCACATACATCAGAATGAACAAGATCAATAATACCAGAATTGTGCTTGGGTAAATCTTTATGAAAAGAAACTCTAATTTGTTTACCATAAAAAAAAATGACTACACGTACCCAATTGGATACCTTTGGAATTTGGAAAAACTTGCTTTTGGTGATGAATTGAATTCCCTTCTCACTAAGATGACCAAGTCTTCTATGCCACAATTCGCAGATTGAATCTTTGTCAACAGCATGCAAATCATCTTTCAACACCTTCACTTGTGTTCTGTACAATGTCCCATACTTCTTGCCTCTTGCAATAACCATGGATCCCTTGCTTATCTTCCATTTTCCATCACCCAAGTGAGTGTTGTACCCTTCATCATCTAACACTCCTGGTGACATTAGACTCAAACGAAGATATGGTACATGTCGCACATTTCTGAGAACCAATGTGCAGCCAACATTGGTCTCATCCTTCACATCACCCATTCCTACAATCTTCGAAATACCATTGTTTCCCATTCTGACTGACCCAAAGTCACCAGCCTTGTAGGAGGTAAATACATCTTGATGAGGAGTATCATGATAAGATGAACATGAATCAATTATCCACTCTGAATCAGAACCTGCACAACTCACACAAATATCATTACAATCTAAGAATAAAATAATATCATTATCTGTTGCAGTAGATGCAACACCATCGTCTTGTTTATCATTTCCTTTCCCCTTTTTCTGTTCTTGCTTCGGCTTCCTGCATTCATTTGAATAATGACCTCTCATACGACAGTTCCAACATTTAACTTCCTTTCTGGACTTTGATTTATCCCTTGACTTGCTACGACCAACTTGTTTTCTGTCTTTTCTTCTACCCTAATTTTCTGTAATAAGAGCTTCTGAATGAGATGAGTGTGATGACCTTCTTATAACTTCTTCATTCAGCAAACTATTTGTTGCAACAGTCAACTTCCTGTCTGCAGCAGAATAATTGAGACAATTCCTCAATGGCTCCCAACTGTCTGGTAAAGTATTTAGCAACAAATAAGCTTGAATATCTTCAGGAATTTTCAGCTCCATAGATGTAAGATGATTCATAATACCCTTCATTTCATTTAAATGTTTCGCGATTGAACTTCCTTCCTTATAGCACAGCTTTCCAAGCCTTTTTAATAGAAGAGCTTTTGCACAAAGATACTGCTGATCATATATCTGCTCTAACTTGGTTCACAAAGAATATGCTAGTGTCTCACTAGCCACATGATGAAAAATACCATCATCAATCCACTGACAAATAAAACCAACTGCTTTTCAATTAGTAACTTTCCAATCTTCTTCACTTCTCTTCTCAGGCCTTACTCCCTTACTCTCGAGTACAAATCTGTTCACACTCCTCTAACGAGTGTATATTTCACATATTCTTCTGATTGGTTGATTATTTAACTGATGGCCCCATTACCCTCTATGTTTAGAATCATGACCCTCGTTACATAACTTCCTAAATTAAATCAAAGGTAGAGATTGAAATGTGAAATATACACTCGTTAAGGAGTGTGCACAAATTCGCACTCCTTACTCTCTATTTTACCATAGAGATCTTTACAATATAACCAATCTCCATCTTCGCCTTCCATATCACAAAGTTCTCACCGGTCAAATTGGCCATTCTATTACTAGTGCTAGCTTCCGCCATTGCACAGGATTAGCTCAACCCAAAAGCTCTGATACCACTTATTGGGGGAGGCTTACGAAATCCGAGCCGCTATGCGCAATACGAAACCAACACAAGCAATACAAATGCGTAAATAATACAACTACTATGATATGCAAGCAAACACACAACACCGGCAATTACGTGGAAAAACCCAACCAAGTTGAAGGGTAAAAACCACGGGCAAATCTTCCACTATAATTAAACAATGGGTTACACACAATTCTCCCAATTTGGGGATAACAACAACTTCAAGGTGTATATAGCACATGGATACCAATTTTCCTAATTACACTCACCCCTAAGGATGGATCAACAATTCATTCACCAAAGAGATAATATGCACTATCAATTTTACAATAGCAAGTGATTGAGATACTTACTACTAGGGTTTGAACAAACCCTAGATTTTTCCCTTTTGAAGTGGTGTGGAAATTGATCAATCAATCTTCACCACAACAACCAATAGATCCTTAGCTAAGAACCCTTTCTTCTTCTCTTCAAGATTAACTAAAAACTCTCACCAAAAAAACATCAATGGTGGCCACTCATTTCTCTTACACTCACTGCCTCTCTCTCTTCTTATTTTCACTAACAAAGAAGAATGAAGATATATTCGTCTCCCGATGCCTTTTGGTTCTTTTAACCAAAAAAAGGCACTGCTATGTAGCTCCCCTCATTGGCTAAGGGGCATCCAGAATGTTGGGCCATAAGACGTGAAACCCAACAATAAGATGAGGATTTGGGACTTTGGGTCTTACCCTCTGAGCTAGCAATCCAAATGCCAATAATGTAACATGGATCGTCACAACTAGTAACATAACATGTACAATCCAGAAGAAAAGTTGCATCATGGGGAAAGCCAATGACTATGATCATGCATTGATAAATATTTTTTTTTTATTGTTTAATTAAAGAGGGATGGATTAAATGGCATACAAACCATCTGCGGGAAGATACTGACAAAGAGCAAAATACCCATAGGAAAAGCAACTTAACAAAAATAAACTAGCGCATTTTTACGAAGCAGATGTAGTAAAACAGAAATAGGTCCCTTAAGAAGAAAAAAACACTGAAGCATAACAGAAAGGTGATCATTAATAGTGTTCATAAACCACACGAAGAATTGAAAAACCATAAAATGATCAAGTAAAGATTAAAAAATAGATTAGATCAAGCGATGGGCACATGAATTATTTGATCATGTATAAAGATCAAAAGGGAAATATTATTAAAACCAATGTTCTCAGATGTGGGTTGATTCACCATAATCATTGTCCTACTCTGTTTTACACGACTTAGCTTGTATAGGTTGACAAAATAAATAGCCAGAGAACTGACTTGCGTGTTTTTGACAAAACAAACAATCCTAAAATTGAGAAAATTGTAACATATTGTTAGTGTACACGATGATCAAAGTGAATATTGATTATGTATCTAGGGTTTTGATTTGTTTATTAAACCCTTGTAGAGAATAAAGACTTCACATAAAGGTCTTTCATATGAATAAAAACCGAATTTGATAGACTTCGATGAAAAAGAGTTAATAAGAAAACCTTAATTAGAGGAAAGAACCACGATCCATGATTATGATTTCTGATATTATATAGAACAATCTACCTCTAGTGATTGATTACCATAGTCATAAGCTATGAAAAAAGAAACTCAAGATGAGGAGATAATCGATGATTAGGAGGAGTTATTTGATGATAACTCTGTTGGAAATAAGAAATATAAATCATCCATAGAAAATACAGACTAATGGACTAGTCCGCACAAAATAGAAAAAAATGATAACATTGTTATAAATGGTAGTTTATTAGCTAGATGCCCACTTTAGTGGGATCCCATTACATGGGCACCAAATATGTAAACTCTATAAATAGAGTCCCAAACCGTTATAAACACATACATATGAATAAATTTTTTTCTCTCTTCTCCTCTATTTTGTGTCTTCTTTCCCTCTTTCTCTATACAATACGTCATCAGCGCGTATCTCTACCTGAGCATAATCACCAAACATCACATGATAGGCCGTAAAAGCTACTAGTTACAAGCGTATTCTTTATTAGTTATATCTCTACATAAAGAGGATGAAAAGGGATTTTTTTTCTTATCTCTACTAAACATCACATGAAAGCCAACCGTCGATAGATATGTTATATCTCTACATAAAGAGGATGAAAAGGGATTTTTTTTCTTATCCAGCACTAGGTATATTATTCTTTATTTTAATGTTATACATGATTCAAAACTGTCAAGTTACTAACTATTTTGTGCAATAATTGTTCGTAGGATACGAGGTGTTGATAAGACCTCAAGTTATCAGCTACATGCACGTGATTATGTACGCCTCCAAGCTTATGATTTAGGACCAGCAAACAGTGCATATTTGACGAGATACGGTTGATCAATTACCTTTTTAATAAGTTGATTTTTATTTTCTTTCCCTATTGTTTTCTGTTGTAAAAGAGAAAACAAAAAATCATCGAAAGATGGTTACGGTTTCTATTCCTTTCATGAAACTGTATCACCAAAGATTGGTGTTATCGTACATTTTATTACCTTTATCGTAATTAATTACATGCATGGTTCATGGAACCTCCGGCCAACTAAATTTGGTATCTTCGTCAATTGGATGAAGATCATGTGATTTTATTTATTTATTTACGGTTTCTATTTATTTAATAGAAACCATATGGATTTTCCATATGCGATACTGAAAACGATAACATTTGTCGTACAATTTTATTAATTGTACAAACCAATTGATATTGGTTTTCCCCCATCAATTATCTGCAGTGAGATGTAAATATTGGCATTCTAAGGATTTTTAGCTAATATTAGTTATTGATTTCTATTCCTTCAAAGAAATATGCATCAATCAAAAAGTAGATTTTTCTCTACAAACAATATGGTAATGATTTCTTTATTTTTCTCAAAAGAATCATCTAAACCAATTGGAATTAGATTTCTCCATGGATCCTAAAATGATGATATTGGTTATTACGACATTCACCAATTTAACAATTTTTGGTTGTCTTCCTTGTATTATTCTCCAAAATTTGAAATAGTTCCACTTGTAGTTGGAATTGGACACTAAAGATCAAAGGGTGCGCACCCGGCTTGTTAGCTATATCATTAGTCCTTGTTGTGACTATATCGATCTTGATATTATTTTATTTTTATAAAGAAGTGTCCATAATTTCAGTCTAGTTCATTATCTCGTTGATCCTTGAGGTCATGAAATTATTTTGGAGTCTTACTTGTATATTTTGGCTGTAACTAATGAAATACATGGTTGATGTTCAATTGTATCTTGAGTAGATTATAATTTTTGGACATTTTATGGCTCTTGGAGTCAGTATCTACTGTCCAACCTGGTATTGTTAACATCCATAAATTGTCATAAGTATATGTCCTCGAATTAATCGGATAATACTTTACCAAATTTGTTTTCTTTTTTATGAGATGAAAATATTTCCGCCATAATCAGGGAGAGACTATACACTACCAGTAAAAATTGGTGTTAATTAAAGTGTTATATCAATTTCTCTCCTATCATGATAAAATTGAAAAATGTTGTTATTGACTAGGCGTGAAATGTCTCATTTGTTTCTACATAAGTGTTTACCTCTTTAAGAGGAAAATCCAGTCACATCTAATAAAATAAGTAGCGTTCCATAAGAAGCTACTGGTAGTGCTCCAATTGAGTGTACCAAAAACACGACTCGCATTCTCAAAGATTATAATTCCCGCGGGCACTGGTACTAGCAATTCTTTGGATTTTATTTTCAAGATATGCATACACTTGAGAATTGTGTAGGATCGTCATTAATATGTTGTCTAATATTCATATAAAGTAGCTACCAAAAATCGACATATGTGATTGGTTGGCGTACAATCCAAATTAGATTGGACTGATTTCTCAATTAACGTAATTTTGGATCCAAAACTTAACACTTTAAAAATTCTAATCCTATTAATTACAGGCTAGTGCAGTCATAATGCGTTATACGGGAAATTTTTCGTTATAAATATGATTTTAAGGGTTTCATTTTTTTCTCAGATCCTAGGATTGATTCATTAATTGTTCTCTTTATACAATGCATTTGGCGTGGTAGTCTTTGAAGGACTCATATTGCATTGACACAAAAAATGTGGTCGAAGAACATATTGAATTTGTAATCTTTTGAGGATTCAAAATTTTATTCAGCCAGCCACCTTATTTGCTTACATAAGGTTTAACAATACTTTATGTGTTTTTAGAAATTTGGTACACAACCAAAAATTCGGATTAATTAGTTGATGATTTCAACGTTATAGGTCTCTTGATGAGTCCTTAAAAACACTAAAATCCAAGCTTTGGGAGCAAAAATTCTATTATTTTTCTTTCTTAAATCTGCAGTTAGAATTACGCTAGCTTAAACTCGTCTTTGAGGTAGACTAGAGTTATGATTTTGATGCTCGTTTTCTTTCAAACTCATATAGTTGAGTTAGCATCCATAAATCGTCAAAAGTTGTACTCTTTTTCCTTCGTTTCAGGTTTTAACAAGGCAACATCTCACCGACGTTCAATTTTTTTTCTTCTAAATGTTTATATTTGTGCTCTTTTTCCTTCATCCAATTTTTTCCCATTGGGTTTTTACTGGAAAGGATTTAGTGAGGCAATTCATTCAACATGGTGGTCATCCAAGGGGGAGTTGTATGTATTTTGGTAATTTGGTAGATTCCCACCATTAACTAGGTCATTTTGTCAGAACAAATCAACATAACCATCTCCTATGAATTTGGATATCATTCTGATCCATATAAGGTATGATCGAAAACTTTTCTCACCTTTGGAACTATAACTGCATATTGGCACTTTGTTGAAGAAACTACATCAACTACTTTTGCAAATCATCTCTGAGAAGCTAGACATCCAAGATGCAAGTCCTCGATGTATTTAAAGAAGCGTGAAGACTCAAGAACACTACCATTAGAAGACTAACACAAAAGAAGACTTCATCAGCTGGCAAATTTCTCACGAAAGCATTGTTATCTCCAGCATTCAAGATATTCGTTTATCGAAATTGGGAAATCTCAACTCGAATATTTGCAAGCCAAGATTTAACTGGAGTACTTATCATGGGGAGTATCAAACTAGAAGGTATTTTACTGGACCATCATGTTGTACTCTTTTTCCTTCATCAAGGTTTTTCCCACTGGGTTTTCCTTGTCAAGGTTTTAATGAGGAAACACATTTATGTCCAGCTTCGTTCTAAGTTTTCTCACAATTGTACTCTTTTCCCTTAGATCAGGTTTTGTCCCTTTTGGATTTTCCTGACAAAGGTTTTAACGAGGCAATTGCTTAGATACAATGGTCATCTAGGGGGAGTGTTATAAATGGAAGTTTATTAGGTAGATATGCCCATTTTAGTGGGACCCCATTACTTGGGAACCAAGTATGTAAACTCTATAAATAGAGTCCCAAACCTTTGTAAACACATACATATGAATAAGAATTTCTCTCTCTCTTCTCCTCTACTTTGTGTATTCTTTCCCTCTTTCTCTATATTACAATAAACATTTTTTTTATGGAGGCGTATCAAGATGGGGGCATGGTGGAAAAATGAGATGCTGACAAGTGTATTTCCAATTAATTGCTTCCGACAAATTTTGTTTTCAAAAATATAAAATAAATGTATTTTTTGGAGAAAATTTTGCTTATCTTAATTGTTTATATTTTTTGTTTGATATTTTTGGAAACAGGATTTGTGAAAACAATTACAGCAATTTTAAACAGGCTCTCACATATTTAGAAAAAACATGAAAAACCGGCTCTCACATATTTTTATTTGAAATCTGTAGTCCCCAATGTGCCCGCCCCTCGGGAGTTTTGTAGGGGCCACATAGTTTGTGAGAGGCGTTTTTTTTTTTTCTCGGTCAGTATAGACTTTTTGAAATAATTAATATGAAGGACACATGTCAACATCTCATTTGTCCCACATGCCCCATCAAAAATTTATCAAAAAAAAAAGAAGATAACATGGTAGGGTGGATTAGATTATTGATCACACGGATTTCCATGATTTCTCTTTATCCAAAACAACCAGGATTTGTGTTTTACACGATTTAGCGGATTTCCGTATCATCACAAGGATCATTGATTAAACAAAAATGAATCAAACACAAATAAAGAAGACGAAGCTATTAACATGGTAGGGTGGATTAGATTATTGATCTCCAGATTGATGATTCTAGGATAAACTACGTTTACACAAAACTCTTGGATTAGATTATTGATCTCTTGCAAAACTGTTGGATTAGATTATTGATCTCCGGATTGATGATTCTAGTTGAGAAAAAATATCCTAAAATTTAATTAAATAATTAGAATATTTATTTAGGAAAGTAAAAGATTACATGATATCTTAAAGATATTTCACTTAGTTTTCATTAATGGGTTGTCAACTTGACATTGTTGTAGCTTAAAGATGTGCTCACCAGCAATGCCAAGAACAGTGAGTCTTGGAAGGAAAACCCAAGGAAGGATACATAAACGACCGAAGACAAAATACCATAACTTAAATCTCCTAATTAAACCGTAAGGAAAAATAAACAGATGGCAATATTTATACCAAGAGTATCCCTTCATCAACTGACTTTTGATTGAATATCTTTGGACCGGAAGAAACCTTTCATCTCTGGTACCCACAAATAAGACCATTTGATCAACCGACTAACAGAGAATGAAATCAAACTGATGAGTAGCATTGAGAAGGGACAACCTACAGATTTATTTATCATAAAAGATGATACAATGACCGCGAGGAAGAATATCCAGTTAGTCGCGGCAACCGTCCCGACAAGTTTGCCTCTAACTTCTGCCTTGTATATCCTTGAACACATATGTGATTCCAACCCAAATGTGTAGGGAACAACACAGACTAGTAAAAATTCAATAGATGCTGCTCCGAGAAGACTTATTCCGCATTGACTTGTGACCGAATCTTGTGTGAACCAGATCCGATGTTTAGCCAAACAGGATGGTGATGTCCCATTAGGTTCTACCGTCAAGCAGGCACCGCCAGGAGCACGCTGTGTAGAAGGAAAGAGCCACTCATCAGTAGTAACAACAAAACAATCCAAGTATTAAGAGAAGCTAGGTTAATGGGTGGAATTGTGGTCCTACTTTGGTTAAAATTGGAATAAACAATTTGCTTACCATGAGATTGTCATCAATACCGGCACAAAACCCACATCCTGCTCGAAGGCATGTCGCACAATTCCATGTATCTGCATCTAGAGCTGAAATATAACTCGAACATGCAATATCACCGAAATGGGTGATAGTTTCCAATTTACTTACTCCTTCAATATTATCAGGTGATATTATAAATATGAAGCTTAACGCGAAAAGACCCACCATCATACGGTATGATTTGACAAGCAAATTTTTCCTCCTCCGAAGTTTTATAGTAAAGTAAGGAAGACCTGAACCATGAATACCATATAGACCACACCACATCAATAAAGAAAATTTCATGTACAAGATGTCCCATTTAAGGCCCGGTGACACAATGATGCCACCCATCCTCATGATACATGGAAGGACATACAATATACTGTTTTCACTCATTAATTGTTCCCCGACTTGCAGACCAATGCCAACAATAATCGGTGTACGTTCTGAAGGATTACCCCATGTTGTCCTTATCCTAGAAAAGGTACTTCTAACAGAAGAGTCTTTTTTATCTTGGCCATCCATTTCATTCTTAATTTTCATACTTAAGGCCACAAGCTCTTTCTCAACTTCACAAGAACTGTAAATTTTCCTCAAAGCTTCTTCAATTGCGACCTCTTTCCGGTTCTGTTTTTTAAGAAAATTATGATCGATAGAAAATAAAACATCAAATAAAAAAATATACGAGAAAGTAACAAACTCCATGTTTCAATACTAACTCTTTTATATAGCCAAATAGGTGAATCAGGAAGCGACAACATTATCACAAATTGAAGTAGAGATGGAAACCCTGCTACTGCGATCATATAATCCGAAGTCTTTTCTAGCTCCTGCAATGATTCAGTTTTTAAAATAAAATAAACTGAAGATGTTAATTTTGCAAGATAGGGTATACTCGCAATTGTAAGTGTACCTGACTGTAAGAAGTAACTGTGGTATCAGCACAAAAGAAGATGAATTTTCCAACAGCAAAAAGCATACAATTTCGAGTATGAAGGTGTTCTTGAAGATTAGTTGAAGAAACTTCTAATATATATATAGGTGAGGTTACTGATGCCATTCCGACCCCCAAACCTATATATGTCTTCCAAACAGTTGCCAACCAACAATCAGAAGAACAATCACTAATAGCCAGTAGAACTCCGCTGACGAATATCAATGCATTGGCAAATAAGATTGCAAATTTTCGACCAAGACAGTCATTTATCCAACCCCCAATTGCCGAACCAAACACTGCCCCTAGTACACCTGTCCCTATGATTTCCTATGAATTTAAAAATTGGTATGTAAATCATAAAATTAGTTTTATGAGTATGGAAAATGTAAATTGGTATGTAAATCATAATATTAGTTTTATGAGTATGGAAATGTAAATCAGAAAATGAATCAATATAAGTAGATACTTACTTGTTTAATCGACTGAATATCATCTTGGATATAAAATCTCGAGAGGATAAATCCTAAGCAATTAGAATTACCTTGTTAAGAGTTTTAGCTTAAAGTAATGATCCATTTACTAATTATAGAGTCACCTAATTACTACTAGTTACTACTATGAATTCAAATTTCTTTCGTTCTGAACATCTTAATAATCTATAAACAAACTATACTTTAATATCATCCATTTGCCATATAAACAGAAAACAATTATCATGCTTCAAAAACTAAAGATACTTACCGTAGTAATAACCAAATACAAGTGCTCCAATCACAGTATTATATATGCGATACTGGTCGAGAGGATGATCAAGTTTAGCAGCATCATGTGTACCATCAACTACATCATCAGGTGGTACAGTCTCCTCTTTGCATACCGAGCGATCTGTGTCAACAATTTCTTTTGAACGTCTGTGCATGATGCCAGCCACTGTCTCAATGTTAGGGGTGCAACTAATATTCTCGTTCTCAAAACAAAACCAACAGTCGAGGAGGATTTAGTTCCTTGAGAGGAGGATTTTGATCCAAATTGAAGATAAATTCTTAACAATTATCAAGATTATCTTTGATTTTACAAAGTCTATCTAAAGATACTTTCTGTATATGTATAGACTTCCTGTATACATTGTAATAACAGTGGATTGCGATTGAAGCAAGGGAATTCCCTCCCAGAAACATCGTATCCTAATATTTCGTTCTCAAAACAAAACTCAACAGTCGAGGAGGATGAATTTTAAACAGAAAAACAGGAGGTAAATTCCCAAGTTTCATTTTGCCGAACGGACTCCCATTCATTTAATGAAGCTTCTTCCCAAAACTGGAGAAAAGATACTTTCCGAGAGGTCATCATGGACCCTTTTTCGAGGTCCAGACCTTAAAGGAAAAATGTTCATAAAACACAGCATCTCTTATTGTTTCTTGGGGACCAGTTTTCTTGGGATGAGGAATGGCCACCTTGGCCAAACACCCCCACACTTTGTATGCATAGGAAGGTTGCTTACCATTCCACAATTCATAAGGAGTTTTATCAGATTTTTAAATGGAATCATCAGATAGTACAAGGATAACAACTTGTCAACATAGCATTTACCATATCTATTGTTCTATTTTTTTCTTTCAGCTACACCATTCGATTCTGGTGAATATGGTGCAGTTGCATGAATGATTCCATTATGTTTACAAAACTCACCTATGTCATCCTGACTAAGAGTTTTAATTTTAACTCCTTTTTTGGGTTTCTTTCAATTTTATAAAATTTGCCTCTAAGGCTTCATCTTTACTTCTAAGAAGATGTTAAGAGTTTTAGCTGAAAATAGTTCCAAAAGTAATGATAAACCATTTTTACTAATTCAAATAGAGAGGAGGATTTCTTAGGCACCTTCTGGGTATTATATTACCAATTTTGCTGGATCCAGACTGGTCTTTGTAGTCATGTTTTTGGATGATCAACCTGGTTTAGCAGCATCATGTGAGGGTGGAAGCTTTTCAATCAACTACATCAAAGAAGGATCTCAGAAGTTCAACGAACTGTTCTACCACAGGCTTTTCGTCAGTCATCTTGTATTCTAAGAATTTAGCAAGAATACTTCCAGCAGAGCATGATATTTTTCTTCTAGAGATAAATCAAAAGCATTAAAATCTTCTTGCAATAGAAGTCATTTCAATTAAGAATATGATTTTGCACAAATAATTCTTCCTATTCCATCTGTGAAGTTTTCTCTAATTTTGCTGAATGGACTCCCATTCATTTAATGAGAGGATGGAGAAGTCAATTCTTGTTAAGAGTTTTCTATGAATTCAAATTTCTTGGGGATGAGGAAATGGCCACCTTGGCCAAACACCCCCACACTTTAAAGTTCTGAACATAAGGAGTTTGATTATTTTTTAAATGGAATCTTAATAATCTATAAACAAACTGATACTTTAATATCATCCAACATCTAAGAGTTTTAATTTTAATTATCATGCTTCTAAAACTAAGAAGAAAGATACTTACATCTATAAAAGTGAGTACCATTTTTTTACCACTTCTTGTTGGTGTTGATTTCAAACCAACTGAGTGTGTATTACAGTCTCCAATCTTATTTTTTATGCAATAAATTAGCAAGTCTTTCTAGAGATTTGAGATACTGGTCAAATATGTGAAGAGAGGATGCATTAACATTCAATTTCAGATCAGATTAGCATGTTAGTAACATAACCTTTTCCTACTTAATTCACCATGCTTCATGTGATCTGCACCTGTCTTCCTTCCAACCTTCGCAGAAAGACAGTGCATACCGAGCGATCTGTGTCACAATTTCTTTTGAACGTCTGTCATGATGCCAGCCACTGTCTCAATGTTAGTATGACATTTTCTCTAGAGCTTCCCATAAATCAAAAGGGTGCAACGATAATAGTAACAAACAAATAGCTACTCCTCTTCAAATTACCTCCGTAGATCAAAACAGAGAGAACCCTTAGAACTTACAAAGAACAATGAAAACAAAACATAAAAAACTGTAACCAACTATGTTTTTAAACAGAGAAGTAGTATTACAAAATTATGTTTTAAACTACCGAGGAATTCATCTCTGGTATTTATAGCAAAAATTATTTGAACGTTCGACTTAGAATCCAATGTGGCTGCATCGTCCGTGATTCAGGAGTAAAAGCATCCGCTAAAAATACAAAGAAATTCTTTTTGCCGGACATTTATTCTCGTTCTCAAAACAAAACCAACAGTCGAGGAGGATTTAGTTCCAGGAGGATTTTGATCCAAATTGAGATAAATTGAAGGAACGAATCATACGGAAACCCTTGAACAATCCTAGAATTTTTAAGTCGCTATTTCCGGGACGATTTTGTCCACGTATAAGTCGGGTTTTATAATCAAAATAAACCCCACAATAGATAAAACTGAAATAATTAATTCTGGTTTGGGGATCCGTTTGATTTAGAATTGAATCTGGAAGCTAAATGTTGCATGTAAGCTGGTTCTTTTTCTCTACATTTCCTAATTTTTTTGATTTTTGTTGAGAAATTTATTTGTTGATGAAGAGGATAACATGTTGCAGCTGAAAACCCCAAGAATGTTTAATATCAATCACAAGGAAACCACAAAAACAATGAGGAACATACAGGACTCACGAAAATAAAAAAATATAGGACTCGCGAAACCAAAAGGCCTAAGCTATGGTATTCACATAATATCTAGCTTATGCCAACGGAATATTTTTTTTTTTTTTGATCAATACTACAAATAATTTTATAAAAGAAGAAAGATAGTTACAGAGGAGGAGGTGAAGAGAGAAAAAGAAGAGCTGAAGCAACTTGCTCCAATGAGCAAACAACAGAAGTTACAAGAAAAGTACACAGACCCTAAGCCAGCCCAAACAGAAACAAGAAAGAAAAGCTACTGAATGTTCACTGCAAGGCCCCAGTTATAGTGCAGATTCTGAAATGTAGTACCCCTGAACGACAAGGTAGTAGCATCTCCTTAATCTTCCTTATCAAATTTTCTTGTAGGTAAATTGAGTCTTGGAAGATACATTTATTTCTCTATTTCCACACTCCCCAAACAAACGCAAAAGGAAGTAATTCCCACAAGATTCTTCCATTCTTGGTGAGTCCGCAAGTCCATTGTTCGATAAACAAATCTGTAACATTCTCACTGATAACCCAGTCCCTTTGAAACAAATTCATGAAGTACATCCAAACAGTATGTATCAAATGGAACTGAACGAAAAGATGGTTGATAGTTTCTTCCCTTGACTTGCAAAAAATACATCTATTTTCCAGTTGCCATCCCTTCTTAGTCAGATTATCCTGAGTTAAGATTGCTTTATGATGAATTAGCCAAACAAAGAAAGAAACCTTCATTGGAACTATTGGTTTCCAAACTTGTGAGGCAGGAAAAATAATACCTGATCTCTTTTCCAGACCTTGGTAGCAAGATATCACCGCTCTCCCATCTCCAGCTTCTAGCATCAACCATATCATTTAAGACAATTCCCTCCAGGAGCGAAGATAATGTTGTTGCCTCGTCAATTTCTATATTGGTGAGTCTTCTTATGAAATCTAAGTTCCAATTTGTCTCCCCTTCTGTGCTGATTGTAGCCATTTCACTGACCCAACACCCTTTCTTTCTGGAGACTTCGAAAAGGTTTGGATATTTATCCTTGAGAACCTATTCTCCCAACCATCTATCCTCCCAGAAACGGGTTTTTCGCCCATCACCAACCTTGTGCCTTATTCCCAATTTGAATTTGTCGAGTCGGTTGCAGATGCCTCTCCACAGTCCCATTCCGTATAGTTGTCTACTTTGTTTAGCATCCAAACCATTACTGTCACACCCATACTTACCCTCAATTATTTTCCTCCATAGGGCCTCTGGCTCATTTGAAAACCTCCACAACCACTTGCATAAAAGGGCATCATTCGTCACAATTAATACTTTGATTCCGAGTCCTCCCTCTTGTCTGGAATGACGTATTTTGTGCAAAGCAACCAATGCAGTTCTATTACTCCCATCTTTAACTCCCCAAAGGAAGGTTCTCATTGATCTTTCAATTCTCTTAGGAACTAAATCTCATTGCCAAATATGTGAGAAGTCGGATTTGAACCTTCTTGGAGAATAAGTCGAGCTAAGGCTCGGACTCGGGGCAAGAAGAAATTGGCTTCCAAGAATGTAATCAACTGTCTAAGGCGAATATTATAGTCATCCAGGAACCCAAACTCGAATCATGTTCTCAAAGAACCTGAAGTTGTTTAATTTATGTCCTTATTGGTGCTCATTGGTCACACCCCTCCAACATTCTCAGTCAAATCTACCTACAAGTTTCTCACAGATATTCCTCACGATCCATCAACACCACCATGTAAGATATCCCATACATTGTGGTTCATGGATCTATCGAATTATATAGAATTACTTATCTGATTGAGATGAGATAAGATAAGCAATTCTATCGAATTACTTCTCTCTAACTGCCTGGTGTGCTAGCAGTATCTGATTGGTGGTGTACCCCTAAATCTCTAGATTCTCGTAATGGGTAAGGATTGGAGAATTATATAAAAGAGGGGAGTCTCTCTTCTCATCATAACTTGCCATATGTATCCCATATACGGCATACCTAGAAAGAGAATAGAAGACATTATCGTCAACTTCCGTTGTTGATCTTTCCTTCTGGTTTTGGTATCTCTTTGGTATCTCTATGGGTGATAATTATCAGGTATGTAACAACGGTCCTTAAGTCTATTTAATCATGATCTTAATCTTTGGCAAAATCCTTGGTTTGGTTGTGTTGATTTCAGTATGTATATTGTGTTCTGATTTTCTTACAGTGGTATCTAGATCTTGGTTGTGCCCTAGATTCATGTTTGTTTTGTAAGAATGCATAAGTCTCATTGTTCATGTTTTTCTTAAACAAAATTGAAAACTTCGATTTTTTATTTTTGTTTTTGGTTAGTATCACCTACTGATGTTACCTGAAGTGATTAGAAGTGTATGCATGCACATATGCTAACTTTTATATACGACAAAATGTTTGAAAGAGTTTTCATTATGATTATGCGCAGACAAATCAGAATTATGAGCTAGTAAACATTGTACTCCTTTATGAGAAAACAAATAGTTTCACTATGTTATTGTGATTTCTTATGTGTGTTGTGTTACAACTGTATGCATATAAGCTATGATATAATGTTGATTGTAAAAAACTTTGACTGGTTACATGTTTATGTCCTGATGATAATGACTGCATCTGTTATGCACGATACCTCTTTGCTAATATGCTGGTCAGTTTTGAAAATAAATATGCATATTAACATGTCTGAAAGGGTGATATGAACATTAAAGAGCTATTCATTAATTAATGATAACAGGAGAATGTGATTAAATCCAAGTAATTGTTTGTGTACTGTGTGATGTCATGAATCGCCATATAATGACTTGTATATCCATTAACTTCTATAATAAATAGATTAAAGCATGTTCTTAAACCTAAAAGTAAAGAAAGGTCTATCCTATGTTGGGCAATGGAGGACGAATAAAGTGATCATTCAACAATACATAATTTGTGCAAAATGGAGTCTTGCCCAAAGGTGGCTGGCTAGTCGAGATTGTGTACTATTGAACTTGGTTGTGACCATTGAGATCATAAGTGTGTGCCTATAAACAGTAAACTACTTGTTCTTCCCAAAGGTGTCTAGTTGTTTATGTGGACTAGGTAGGACAGAATGATTCATAGGACTTGTCTAAAGATGAATAACCCTTACCCAAAGGAAAGGAAGTGTCAATTTTTTGTGTCGGAGCAATTTCAAATGAATTGGTTTTGTAGGCGTCTTACATCGCATATAGGGAAGTGAGTTATATGTTATTTTTCTGCCCAAAGGTGTATACTTGATGATAACTTGTGTGGGAAGTGTTGGCAGCCATTGTATATGCTACCGTACCTTATGTTTCCTCTTATTAGTGTTGTCTTTGTTCAATGAAAGACTTGCATATGATTTGGAAGTTCTAGTAAGGGGAAAGATTATTCAGATGTATTTAGCATCATAAGAATCTTATTCTTAACTGGCGTTTGATATAATCAATGGGACGCATTTATGCAGATGAGATTCAGTCGGGCTATCTGAGGCTAACTAACCTAATATTGCGGTTTTGGGCACATTTGTAGTTTTGTACTTTGTGTCGTTAGTGAGCATATGTTTTCGACCATATTATGTCATGCGTCATGCAAGGTATTTATCCTAGAGTTTCTAACATGATTCCTTGGTTCCTTGGGTTATATACAACTGTATCTTCATGTTCCAAATCATCAAAGACTAATTTGTTGTGTACTTCAGAGGTAAGGATATTTTTTCCAGGAGTAGTTAGACAAAGTTCGCGGTGATTTTTTGGCGGGATCCAGAACTAGAAAAGGTTCTCCCACATTCTTGGCGAGCTAGGGATTGAAACAATTAGATAATTTCAGCTCATTAGATGGAGTTCCTTTTTTTAATTATTTTTTAAGAATTCTCTTCTTAGTGTTAAGTCTTACTAAGTATCTGTTTTTGGAGATTATGCGTTTTGTTTTACGCATTAGTTATGCTTAAGTCTTGATAGTACTGGCGGTCATACTGTTTTTTCCTGGATTAGTGTACAGATTATTTTTCATAACAAATGATGACATAAAATTATTAATATTAATAAGAGTGTATGTGAAAAGTTCATCCTTAAATGTAAGCACAAACCTATACCTAAAGTGAAGGAACTGTGCGGTGTACCTTTCACTGTATTGTCTTTGGACGAAGAAGGAAAGGAGTCTATGAGTTCTCTGAAGTTGTCATAATGACTTCTCCTCTCAAATCCAAGTTATATGTTCCCTTGGTAACCAGATTCTGGCTCTGGATTATCCTGAATGTTCCAAGTCCGTGGGCAGTTCTGTAAATCTAAACAGTTTTCTTATAAATGAAACAAACCCTGGAAATCTGAACCCAAATGTTTTACTTAGCAGTAGGATTGGGACAAACAAAGTATATATGTAATTGGCTTTAGTTTCATGGGGAGAAAAAAAAGGTTCAGGGTTTTTTCAAATCTCATATCCGATTAATGTTGGCTTTAGTGTTGTATGTACTCATAACTGTCACTTATTTGAACATAGAAATATCAGTTCAAAGCTTACATTTCAATTAGAGAAAATGATCCGTAAAATGTTTGATGACAGTGCTTGTCAATAAAGAAGACTTGTTTGACAAGTGTGGTGAGGATAGTGTCTGATGTTGTATAACTATAAATCTCCTAAATCTCAAAGTTATTTACGTTCGGATTGATGTCTTCCTTAATTATTGTTAGTTGTTGAATGAGTTCTGTTCCAACAATATGCTCACAAATTGTTACAGAGCAACTGGTTCATAATCATATCAGAGCCATCTTGGTTTGGAAAGAAGCACTGTAGCGCTACTCTTTAGCGTTAATTTCTTACTTGAAAAGTGGCATTGGCATTGAGGTCAAGTACTGCATATCTTAATAAGCCAACACACCTAAGTTGTTACCAAAACCGGATTGACAAGTCCATCATTTTCAGGCTCTTTAAGCTTGATAGAAACTATGATTGAAATAAGCCAACTAATGGCAATGCTTGCAGTTGATTCTAGCATGCCTTCTCGGATTTTTTCCCCTGTAAATTGGATAAATGTCGGATTTATTTTTTCTTTCGTGGACATGTAAGCAAAATTGATGAGAAATTAAAAAATATGGCTAGTCTCACCACAACGAGCAAGACCTGAACTGAATTTACTTCATTGTTCTAGAGTGTCACATAGTTCTTTGGACCAGGCATTTGAAGGTTATGAAACTCCGTTATTTTTGAAGCTACAGTATCAAAGAATTTACTTCTGGTCTCTTCATCAGTTTGGAACTAGACTCGCTCTAATAGCTTTAAACAAGAATATATTCCACTACCGAGTCAACTCATAAGACAAACATTTCGATTTCCTGTCTAAATTCCAGTCTGGTGCAATAAGATAAGTAGCTACAGACATTGCTGAAGCCCTCCTTAGTCCTTACGCGTCGAGTTTATAGTTTATAAACTATAAACTGGATTCATTAGAATTTGCAGAAATCGTTAAGAGATGCATTACTATGAAACATGCCCGTGCTTGAAATTTGCACATTTCGCACCTAATTAAAGATATTTTAGAAGCTTATACAGGTAATAGTTTTTTTGTTTATGTTATAGATTTTAGTATGAAACAGGGTTTGCAATGGCCAACACTAAGGCAAGCATTAGCATTCAGACTCCAGCTTTCCAGTTATGAGGTATCAGTCCACCATGACTTGATACGAATGACATTAATGCTTTGCAACAAGTTGGTTAGATACTAGTTCAATTTGCTGAAGCTATTCATGTGGAATTTAAACACCGACATTTCGTAACAAATTCATTAGCCGATATTAATGCATTCATGCTAGATATTCCACCTAGTGAAACCGAAGCTGTTACAGTTAAGTCAGATTTGGAACCTCATAGAAAAAATAATTGTGAACCGTCCAAAAATTCACTGAAATTAAGAATAAAAATGGGTCGTCTCCCGCATATGCCACTTTGCTCACTATGGAGGTAGTGCGCCTATGGCTGTGACTGTAGTATTTCTATATTTTGAAATGATGAAAGTAGTAATCAAATGCTACAAGGCAATTTCAGATTCTCCAATATGTGTAGTTCACATCCCAGCTGGACTTTCTAACCTAAGGTCCATAAAATCGTTTTATGCCGACAGGACGTGAAATTAATCTAGACTACACATCCAGTCTCACAAAGCATAACAGTGTAGGCTCAAGAAGTTGTAATAACAATAAGGCTTGGTCACTGGGCTACAATGTTTCTGTAGGTGCAGATAATCCACAGGGACAGGTGACACAATCCTAGGCAAAGGCGTATCGAAGGGAAGGACGCCAGAAGCACTGAATCATCTCATCAAATATGGGCGCGAAAAAAGAGGAACTGAAGCAGCCCGTGAGGACGACGTAAAGAAAGGAAAAGGTCTGATGTGATGCTCATCGAGTACGAAGGAAATTAATGCACTGACATGGTTGGTAAAGAGATAAGAGGAACTCGGTCAAAGTAGGACTCGGCCAAGGATCTAGAGGGCGACGTCGGTCATCGTTGCTAAATAATAGACATCGGGTAGTGAGGCATCCGAAGAGGACGTTACTCGCCTCGGCCAAGTATCTCAACCAAGTCAGAAGGGAATATCGTCTGAAGCTACAGCTAATCCCCCGAGAAGGACATCGAGGAATCTATACCATGTCTAGCACCATAGTACTGGTTGTATTTTCACTTGTGACTATAAATAGAGACCCATGTAGAGAGTTAAAGGAGAGGAAAAATCAGTGAGAAAAAAGAGAACACCAAGAGCCTGAGAGTGAGAGTCAAGTACTTGTTAGTGAGATATTCATCTTGTAGCCTTGAATCATGTAATAAGATCAACCCTTTACCCCCGTGGACGTAGGTAATCATACCGAAACACGTATATCTTGGGCTCTTGTGAATCTCTTACTTATTGGCTCCATCGTTTGTGTATTATGATTCTTTGGATGTAGTAGTAGGATTTTCTACATCTACATTCTGGCGCCGACTAAGGGGACAGATGTAACATCTTCTTAGAGACCTTGCCACAATGCCATCAAAGAGGGATTCAACAGCTCCTAAAAGACATCTATTGATGATAGTAGATGTTGAGTGAAAAACTCTGATGGCCAAGGCGTATGGTTTGTTAGATCGGTCGTTTAAAGTTTACCCTCTTTGTTAAAAGCTAAATTTCTTTACATTTGATTATAACCAGTATGATCGTTAAGAAATTTGCAAATCTCTAGCATTTTTGTCATTCTGTTTCTGTATTAGGAGGCCTCCCACATTATGAATTAGATACTTTTTACTTTATAAGCTAAGTGTCGTCTGTCAAAGTTTTGGTTAATTGTTTTCCGCCGAGTTAAGTGTTTTCTGTTGGGTTGATTACTTTAGTCAGATATCGTTCTATCTTCGATCTGAGCGGTGAAAGTTCACTGCCATAACGCCTCTAAGCTCCCGAAGGGATCATCTTTGGTCATCGGTGGAAGCTAGGATGAAGAGTTATTTCACCGTTTGAGTCTTGTTGAAGAGTAAAAGTAGAACTCGATAAGTAGTGAAGGTATGATCAACTCGAAGTCATCTATTCGAAATTTCCAAAGCTATGGGTAGAAGGAGTATGGTGAGTACTTCATTAATAAGTCTCATCCTGCCCCCACAGTAAAATCCTTACATTGTCAGAAGAAGACCATGAGAATCCCACAGGAAAGAAGTCTTTCGATAACTTCGGTAATCTACGCAGATGAATCACCGGTGAAATAGTCAGAGAGGTCTATGGCTGCTATCAACCTTGGCTGAGAAATAAATTTTCCGACCTAATGTACGGATGATTAATGATTTCTGGCACTAGGAATATTAGGACAAATAATGATTAATGCATAGGGAAAGTACTGAAAGCGACGTTTCAAAACAATTTGTTTGCTGAGGTCAGCATGTTAGCACGGATAAAGATGCACTATGAAAAACTTTTTCTACTCTGAAACAGCAGAACCGCGGTACTTTATCCATAACCTTTTCAAAAACAGTTCGAAGTAAGTGTTGTGTACTTTGTGGACATAGGGACGGACGGGCGAGCCGACACACTGAAAGCGATACCCAGGGAGATGGCAAGCACTTCTAGGACTGGTAGGATTCTCAGGAATAGGGCCATAGCGGGATCTAGTGCGCAGGAAGGACTCACGGATTCCCGACAGGATGGTAGCTGACAAAACCATCAAGGTGAGTCTCAGGAAGCATGCATAGAGATGGCAAATGTCGACGAAGGAGTCGATCTAGGCCGAGAAGATGATCCCCCGTCAAGAGTTCTAAGAATTAACCCGAGGCAGATAAGGCAGAGGGACGTGGAAGATGGAAGGACAACGTCAGATACCGAGGAAGAAGAGGAAGTGCAAATGATGCAGGAGGAACGGAGGCGAGAAAGGCAGCAAGTGGAGTATCGACGTGCACTGGAAAAGGAAGGAGAAAGGCTTAGACAGGTGCTCTTGGGAAGGGACAACCTCAACCGAGATATTCCACCAATAGCAGTCGAACCTCCTACAGCTCCAACAGTTCCCCCGGTGATCCCTCCACCAAGACCACCAACTGCACCCCCTAATGTGGTGGGAAACTTACTAAACGCCCATTATAGCCATGAGTGCACATACCCTATGTTACTTGCGATCATGACAAGCCAAATAAGGAAGGAAGATCTCATGAGAGAGCTGCAAAGAAGGAACCTAGCCTTAGAACATGAAAACTACCAGCTTCGCAATCAAAGAGCCGGGTCACGAGGTTCGTCGAGCTTAGGCGCCTCTAGCAATCGGACGCAGTCGAGACATGATCCAACCCAACCCCTGAACAGAGAACGTGTGTCCGACCCTAATCGCCAAAGGGGAGGGTATGGTCCGCCCGAGGATTCCTCGACTGAGGAAGAAATAACAAATGAGGGATCGGATGCGACAACAAAGCACAAACTCGAGCAACTTGAGCAGATGGTCAAGAAAGTAGCGGGGAACGACGAGGATGACAAGTTAGCCGAGGCGATTAACGAAGCGCAAAAAACACCGTTTACCAAGGAACTGGAGCGAACCCCATTCCCGACAAAATGTACGCTGCCAAATTTCCCATCCAGGTTCGACGGCACCGGCAACGCAGGAGAACATGTTAAAATGTACAGCATGTCTCTTCTACAGTGGACAAGTTACGATGTGGTGACGTGCAAGTTCTTCCCGGTGAGTCTCGAAGGCGAGGCAAAAAACTAGTTTGACACCTTGCCCGAGGAGTCCATCGGCAACTATGTTGTTTTGGTGGAAACATTCTTGGAAACTTATATGCACAACAGTATTGCTCGGCCAAGAATCAACACACTCTTCTCGTTAGCACGAAGATTTAGGGAACCATTACGGTCTCTAACTGACAGATGGAGAAAGCTGTGTACCGACATTGGGAAGGTGCCTGTCGATCAACAGATTTTCGGGTTTGAAAACTCATTGGGAAAATCAGACCCTATTTGGATCGCAATGTACATTGATAAACCCCAAACGTTAAGGGAAATCAGGAAAATGCAAGAACACTACATCGCCCTAGAAGAAATATACAGGGAGGATCACAAGATATGGGAGTACAAGAAGCGAGTACCGTAGTAGAGGCAATCCCACGAGAAGACCCAAAGCAGGGCACGCCGCATCAAGGGTCGAACAAGAAAATATGGGTCGAGAAAGGGAAGAAGCCTCGCCACGAGCCCAGAACTTACACTCCACTAAATGCACCATTGAAGGAAATATTCAAGGAAGTAGAAAAGAGAAACGACATCAGATACCCAAAGACAAGGGGAATCCAGTACGATGAAACAAGGAACCATCTAGAGTTTTGTCATTACCATCAGTACCGCGGCCATTTGACTAATGATTATCGAGAAGTAAAGGATATGGTCCAACATCTGATCCGAGACGGATACTTACGACATTTTGTCAAGACATCGCCAACACCTGCTCAGCCCGATGCGCCAGTACATCAGATAAGAATCAATCGTGGTACCCAGTTCACCTGCAAAACTATTTCACACTCGGCAACCCAAGAATTCGACTTGGTTACATGTATCACGTCAAGGATTCACAAGAGAGATCGGGCGGGAAAGGAAATCTTCAGTATGGCTAAAACCTTGCCAATGGAACCTTGGATGATGTAGCCGATCACCTTCTCGTCCAAGGACGTCCCATCAAACGGTCAGGCCCATGGGGACCCCCTAGTAGTAACCTTACTTATCGAAGAATGGGGTGTCAAGAGGATATTGATGGACAACGGGAGTTCAGTCGAGTTCCTTTTTTACGATACTTTCAAAAAAATTGAGTTATCTGATGATATCTTGATCCCGTCGACCTATCGAATTTACGGATTCAACGGTACCATGACGGTACCAAAGGGAGAAGTCACCCTTAGAGTCTCGGACGGAGATGGATATTTGGACACACTCACTACCTTCTGTGTGGTCGACGTCGTGTCGCCTTACGAAACCATCCTCGGGAGACCTTGGCTTACAGGAATCAAAGGAGTAGCATCGGCGTACCACCAGAAACTGCAGTTTCCATCTTACCGAGGGGTAGTGGAAGTTTTGGGAGATCCCCAGGCAGCAAGACAATGCGTACAGATAGATATTCAACATAACGAAGAAAGGAGATCAAGGAAGCGCCAAGAGAAGAACAAAGATAAGGAAACGAACGAGGGAAAAGAATTAGAAAAAATGATATCACAAGCCGTCACATCCTACGAAGTGGGAGAGAACGAGATCTTATAGTAATCAAAGGATTCGACAACGGTCGACGAGCCGAAGCCTAATTTCTCGGCCTTAGAGCCTACCCGACAAATCAACTTAGTCACTGACGAAGAACCCAAGGTGGTAAGAATAGGAACTCTGTTGACAGATACACAAACACAGCAGTTGATAACTCATTTAAAAGAATACATGGACGTATTCTCCTGGAAAATGCATGATATGGAGGGGATCGACCCAGAAGTCTGCTCACACCATTTATGAATAGACCCCAAGTTCAAGAAGATCCGACAGAAGATGAGGAGGATTGCGCCAGAGATACAAGTAGCGGTGGAGGATGAGTTGAAAAAACTATAAGCATCGGGGATTACTCGAAAGGCTCAATACCCACAATGGATATCTAACATGTTGATAGTCCCTAAAAGGAATGGAGGGGTTAGGGTCTGCATCGATTTTAGCGACTTAAATAAAGCTTGCCCGAAGGATAGCTTCCCCCTCCCCAGCATCGATCATCTAGTGGAATCTATAGTTGGGTACAAGGCGATAACCCTTATGGATGGGTACTCCGGGTACAACCAGATTACCTTATCCCCCGAGGACCAGGATCATACATCTTTCTTCACACCAAGAGGGTTATACTGTTATACCAAGATGGGGTTTGGACTAAGAAACGCCGGTGCCACCTATCAAAGGCTAGTAGAAGATATGTTCGGAGACAGAATACACAACACCATCGAGGTATATGTGTATGACATGCTGGTCAAAAGCAGGGTGGCCTCCAATCACATCGACAACCTCCGCGATATATTCCAAACAATGAGAAGATACAAAATGAGGGTGAATCCTGCTAAATCCACTTTTTGGGTTACCTCGAGCAAGTTCCTAGGGTACATAATCACTGACAAAGGTATCGATTCTGACCCAGAGAAGATTAGAGCAGTTGTATAAATGCCTTCACCCGTGACGATTAAAGATGTACAATGATTAAACGGGAACTTGGCAGCCCTGGGGCGATTCATCTCTCGGTCGTTCGACAAGTGCAAGGACTTTTTCGGGACGTTAAGAAAGGGAGAAAAATTCAAATGGACTGAAGAATGTGAAGAAGATTTTCAGAAAATCAAGCAACACCTTGCAAGCCTGCCATTGTTACAAAGACCCGAGCCCGAGGAAGTACTGACCCTGTATCTAGGGGAGACTAGTTATTCCATTAGCGCCGTCTTGGTCAATAAGGTAGGGGAGAAGAAAAGTCGGTATATTTCATAAGCAAAACCATGAACCCGGCAGAGAAAAACTATACCAGGATCGAGCAACTGATATTAGCCTTGGTATTTGCAACACAAAAGCTTCGGACGTATTTTCAAACTCATATGATCCGGGTACTCACGAAATCCTCCATAGAATCAGTACTCGACAATGCGTCCAGGTCGAGGCGAATATCTAAATGGAGCGCACAGATCAAGCATTTCGACATTTTCTATGAGATGAGAACAACAATAAAAGCACAAGCAGTGGCCGACTTCCTGGAAGATTTTCCCTTGAGTAACGAAGATGAAGTAGAATACATCCCGGGGATGGAGGAAGACCAGGAGTACCGGTCCGAATTACTCGAGACATGCAGCCCGACACGATGGGAAGTTTTTGTGGATGGATTTTCCAATAAAGACGGGTCAGGCCTGGGATTGGTATTCACCACGCCAAAGGGAAAGAAAATGGTCCACTCTTTTAGGCTCTAATTTAAGGCAACCAACAACGTCACGGAGTACGAAGCTGTGATACACGCTCTGCTCCTGATAATGGAGATGGGGATTCAAGACGTAAGGCTAACAAGCGACTCCCAGCTGGTTATCCGACAAATCAACGGGAAATACGCTACGCATGACCCCTTAATACAAAGTTATTGGGAACTCTCTCAGTCTTACATCGACCAGATACCAAGCATCAAATTTCGACATATATGTATGAAAGATAATCGACACTCGGATGCTCTGGCCTACATCGCCTCTATGTTAACGGATGTGGGTGTTGAGGGCATCAGAGTTACGAGAGTCATAACTCCATCAGTACCTGATACAGTGGGAATATACACATATGTGGCAGAAACTATGGCCGACCAGTATAAAGTCGATGATTGGAGAAAACCCATCCATACGTATCTAGAAACAGGAGAACTGCCAAAGGGGCGACCCGCAATCAACAAAATCAAAAGCAAAGCAGGTGCATATGAGCTTCAAGACGGCATTATATACATGAAATCATATTTAGGACCATTTTTAAGATGGCCAAGGAAAGAAGAAGGGCACACGATCCTGAATGAGCTACACTATGGGGCCGCGGGCAACCACAATTTGGGTCGTATTTTGGCAGCTCGAGCCAAGACAAGTGATATTTTTGGCCTTACATGAATGAGGATGCAAAGCATATGGCACTCATCTGCGACGAATGCCATAAGTTTGGAAAAAAGATACACGCACCTGCAGTAACGTTAAACTCGGTAATCAGTCCTTGGTCGTTCGCCAAATGGGGGATCGACATTGTGGGACCATTACATTTCGGATCGGGACAGAGAAAATACTTAATAGTGGATACCGACTACTTTACTAAATGGGTAGAGGCCGCTTCATTAAAATACATTCGGGATAGAGATGTTTTTCGGTTCATCTGGGTTTTGGAGTACCAGCGGCAATCATCTGGGACAACGGGAAACAACTACAGGGCAAGAATATCGACCTATTATTCAATACCTATAACATTCGAAAGAGAAATTCCATACCCCTTTACCCTCAGAGTAATGGGCAAGCAGAGAATACAAACAAAACCATCGCCGACAACCTAAAGAAGAAGCTTGATGGAGGGTATGGAAGATGGTGTGAAGATCTCTACAACGTTTTGTGGGCTCATCGGACAACTCGTAGAGAGGCAACCGGATTATCACCTTTCACGTTAACATATGGGACCGAAGCCATCCTTCCAACCGAGGAAATGATACCTACGATAGGGACCGAAGCGTGGAGACGAAACATCTCGTCAGATCTTATCTTGGACAAACTCGACGACTTAGAAGAAACGAGAGAGTATAACAAGCGGGTCCGTCCAAGAGAATTACATTCGGGTGAACTAGTACTGAAGGACCTACCTAGATATGAGCATGACAAGAAGGCGGAAAACTAGAAGCACGATGAGTAGGACCCTATACTATTGTCGAAAAGGTCGGAGAAGGAGCGTACAAGATACTAAAACCGTACGGAACACCCGAGCCACGACCGTGGAATGCTAGGCGACTAAATCTATATCACCCATGAGAATAGGTATGATATATTGTCATCTATTTTCTTAAAAGTCCGTGTGGGGTTAGAAATATGACAATTGCGTCTTAATGGCCGTTTTGAACCCGAGGCGATGGCATTGTGCAAGTGTCGGGGCGGCTTACACTCGAATGGTCGTTTCGAACCCGGGGCAACGGCATTGTGCAAGTGTCGGGGCGACTTACCTTAAGACGGGATATTCGAACTCGGGGCAACGGCAGTGTGCAAGTGCCGAGGTAGCCCTAGGGCCCTGGTTGTTGAAAACTAGTGGACGATTGTCGAGGCATGAGTACTCGAAAGTCGAGCAGGCAACATTGCTCCCCTCGCAAGTGGCTGGAATCACTTTCCCAAGATGGTTAACTGATAACCTCTTGAGAAATCGATCCCATAGAACCTATGACTGACCAATTACTCTACCACTAGATCTTAAGCACTAGTCCAAAACTTGTTTTTCAGGACACTTGGGCCACGTGAAAAATGACAGATATGGCTTGTAATTAAATGTTTAACAGTTGTGATTTGTCATATAATCTCTCGGTGAAAAAGAACTATAGTCATATGTCCATGTTTTCATTTCTATCGCCACACACCCTCTCCTCAAATTTCAACATGTATCCGATAAAAACTGTTAAACTACATAGTCATTTTAGACCTTTGATAATCGCCATCCTACGGTTTTTTATCAGATCCAGAAACTTCCCAAAAAGAACTCAAAAAAAAAATCTCCGATTCTCTGGCCTTGGTGGTTATCAAAATAAAAGTTCTCGTAAACTTCTCCTCCATTTTTTTTCTGATTTTTCTTCCTCTCATATCAATTTCGAAATGATCCAGATCAAGGATAAAGAGAGACGCGAATTAGTACTAAAGATCCTTGTGATATCGTATTATTTTTTCTTTTTTTTTTAATGAATTACTGATTCAATTTAGCATTTCTTAAGATGATAAAAAAGAAATTGTGTTAGTTATATGGGTTTCTCCTTCTTGTTATACTGATTCGAATTTTGGTTTTTTTATTTTCCATTATTTTGGGTGTAACAACAAACAGGAAGAAAATCCGACGATGGGAAGCTCATATCAATCTCAATCCCCGAATTTTTCTGCTTTCAGAGATCTCCAAATGAAGATTAAACCCTAGATTTATAGTAATTCTGATCCAATTGTCTCTATTTTTACTCCTAATCTGTAAGTTCTTACTTTTTTCATTCCATGCAATTTTTCTATATTTTTCATTGTTTTTTGTCTTAGATTCGAGTTTTAATTTGATTTATGTAATTTCAGTGATTGCTATAGTACTTTGATTTCATTATTAAGGGGAAAAAATGAAAACAAAATGGTGGAGAACGATTAACAGTTGGGTCTAATGTAGAGAAGCTAGATATGACCATTGAAATTGGGAATTCATAAAATTCGAATGTTGGAGTTAAGGAAAATGATTCTGCTGGGGATTGAAGTGACATCACAAGTTCCACATTCATCAATCGAAGGAGGTAAGAAGCATAAGTTTTTGGAAACACAACCTGTAAGACAGTAGATATAGGTGATACTAGTTTACCCGAAGTGAAATAAGAAACATATAATTTACCGAGTTTATATGAATGGAAAACTTGCAATTGATTCAGAAGAAACATGTTCTGAAGTTATAGTTTGTTGTCTAATAATTAAGTTGACAATGATGAGAATATGTTTTGGTTTAGTTACTCCAATGAGTTTCTGAGATGGGCACTTTCTCGTCCTGGAAATTATTTATATTTAAAGTTTGTTATTGAAAAGTACCTCTTTTAGATGCAATGCTTTTGACTTTTGTTACGACTATGCTACTACCCATGGAGGGGTCTATAATAGTTCCTATTTTAATTTCGCCTTCTTGTCAGTTAGTCTACCATACCTTCATTGAAGCTTACCCAACGACTTCAAATCTTGAATGTTGCTCTTGGTAGATAAATACAGCACATATGAAAATAGAATGATAAATTGTGGTTGATAAATACTATATAAAAAAAAAATCTCGTGATGTTAGTATCACATGTAACTTGCGTTGTTACACACACTTGCATTACCTTATTCACATGGAGTTCTTTGTTTTTCGTGTTACCTTTTCCATACCATTATTTTTTATATATAAATTTTAAATATGATGTTGGTACATGTGAAGAGTTGTCTGCATGTAACGGGAGAACACAAGTGTCGTCCTGCAAGTAAAACAACAACCATTTTTTTTTCATTGGACCTGGACATATCTCTTGATTTGATGCATTATTTTTTGCATTACCATTACAAAATTAGAAAAGTTCCCATCCATTTCCATTGGAGAATTCTTAGCTCAAAATTGTAGTTGGCTAAGGTGTATTTGTGCTGAAATAGGTTTCTTGATGAAAAAACAATGTTTTTATTAGGATTGTTGTAATCTTATTCATCCGTGTTATTATTGAAGGCATATGGAGGGTCAACTATTATGAAGGTATCTCCATTTGACATTGCAGAGGGGAGGATAGTTGATGCCTTTTTCTACCATCTCGTTTTGCTGAAATTATAGTTATTGTTTTGATAGGTCTTTGGAAGTGATGGAAAGGTCTATATACGTGGGATGGGTGGTGAGGTATCGAATACTGAAATACTTTCTTCTGCGGCTTATAGGGAACAATTATGCATTGAGAAATTTAAAATCAAGGTCTTCAAACACTTCTGACTACTTTAGAGGAAAGATTTTTGAGGCAGGAAGGAAGGATAACAATACTGATCAACCCTCCACTGCTGATCCATATTAGGTATGGCATGCTTGTTATAATTGTTCTTTCCTGGTGACATTTTACTAAGTAGCATAGGAGGTTTTCAATTTCTTTTCTTGGCTTGTATGATGATACAGAGTTCATGACTGTTGTGACACTTTGACATTGGTATGACATATGCATGATATATATGATACACAAACTTGACCTTTTAGTTGCATCTTTTCAAAGCATCTTGTCTGTTGATACTCTGTTTTCTGGATTTTAGTGTCCTGGATTTCTATATTTTTTTGTATAAATTTCTCTCTGTATAATAATTTTGTCCCATACTACTGACAGACATAATCAAGTAATTGGATGCATCTTGAGGAATTTAAGGAAGAAGGCAGTTGCACTTGGATGAGTTGGTTTTAGTACATCACCAAATGACGAGAACTATGAACTTCTTATTGATGAAATTATCGATGAATATATGGAACTATGTGTTGGAGATGGAAAACTTGGAGATATTGATCATGGAGAGACGATTGAATGGCCAAAGAATTACGTAACTCGGGAACTTGGATGTTAAATCATACTGTTTTTGTTATTCATTGTTCTTTTGAACATGAAGCTTTTGTTGTTAAATTTAGAGATGCTTGGGGTTGTTAAGTTAACTGAATTCAAAGTTTATTTTAATTTGATGAGTTGCATTTGCTTACAAAATTCATTTGGTTGTTTGTTTGTACTATTTATTTAAAAACAATAACGAAAAAAGAAAGGAAAAATAATTGGGTATAGATTAAATCAGACTCGGCTGAAACTGACTCACCTGAATCAGATACGGCTGAATCTTTGATTATAGAATTTCGACAATCATCATCAGTAGTTAATTTTTAACAAAAGAAATATGTTGTTAATTTTGGACAAAAACGAACCATCATATAATAAATAGTACACCAAAAATAAGATAGACTTTAGGACAGATGATATTAGTCCTATAACTCTATTTTCGACAGTTTCAGCCTGTCCTAAATTCCGAGTTTTGGACTAGTGAAGAGACGGTAATGAGATACCTCAATCGGGACATGGCATTGGGCCCGATGACCCTCCCTGTCGAGTGTGTTCGACAGAAACCGCATTATTTCTAACTGATCTACTCATTCTTATGAAGATGCAAACACATAAGTTATAATAAATACCCACATGTCATTTGCACAGCACGAGCAAAGGCGTCAACATAAGAAATAATGTCAGAAAATAATTAAAACAACCGAATCGGCGATGCAACACCCCATTTAAAGAAAAAATTTATGAAAAAATAAAGGTGTTCAAAACGGATTACAATCCGAAGCAAAGGGCATGATAGTGATGCAGCACTACAAAAGGGGGGATTACTCTTTGGGCGGAAACGATCTGGAACCTGACTTCTTCGCAGCAGCATCGGTTCGCTTCTGGTCAAGAACCTTCTTTACGCCAGCCTTGACCTTGGTGACAAGCTCATTGTTAAATTTTTCCTTCTCAGCAGCGAGATCGAGTGTCAGCTGTGTCGATGCCGCCTCTGCCATGGCCGCCTTCCCAAGTAATTGAGTCACCCTCTACAGCAGCTGCGTCTCCTTCTCCTTCAGTCGAGTATTCTCCTCTTCCAACGGTCTTACCTTCCTCTGCTCGACTGTCAACACATAGGAGTAATTAGCGACACAACGACAACACTAAAGAAAGAACAATAAACGCATAATGTGCGGCGCGCCACCTTCAAGCAAAGGGGTTATTGGTCTAACAATTTCTTCAGACTCAGAAAAGCTACATTCAAGGAAAGATATCTTTGAGGATAATTCTAGATAGCGCTGCTCGTTGAATTCATTGGAGGGGAAATATTTTTTATAATCATCCCACTTGGACCTTTGTCGAGAATGAGCAATCTACAAACCTGATAACTGAGCCTGAACCCACTCCAAATCCTCAAAGACTTTCTTATATTCTCTCAGCTTCTCGAGAGATTCCTAGATAGACTTTTCGGCAGCACTTTTCTCCCCCAGTATCCGGAGGCGATCGACATGAAGAAAACGAACTTGAAGCCTCAACCGCCCATACTGACTTTCTAGGTTATCAGCCAACAACGTTTTATCGGCAGCAATACCTTGGAATCATGATAAACTAGCCCAAAGATTATCCATCTCCTCGAGGACGTACTCAAAGGTCTCGTAGCGATGCAACCGAGATCGAAGGTTTTCAATATCGGCTTCTTGGCAATCAATCTTATCATCCTTATTGACAATCCTCTGTTGTAAATTAGAGACATGATCTCGTTCTATAGCAAGCTCTCTCTTCAATAACCGATAACGCGTAGCAGCATCATCCTCCTGATAAGCACGTAAGGGCACCATTTTATACCCATATTTATATTAGCTAGGTCTAAATTTTATCACTAATAATCTTCTTTGTAGGTGTTTTTGTCAAATAATCTCTTATGGAGAAAGTTGCTCGAAAAAGTACTTAAGGCACCCCGAAGGAGTGTTAAAGGCATCCCATAATTGTGTTGAAAACACCCCAGAAAAAGTGTTAAAGGCATCCCAAAAAGATTTTAAAGGCACCCTTATTTTGGATAAGGGCACCCCCGTGCATCCAGTTGTTAAAGGCGCCCATGTTTTGGATCAGGGAACTTCATCTTCTTTCTTTTGAATTTTAAATTTTGGCGGGAAAATAGTGGCAGAATTAGGGTTTAGCTTTTGGAGGTGTTCGAACGAGATTCAATGGCTGAAATCAAATAGGTTTGTTCTTGGTACCTAAACAGGTCTGTTTATGGGTCATAGTTTCGATCGAAATTTGCTAGATTTTCTGGAATTCAAGAAAACAGAATTCATTTTTTTGGCGGGAAAATAATTATCAAAAACAGCAAAATTAGGGTTCATGATTTAGAGCTGTTTTAGAGAGATTCAATGGATGATTTTCTTTGGGATAGCTCCATTGAGCGTAACAGGCGTGGTATGATTGTTGGTTTCCATTAAATTTGTCTAGATAATCCAACAGATGAAATCAGGGAAGTTCGTGCATGGAAGGAATATTTCACGTCATTGCATGAGTTTTGGAGAGATTTTATCGTGATTTCTTTCAGCAGATTGATTTCATATAAGTTGTTGAGGCTTAACAGGAATGGTAAGTTTCCCAGAATCGTAAGAAAAGAGAGATAATTCACCGAGAAAGAAAACAGGGCAAGTACGTGTGCATTTGAGATAATCACGGGTTTGTATGAGGTCTTCTCGTGTTTGGATAGATTTTGGTCATTGTAGAAGCGTGAAGGATTGAAATAAGGAAGATTCGGCACTGGTTGACGGCGTGAGAAGAGAAGCAAGGGAAAAAAATATTCCCAAGGAGATATTCTTCAATGCCGAGTAAATGGAGAATTATATTGAGTTACTGTCGAGTATTTTCGATTGGAAAGAGTATCTAAAGGGTTCTGAGTGTTATGAGATGATATAGAGAGTTGGGGGGAGAAGAACAGAAGGCTGCAGAGAAGAAGAAAAATAAGAACATTTGACGCCTACTGACTGTCGCAGAGAACTGTCGTTTATAAACAGTACTCGTAACAATCAGTTTGGAACACTTGTTTTGAATTTGCAACATATCTTGTAACAGTGATTTCTTTAACTCCAATACAGAGTTGCAGTTTCATTATAATTTTAGTTTCTTCAATAAAAACACCATTTGAGCTATGATTTATATTTTTGAGTGTGTTATCATTATGAGAAGCTAAACCCCAACACTAGGTCGACGGAGGAAGACGAACTTCATACATGGGTGAATTTATTTTATTTTTCTATTTGACTTTTGCACTTATTTTAAATTGATTTATGATTCAATAAAATTAGATAGGTTATGCTTTGAATTAAGACAATCTATGCTTAAGGGATACAATTAATATTTTGAGGATCTATTTTGGCAAAACCAGAGTCGATGCTTTATTTATTTACTGAGCGATAATTGTTGAGAATGAATAATTGAACTTCGTGTTGCGATGGAATCTTAAACCCAGTGACTCTCTTCTATTTATTATTTTCTTTAAACCTTTTAATTTAATCTTAACAACTTCCGAGAGAATGAATCTTAATTACTACAACCACAAACAAATTAAAAAAATCTTAAATCACCTCCATACTAGCAGTTTCGGCTAGGAAGGTAACGCAAAACTCAGGATATTAGCACCACAGAATCAATCATAAAAGGAAGGGATCAAAACAAATACCTTGAGCCTCGGCCAACTGCCTCTCCAATACCCGAGATCGCTCACGTTCCTGCTGTAACAAGAGACAAAAACCCTCTTTCTCAGCGATCTCCTGGCGATGAAGGGCGGCGTTTAGCAATGCTCGGTTGACATCCTACAAAACACCAAAAGATATTAGAAGTTACCCCACAGCGTATGCATATAACCTGAGTAACACAACTCACCAGTATCTCGAAAGCGCCCTTCGCGCCAGCATAAAGCGATAAGGCATCCTTGATCTTATCCTCATCCGAGAGAGAGACGAATTCAGGAGAAATAAGAGCCCCCAAAGAATTACATATCGGGCCCGAAATGGTAAAGGAGGTAGTCCTACCCGAGCTCGGGGGATGAACTATAAGAGACGAACTCTGGGGCACCTCTCCCCCAGAAGTAACCCGACCTACATTCCCACCAGCAGTCTTTTCGAAATTTCCACCGACTTCCGTCTTACTACCAATAACCTATTTATCACCACCGATCTCATCGTCCTCACCAAAAATATCCTCATCACCTTCCTCATCATCAGAACATAAAACCACAACACCATCACCAAGATCAACACTTTTACCAGCTGACTGATGGGGCACAGCTTTCACTGGAACGGCCTCATCAACCCTTAGATCCTTGCCTTTTCCACCAGGATTCCCACCTACAAAGGTACATGAAACATCAGAAGTTTTCCGAGGTGACTTCCTCAGGAAATGAGATAAGGGCAGCAGATCCTCGAGATCCTCACCATCCTTCGCCGAAGCCCCACCAGTTTTATCCGACCTCAGCTTCTGCACATGAGCCAATGTCAGAACCATTAAAGGAAACAAATAGTGGCAAGTACATGTACTACAGTAAGAAAGCAGTATATTTGTTACCTTCCCTATCTCCTCCACAGCTCCTGCGCTAGAATCCTATCCCTCTTCCAAATATGGGAAGACTTAGAAGGAATGACCTGAGACTTAGGTTGCATAACACAAAGATTAAGACATCGTTCCAACAGTCTCCCGAGCCGATCAGCTAAATTAAGAGTCGAGAAAAAAACTTACCCGATCAATATTAATCACCTAGAAGGGATAAGACTCGGCCGGGGAAGGAAACTTTCCACTCAGAAAGGGACCCGAATTAACTAATGGAACTCGATCCCAAGACGCGTCACTAGTATGACGGGCATGCTGTTTGAACCTTTTCCTTCAGGGTCTTCGTCCAATAAAAGCTTCTTGACACTATCAGGAAGAGTCTTATGGCGATGAGGGCGGCGAGATCACCATTTTTAGGAGTACCGATTCGATAATTGTCAGCAAAACTGGTAGGAGTATAGTCACCCGCCTGAGAAGGATCGTAGGTGGACCAAGGAGTAGGAGTACACTCACCTTGGCTGCGCCTCTCCCACTCAGATAGGATTCGAAAGGTTTTACCGTTCCACTGAGCCAAAGCGCGAGACGGACGAATTTTCGAAAACGCTTCGTACCAAAATGTATGGCTGGGATCATACAAAGGAAAATGCAACCCGAGCTCTAACTTCCCTTGGTGATGATGGTCGCCTCGGCCGAGTGCGGGAACTTCAAGATATATTTTTTCTTCAACATACCTTTTTGCCCCGATAATAGCCTGGCGTCATAGTCATGAAGACTGAACTCATCCTTCAACTTGTGAAAACACTGTTCGTCCGACAAGTCTTTGGAAATTCTCTTGTCAGTCCTACATGAAAATAAAGAAGGGTTATCAGAAAAGATGGAATCCAAAGCACGGTGGTTATGCTTAGAAGTACTTTCAACAACGAACAGGGAATCAAGTGGCACACCGTCTTCGTCGTAAAAAGTATAACTCACATACCTATTATCTGTCATTGAAAGAGTTGAAGACGTCATGGGAGTTAATCGAAGAAACAGCCTGGAAAACAAAGAAACGGCAGAAATCATAGCTCACAGGGACAACGGCAACAGAATGGCAGCGAAGTTAGGGAGAATATGAGGGGTTGATAAGAAAATAAAGGAAACTTTTTGGAAAGAATGATTGATAAAGACGGAGGAGGAGGAGGAGGAGGATGAAAACAGAGGAGAAAGGAAAAGAAATCGTTAAGGAAAGAATGAAAGAGAAACTAGCGGTTCAAGGATCGGATTTATAAACCCCATCAACTGCAACCGGCGGAGAAGGTTAATAGGTTGCAGTAATTAAAGCAGGTCACAGTAATTAAAAATGAGTGGGGAACAGCATGGTGCAAAACCCGACATGGAAAAGTACGTGGTAAGACGACGAGGTTTCTTCCCATCGTGTCGACCACACGAGCGAAAGAAGAGGAATAAATGTAGGTGCAGATAATCCACAGGGACAGGTGAAACAATCCTAGGAAAAGGCATATCGAAGGGAAGGAATCCAGAAGCACTGAATCATCTCATCAAATATGGGCACGAGAAAAGAGGAACTGAAGCAGCCCGTGAAGTTGACGTAAAGAAAGGAAAAGGTCTGATGTGATGTTCATTGAGTACGAAGGCAATTAATGCACTGACATGGTTGGTGAAAAGATAAGAGGAACTCGGTCAAAGTAGGACTCGACCAAGGATCTAGAGGGTGACGTCGGTCATCGTTGATAAATAAGAGACATCGGGTAGTGAGGCATCCGAAGAGGACGTTACTCTCCTCGGCCAAGTATCTCAACCAAGGAATAAGGGAATATCGTTCGAAGCTACAGCTGATCACCCGAGAAGGATATCGAGGAATTTATACATGTCTAGCACCATAGTACTGGTTGTATTGTCACTTGTGACTATAAATAGAGACCCATGTAGAGAGTTAAAGGAGAGGAAAAATCAGTGGAAAAAAAGAGAACACCAAAAGCTTGAGAGTGAGATTCAAGTACTTGTTAGTGAGATATTCATCTTGTAGCCTTGAATCAAGTAATAAGATCATACCTTTACCCCCGTGGACGTAGGTAATCATACCGAACCACGTATATCTTGCGTTCTTGTGAATCTCTTACTTTTTGGCTCCATAGTGTGTGTATTATGATTCTTTGGATGTAGTAGTAGGATTTTCTACATCTACAGTTTTAATCAGATATCCATGGAGATTAGTCCGTGGGAAGTTTAGTAAATCTAAATCCTTATTAATGAAAAAAGCACTGGGTGAGAGAGTGGAGACTAGTGAGGGGGTGTTGAGGGAAGAACCAGTAACCGTAGTTGTGCTGATGGATCTGAGTATTGTTTTAATGTTGGAACCAGTAAACATAGTTTGGAGATCAAATAAAAGAAAAAAACATATCTTTACTTTTCCTCTCAAAACTAAATTGTATTTTCTCTTCAATATGCCTGATTCGGGAAGTAGATTCTCTTGAATGTTATTTTTCCGGTAAGATCTACAAAATAATGGTATTTATTTTGGTCTTGCCAACAACACTGTGTCTGACATTCATGTTATGGGTTTTACGCATTGGTGGTCCTGAAATATATACGAGGCCTTTGGGATGTCTCAGTCTACATCTAACATCTTCTTTAGCAGGAGAAAGTGATAGAGGGAAAATTAATCCTCTTTGGAGTACCATTTCCCTTGCTCTTCCAATTTTTTGAGGTCGTGACTTGCTAGTGATACAGCTGTTGAATTGGAGCTTACATTTTACTTATTAGAGAAAATATTGTTGATCTGTAAATGTTTTTAGTGTTTGATGATGATGCTTGTCAATTACCTATAAATAAGACTTGTTTACTTTGGTCGGTATACCGTTTAATGTTGTATAAGTCTTGTGTTAGAACATGGGCATCCAACTCAAAACCAATTGGCAATCAGTGGAGGGGCCCTTAGAGATTATAAACTACAGGTATGGGACTAATAGTCTCAACACGCCCCCACACGTATAGCCTCGTTGGTTCTAACACGTGGACAATAAATCGGGTGAGGCAGAGTAAAGGCGCTGTCAAATAACTCATCGCGAATAGACTGCTCTGATACCATGTTAGAACACGGGATCCAAATCAAAACCAATTGGCAATGAGTGGAGGGCCCTAAGAGATTATAAACTGTAGGTGTGGGACTAATAGTCTCAAAATCTTGTATTAATTTCGCTTAGATTGATATCCTCTTGTTGATAGTGGTTTTTAGCTTAGGGTTAAAATTGTAAAACACTAAGCCCTAGCATACAGTGACGTCACCACATTTTAGTGATAAAGCATTTACTAGGCGCATTTACTGAAAACTTTTAATGTGTCTCTAAATAATTACCGGGGCTCCTTTTTCAAATTAGGGTTACAACAAGCAAAACCCTAATTCCCCTCTATGCCAATGGCAAATCATGCCATCCACGCCAACCGCGCCAAAGCATGCCAACCATGCTAGCTGCACCTCTATGCCAATGGAAAATCATATCAGCCACACCCACCGCGCCAAAGCATGCCAACCATTCTAGCCGCACCTCTATGCCAATGGAAAATCATACCAACCACACCAACCGCGCCAAAGAATGCCAACCATGCTAGACGCACCTCTGTGCCAATGGAAAATCATGCCAGCCACACCCACCGCGCCAAACCATGCCAACCATGCTATCCGCACCTCTATGCCAATGGAAAATCATGCCAGACACACCGACCGCGCTAAAGCATGCCAACCATGCTAGCCGCACCTCTGTGCCAATGGCAAATCATGCCAGCCACACCGACCACGCCAAAGCATGCCAACCATGCTAGACGCACCTCTGTGCCAATGGAAAATCATGTGAAACACATCTCTCCATGGCCCCCATGCCGCACCACCATGCTGGCCTTCCCCACGCGGCTACTAAAGTGAAGGCGTGCAACAATCAACGGTTGCCCTTCAGTCCCAGGATAAAATCCTTCCCGTCTAAGGTCACCTCACGGCCTTTGGCCCAAAACCCTAGCTTGGTCACGTACCTAACCAAGCTAGACGCATCATGCCGAACACATATCGCCATGGCCCCCATGACGACCTTCCCCACGCGGCTACCAAAGCGAAGGCATGCAACAATCAACGGTTTCCCTTCAATCCCATGAGCACATCCTGGCCGTCCAAGTTCACCTCATGGCCTTTGTCCCAAAACCCTAGCTTGGTCACGCACTTAGCTAAGCTAGCCGCGCCATGCCAAACACATCTCTATATGGCCCCCATGCCGCGCCACCATGCAGGACTTCCCCACGTGGCTACCAAAGCGAAGGCATGCAACAATCAACGGTTGCCCTTCAATCCCAAGAGAAAATCTTGGCCATCCAAGGTCACCTCATGGCCTTTGGCCCAAAACCCTAGCTTGGTCACGCACTTAGCTAAGCTGGCCGAGCCATGCCAAACACATCTCTCCATGGCCCCCATGATGGCCTTCCCCACACGGCTACCTAAATTGAAGGCGTGCAACAATCAACGGTTGCCCTTCAATGCTGGCCGTCTAAAGTCACCTCACGACCTTTGGCCCAACATCATAGCTTGGTCACGCACCTAGCCAAAGCTAGCCATGCCATACGCCCAAGGCAAACCCTTGGCCCCACATGCCAAGCCAAAACGCCATTGCCTTGGTCCTAGCCGCGCCATGCGCCCATGGAAAACCCTGGGCCCCACATGCCAAGCCAAAACCACACCTAGACCAAGATAGCCACGCCATGACAAACGCACTATGCCTTGTTCCTAGATATGCTATTCACACTGCGCCAAGACAAACGCCCTTGCCTTGGCCCTACCCACGCCACCCTGCTGGCCTTCCCTACTCGGCCACCAAAACGAAGGCGTGCAACAATCAACTGTTTCCCTTCAATCCCAGGAGCAACTCCTATCTACCAGAGAACACATGGTAACCTTTGGCCTGAAAACCTAAGTTTGGCCACGCCAAACTATGCCATGCCAACGGAATTCCAACCTAGTCGCACCATCACGTTGGCCCTCACTACCAAAACAAAGGCGTGCAATGATCAACGGTTTCCCCTCCTCTCAAGATCCAAAATCTCGACCGTCGAAGGTCACCAGGCTAGCAAGTTTCCCGAGCTTGAATTTTCAAGCCACAACAACATGCTACATGTTTTCCAAAAACATTCGAGAAATCAACACAAACTGGGGGATCCTCTTTGGGTATTGGTTTGGAAGTTTACAGCGTGTGGTATACACTACGCCCGTCATAAGGAAGTGTCATAAGGGTGAGTCGGTTAGTAAATACGGGAAGTTATGTGTGAAATGTTCATAGGACATAAATAACATGCGTTAACAGCTTTATGGGATATCAATTCCATAACGTTATCAGTTTCATGCGTTAATAACTTTATGGACATCAATTCCATGCATACGGTTACCACCTCCTCCCATTTACTTCCCCACTCCTTAATGATACCAACTATTTCGACTTGTATAAATAGGTCTTACATATTTCCTTTGAATAACAAGTTCGTAGGGAGATACAACACTCAGAAATACTTACTTGCTAGCTCACCTCGTGAGCTCTCTTACTTTTTTGATAGGGGAAACTATTTTCACTTATAAATAATTGGCAACCACAATTGGAGGATTGATATTTCGGTTACAATGACAATTCTCGACCGTCGATCTCATTTTTTGACCCAGACGTCAAGATGGTAGAGGAAGACGATCTACTCCGACTCAGTTACCCGGCTCGATTATTAGTCATGACATGACAAGAGATGACTGGGGCTTCCCCGAGGATAGAAGAAGAATGATCCGCTTAGGGATTAACGGCTTGGTTGTCAGACAATTCAGCTACAACTCGGAAGAATGGGGACTTCCCATGGCCATGTTTTTCGTAAAACTCGATCCTATACCCGGAAAGTTTATTTTCATAAGAAGACCTGAGAAAACGAGTAAGTCTCATCTGGACAAAAATAGGTGGTTTGCTTTTTCAATTTATGATAAAACCTATAGCCATGTTTCATCCCATGTCATCTACCAACACACGGTACCATGGTTTTTCTGGGATATCTGCGTCACTTTCAATCATAACCAAAACAATCAATTCCTAAATAATTCATTCCAATAAATATATAATCCAAAACCGTCAAGGTAGCATTTATCTATTAACCCGAGAAAATCAGAAAATCAAAAACCAAAAACCAGGCGACTCATTTGCCTTTCAAAAAAAAAAAAAACTAAAGATAAGAGATCAAAAAGACAATATATTCAAGGAAAGTTTTCCAACAGTGGATTTCTCCTTTTGGAAAAGGCCTCCCTCGTGCTTTGGAGAGCAGCCCTCTTAAGTTTCAGCTTCCTGCACAACTTCTTGAATTCTGCTTCCTGCTTCTTCATCATGTCTGCGGAAGGACCTTCAACTGCTCCGGCCAACGAACTTTCAACATTAGAGAAACCTTCAACGAACCATAGAACGTTGAATTCGAAGCCCACGCACATGTCATGATGGAACTTCCATCTAGAGATTACATACTCAGAAACTGTATGACCAGTCACGTTGCACATCTCATCAATCGAACACAAAGCTTCCTCCACACGCTTGGACAACACATGTCGACTAGTGATCTTCTAAGTCGTGGCAATGTGACCATAGCTTTCCCAAATCTTGGTGTACAATATCGCATGTTTAGCGGGCACGCTAAATCCACCAATCAACACATGACCTGGGAAAGGGGGCAGATACGTAGGATTGAAGGTGGCACCTGCAACTGAATCATCAACTGGAAGGATATCCTTAACTATGATTTCACCCCCGAAGTGCTTTCCTCCCCCTGAGTCACGGCATCGCCCTCGGGACGATGAATATCCATGTCCAAGTCGCTAGCTGGCACTGTTTCCGCAGTGGGAAGTACGGCTACGTCTTTACCCTGGTGGTCTTCCACTTCAAGATCATTCCCAGGAATGGATTCCTCCTAAAAAAGAAATCAAAATTTAGTTTTACTGCAAAAAAAAAAAAAGAGGGGAAAGAAGAAAAACATGGAGGGAACTCACCGATTCAGTTTCAGACTGACTAGACGAACATTCAACACTGCTATCGGAAGAATTGCTCTGGCCATCACTAGACCCTGAACTCTCATCCTTTTCGAGTTCCACGTCATCATGGGTAGGCTCTGCAACACCACTTTCTGTCTCGAAAAATGATGTTTTTTGTTTGCTCGCAAGTTTGGAAAAGACGTTCGTACTACTGAGACCCTGGACAGAATACGATGGAGCATTCTCATAAAAGGAACAAGGAAATAAAATATCCAGGCCAAGGTCAAGAGGAGATCCGTACATACCCTCATATTGGATGAACTAAAAGTCGGCAGAACCGTGGAGTCTGACTGAAAGCCGACTGCACGATTCTTGGACCTTCCCTCCTTCACTTGGGGACTGTCCACGTCCGGACCAATGGGTTTCCTTTTGGTTAGAGAATTATTTCTCAACAACGTATGTTTTTCTAAAATCGTGGCGGAAGGTCTACCACGAGTTTTCTCCACTACGGATTTCACAAATTCCTAGATGATGAAGAATTCACTCTGCCAGAATGCGTTATACTTGGAGGTAGTCGATGGTTTTCGTTCCGAAAGAAAGAAGGGGAGGTTTTTGCGTGGCACAAGAACACTAGCATCAAGAACGTCTGATAATGGGTCCTCTGGAGATGCCAGCTGACGAACGATAGGGGCACCTTGGTTGAAACCAATATGCCGAGCCGCTCGATCAATATTGTAAGAGACTGCCTGACAAGATCCTCGAAAGAAATACGGTATATATCCAGACATGCAACTCCACATGAATACAATCTTACCGACACCCATATTCCCCCCATCAGAAAACAAAGACATGTTTGGAGCAGAAGTAAAAGTATTAACCTGGGCTATGGATGTACACACTGGGGACCATGAAGGAAAATTAGTGATGCACGAGTAATCAAGGAAATCAGCCAGGTTCGAGCCAGCTCTTGGACGCCTATTCGACTAGCGAAGTGTTCTCGAATTACCTCAAGAAGCGGGAAGTGAAACCAACGGTTTAGGAGCATATCTTTCAAAATTCTCGCATAGCCATGCTTGGAGAAAAGCAACATGAACATACGAATCCACTTTCATGTAATCGTTTGAAGCAAGCATGTCCATAGCCAAATGAGCCAAGTGTGTGTACAGAGAACCAAGAAATAAGCCGCCGATGGGGAGGATGACTCCTTTGACCAACCTTATGGAAAAATTGATGAGTTCTAGCCTTTTCTCCTTCTTACCAGAGCCATCATCAAAAATATCCCGGGATAACTAGAGAGACAAGAATGCCGCGATGTAGAGTGTACTATTCTTCTGATGCGGTGCCAGCTCATCGGAAAACCATTGAGACATCCACCAGGAATAGAAACACTTCGTCTCGTTCTCCTTTCGGACAAACCTTTTAGACTTCGTAACCAGGGCGGTACGTATTTTTTCCTCATCATCAGACAGCTTGGTGTTAAGGTTTCCTGTCATGGGAAGATTCAGCAGGATGGCCACACTTTATAAAGATATGGTCAATTCTCCCCACCTACATATGGCCATGTGAGTATCTGGACACCATCTGTAGATGAAAGCAACCAAACCTGGGATGTCTTTCCTAATTTTAAGTGATGCAAAGGCTTCGACAGCATCAAAGATTTGCACCTTTGTCAAATTATATCTTACGCACTCTTGACTTATCATAAAGTGCACCCAATTATCAAACGAACACAATAGACTCACCGAGATTTTGAAATCAATAAGAGAGGCGGAATACTTTTTCCTCTGAAGACAAAACCGTAATACATTTCCGGGAGGAACCGGCCGGTCCCCTCCCTCACTTTCTGAACAGGTCAGAAGCAGGGGTGCATGCTTAAGTGGACCTCTCCTGGCAGAGACTATCGTGAAGAATTCATCAGCCAATTTTGGCCTGGAGTTAGCAATATCCTTTGGTATGACAAAAATTTTCTCAAGCGACGTCATAACAATGATTCTCTCACAAGTATTTCCGCTTTCCAAGCAACTACAACAGAATAATACGAAGAGAGATTATTACGGAAAGCGCACAAAATTATTTTCTCCCAAGACGCAAGCCAGTTTAATTCAAGGTCGTACCCTGCGGCGTAGAATTCTTGTCCGACCGAAGAGGTGTGACCCACCAGGGGAATCATGCCCACGACCACACCAAAACAAGGCGTAAACACTAAAACTAAGTTTTCATGGGAAAGGATGGCAAATTACTATTGCATGCTTACTTTACACAACGAGATGAGGAGGTCAACATTACTATGGTATTCATGCCTAAATACTACTATGAGCGCGTGCAAGGAAAACCTACGGCTAAGATTCACACCAACATGTTCTACAATGTCATAAAAAGGTACGCCTACAACTAGGGTTTTCATCAACACAAGAAAATAAAAGGAAAGCATACCTAATCCGCTCGCCCTCTTCACCGCTACCAAGCAACAAAAGAAGAAATAATGAAGGCGTGAATCAAAGGGAGAGGCCGGCCATCCTTTATAGGCGTAATACTTGGGAGTTAGAACCAGGAAATTATGTTTCTATTCCGACTTGTATAAATAGGTCTTACCTATTTCCATTGAACAACAAGTTCATACGGGAGATACAAAACTCATAAATACTTACTTGCTAGCTCACCTCGTGAGCTCTCTTACTTTTCTGATAACAAGTCGTAGAAACCCAACTACTTTTCCATAATCAACTATTCTGGTCTCACCACTATCCTTGCTTCCCTCCCCAAAACCAACCCATTCTCCTCCACTTTGTGACCGAAGCAAGTCTGGAACATCCATTTCTTGGTTTAGGCCGGACTTGTACAGATTGATCTCTCGAATCTAAAGTACTCCCTTGCAGTACATTGTTTAGGGTTTAAACTGTTTCTTACCTTCACACCCGCAATTACCGAAACTAGCAGAAACTATTTTCACCTATAAACACCTCTTCAATTGTTGTTAGTTGTTGAATCATTTCAGTTTCAACAATATGCTCACTAATTGTTATAAAGGCTTTCTCACTGGGCCGCAATGCTTCAGTCATATATCCATTGAGATTAGTCTAAGGGAATTTTAGTAAATCAAAAATGTTTCTACATAAACCATGCACGAACCCTGGAATCTCAATAGATGGAAATATTGAGTGAGAGACCGGCGGTGCGATGGAGGCGCGCTAAAGGAAGAACCAGTAAACAGATTACTGTTTTGGAAATCGGATGGGGGGTTTGGTGTGGGGAGCTTTAAACGAGATCAAAGAGAAGAAATACAATGACATCTTTGAAAATGTCATAATGACTTATCCTCTCAAATCCAAGTTGTTTTTCCTCTTATTAACCAGATCCGAGCTCTTGATCTATGTTGTCGTCGTGTCCCTCATCCATTTTCTGATCAAGTGGTTGGTAAGGGTAAATATTTAGGTTGTCTATTTGAAGTAGTGAAAGCTATGTTTCTTTTTCAGGTTATGTTTGTTTGTTTATTTTGCTATGGATGTATAAGTTATACAAATTCATGCCAATTTTCTTGGTAAGATCTGTAAAAATGAAGTTTTTGTTTGATATTTTTGCAGGGGTTGTTTTCTCAACTTCTTTGCAGTAGGGGAAAAACAATAGACTGGTCAGGGTTGTTGTGTTTCAGCAAACAAATTCCCTTTAGAGAAAACAAAACTCCCCATACATAGCGCCCTTTATTTTCCAACTAAAATTTGTTGAAATGGTACAAAATTTGAGATCTTAAATTTGTACTCATTGAATTAGAGCCGCTTTAAAGTTTTATGTAATTTAGACATTAGCTTCTCACTCACTACCTCAAAAACCCAATGTTTCTTGTTAGCAATTATTAGGATTTGGGACAAACAAGGCACGTAATTGGCTTTAGTTGGGAAAAATAAAGAGTTCAGGGTGTATTATTCATATCTGTTGGGATATATGTTTTAAAATAATTCTTTTGTACATTTATATCAACAATTCGAGCTTGGCCCATTGGTTAAGCATTTTGGTCCTGGAGGGTTAGGTCTCATGATCGAATCCCTCCCCCTACTGATTGTGCATATATATATATATATATAACATTAGTCCGGGAGCGGTGCCTTGGTGGTCTTGGGAGGTATCTGGAATTTGGAAAGTATTTTTTGCTGTTTTTAAAAGATTTTTTCAAACCGTTTTTACTGCACTTAATTATGTTTTAATTGCGCTAATTATGGCATGATTTATTTGCCCGTTTTTTGACTGTTTCGAATGGAATTTTAACTGCAAAAATTAATCCAATTTATTCTCCATTAATTTGCATTGAATGCCTGGTTATAAAAACATCTTTGAGAACAGAAAGAAAACATAAGTTTTACACCATTGTTTTCTAAGAATCAAGAGACCAAAAATACTGAGCAAGAATAGAGAGAGTAGAAGTGATCGATTTCTCATTGTGTGCGTGAGAGATCGAAAGAGAGTTTTTATCGGATGTTTTATCCTGGGGGCGTCGTGACGGAGAAAGAATTGCTTGCACAAAACTTAAGGCAGAGCCACGAAACGTCCTAAAGAGAGCGACCTGGTCGTGACTCAGCCGTCACTTTGTTTTGTGTTCTAATCTTTGTTTTGCAGGTGTGAAATTGACAATTGTTCCAAAAATTTTAGGACGAATCCTTCTACCATGGAATCTGAAAATAAAACCGTTGCTGATATCAACAAGCCGTTCAAGTTTGAAGGACTTCACTTAACAAGATGGAAGAAAAAGTTGTTATTCTACCTCAAACTAATGAAGCTGCACATGATGGTGACCTCCATCAAACCAGCTGATCCAAAAGATGCAGAAGCTGCGGCAAAAGCAACTCCAGCTGCAACAAGTGCAACTCCTCAAAAAACAGCAGAACCTGTTGTGACCCAAACTGCTGAATAAAAACAAAAAGCCTATGAAAAATGGGTTGATGATGATTTCGATTGCAAGAACTATATTCTCAATGCATTGTATGACGATTTATATGAATATTACACCACGTTTGATACTGCTAAAGATGTTTTGGATGCCTTATAGAAAAAATACGATACTGAAGAAGTTGGATCAAAGAAATATGATGTAAGCCGCTACTTGAAATATCAAATGGTGGATGATAAATCAGTTGTTGCACAAGCTCATGAACTTCATAAAATTGCCCATGAAATTCTGACCGAAGGTATGAAAATTTGTGAGCAATATCAAGTAGCTGTTTTGATTGACAAGTTACCACCTAACTGGAAATATTTTCGTAATTCCTTGCGTCACAAATCTAAAGAATTTTCTCTTGAAAGTTTGATTGTTAAGCTCAGGGTTGAGGAAGAAGCTGGGAAACAAGATAAAAAGGAAGAGATTCTCATTGTTTCTAAAAATAAGACTCATCCTAATTTGAAACCTAAGAAAAAATGATATGAAACCTAATCCGAACCATAAGAAAGGAGGAAGGCCTAATCAAAACAAGAACCAAAACCCATCAAGAAATTGACAGAATTCCAATTCTGAGTTTCTTTGTTATACCTGTAATAAATGGAACCACATGGCTAGGAATTGCAGGTTTAACAAGGAAAAGAATAACGCACACGATAATACTGTGGATGGCATTATAATATCCATGGTCTCAGATCCTGAGTTCTACATGGTTGGTGGTTCTGATGGGTGGTGGATAGACAGTGGTGCATCACGCCATTGTTGTTTTGATAGTTCCCTATATAAGAGTTACACAGAAACAAAGGATAAGAAAGTGTTGTTGGGAGACTCCCACATCACTATTGTGAAAGGTTCTGGTACGGTAGAACTGAAGTTTACTTCTGGGAAGAAACTTATGCTGAAAGTTGTCCTCCACACTCCAGAAATGAGAAAGAACCTTGTTTTCGGCTATCTTCTAAACAAGGATGGGTTGTATCAAACTATTGGATTTGATGTTTACACAATTACTAAAAAAAGAGTGTTTGTAGGGAAAGGTTATGCTACTGATGGAATGTTTAAGCTTAATGTTGAAATGAATAAAATTCCATCTTCTTCTTATATGGTGTGTACTTTTAATGTTTGGCATGCTAGACTTTGTCATGTGAACAGTAGATCAGTAGATACCATGAGCAAGCAAGGTCTTATTCCAAAAATATCCATGCATGATTTTGAAAAGTGTGAATCTTGTAGTCAAGCAAAAATAACCAAGAGTTCCCATAAATATGTTGTTAGAGAATCTGAACCTTTAGAATTGGTGCATTCTGATTTGTGTGAATTTAAAGGTATATTAACTAGAAATGGAAAAAGATATGTCATGACTTTTATTGATAATTTTTCAAATTATACTTATGTTTACTTGCTAAGTCATAAGAATGAAGCTATTGAAAAATTTAAGGTTTTTATTGCTGAAGTTGAAAATCAATTTGGTAGAAAAATCAAGAGATTTCGTAGTGATAGAGGCACTGAATATGATTCTAAACTGTTCACTGAAATTTGTGAATCTTATGGAATTATACATGAAAAAACTGCTCCTTATAACCCTGAAATGAATGGAAAAGCTGAAAGAAAGAATCGCACTTTTACTACTCTTGTGACTGCATGTTTGCTAAGTTCTGGTGCTGCCTCTCATTGGTAGGGCGAAATTTTGTTGACTGTTTGTTATGTTTTGAATCGTGTTACAAATTCAAAAACAAAAATATCACCTTATGAACTTTGGAAAAACAGAAAACCTAATGTTTCATATTTTAAAGTATGGGGTTGTTTGGCTTATGTTCGTATTCCTGATCCTAAAAGATCAAAATTAGCTAGTAAAGCTTATGAATGTGTGTTTGTTGGGTATGCTCAAAACAGTAAAGCTTATAGATTTTTTTATCTTAATAATAAAGTTATTATTGAATCTATTGATGCTGATTTCTTTGGAGATATATTTCCTTTTAAATCTAGAAATAGTGGGGATTCTTTACCTAGTACCTAGTACAAGTTCTCAACCTAGAATAGAAGAACCTAGAAATGAAGAAACCAGTGATGCTGAAATTGAACCTAGGCGTAGCAAAAGGGCTAGGACTGCGACGAACTTCGGTTCTGACTTTGAAGTTTATATCTTAGAGGAAGACCCTTCCAGTATTCAAGAAGCACTTAATTCACCTGAATAAGGTTTTTGGAAGGAAGCCATAGATAATGAAATGGACTCCCATAATCTTAATGGAACTTGGCACCTAGCAGATTTACCCCTTGGTTGCAAAGCAATAGGTTGTAAATGGGTACTTAAAAGGAAGTTGAACCCTGATGGTTTAGTAGACAAATACAAAGCTAGGTTGGTAGCTAAAGGTTATAGACAAAGAGAAGATGTAGATTTCTTTGATACTTATTCTCCTGTTACAAGGTTGACTTCTATTCGTGTTTTGATTGTTGTGGCTGCTGTACATAATCTTGTTGTTCATCAAATGGATGTTAAAACATCTTTTTTAAATGGTGAATTAGAAGAAGAAATTTACATGGAACAACCTGAAGGTTTTGTTGTTCCAGGTCAAGAACAAAAAGTATGTAAGTTAGATAAGTCACTTTATGGTCTGAAACAAGCTCCTAAGCAATGGAATGAAAATTTTGATAACTTGATGATTTCACATGGTTTCAGAATTAATGAAAGTGACAAATGCATATACTACAAGTTTGAAAACAATGCATGCATCATGATTTGTTTGTATGTGGATGATTTGCTGATTTTTGGTTCAAACTTGTTTGTGGTTGAAGAAACTAAGAATATGCTTAAGTCTAACTTTGAAATGAAAGATTTGGGTGAAGCTAGTGTAATTCTTGGAATTAATATTACTAGAACTAATGATGGTATTTCTTTGGATCAGTCTCATTATATTGAAAATATTTTAAAGAAGTATAACTATTTTGATTGTAAACCTGTGAGTACTCCTTTTGATGCTAGTGTTAAATTGTTTAAGAATACTGGTGATAACATTAGACACTCTGAATATGCTAGTATAATTGGTAGTCTTCGTTATGCAACTGATTGTACCAGACCAGACATTGCATATGTAGTGGGGGTTTTATGCAGGTTTACCAGTTGTCCTGTTTTGGAACACTGGAATGCAGTTGAGAGGGTTATGCGTTATCTTAAAAAGACCGTTAACCTAGGATTACACTATAAGAGATTTCCAGCAGTCCTTGAAGGATACTGCGATGCTGATTGGAACTTTCTTTCAGATGACTCCAAGGCCACTGGTGGATATTTGTTTAATATTGCTGGTGGCGCTGTTTCTTGGAAGTCAAATAAATAGACAATTCTGGCTCAATCTACGATGGAGTCTGAATTGATAGCACTAGCTGCTGCTAGTGAATAAGCAGGATGGTTGAGAAACTTGCTTTCTCAAATTCATGTATGGGATAGACCGATACCAGCTATTATGATCCATTGTGATAGTACTGCATCTATTGCAAAAGTACAGAACTATTTTTATAACGGTAAGAATCGACAAATGCGTCAAAAGCACATCACAGTTAGAGAGTTTCTCAAAACTAGTGTTGTACGTGTGGATGATGTTAGGTCGGAAGAGAACTTAGATGATCCTTTGACGAAAGGATTAGATAGAGAAAAGGTATTATATACCTCTAAAGGCATGGGACTTTTTCCCACTAGAAATTGAGTCATTTTGTGATGGACACCCACCTAGAAATACTTTCAAAGGGATTAATGATTCACAAATGATATGGAGATAGAATCATGCATATTTCCCATGGCATGACATCCTAAAGCGGGTTAAGGTTGAGTTGATTAACTATTAATGAAGTCTATAGCTCTATATAGATTGGGGTACCAAGCTACATGAGTACCTTTGATAGACTCACCTATGTGAATGAGAAAGTGTGGCCGATTTCTATGAGAACATGGGCAGTTCTCTAGAACATTCATTGAAACTGGGATAAGCACAGGGATGTAATGTGCTGGCATTTAGGACTTTACTCTTAGTACAGTTGTGTGTGTGTTAAGTAATTTGTTATCTCCATAGAGTTCAAAGACATATGTTCACTCTATGTCAGAGTTCAGAGAATTTAATACTATGTAAAGGTTCAAAATCGAAAGATACCTTTGCTTATGCACACAACTATATGGATCTTGCTCAATTTTTTTAAAAAATATAAGTGGGGGATTGTTGGGATATATGTTTTAAAATAATTTTTTTGTACATTTATATCAACAATTCGAGCTTGTCCCAGCGGTTAAGAATTTTGGGCCTGGAGGGTTAGGTCTCATGATCGAATCCCTCCCCCTACTGATTGTGCATATATATATAACATTAGTCCGGGAGTGGGGCCTTGGGAGGTCTCTTGAATTTGGAAATTATTTTTTGCTGTTTTTAAAAGATTTTTTCAAACCGTTTTTACTGCACTTAATTATGTTTTAATTGCGCTAATTATGGCATGATTTATTTGCCCGTTTTTTGACAGTTTCAAATGGAATTTTAACTGCAGCAATTAATCCAATTTACTCTCCATTAATTTGTATTGACTGCCTTGTTATAAAAACAGTTTTGAGAACAGAAAGAAAACATAAGTTTTACGCCATTGTTTTCTAAGAATCAAGAGACCAAAAATACTGAGCAAGAATAGAGAGAGTAGAAGTGATCGATTTCTCATTGTGTGCGTGAGAGATCGAAAGAGAGTTTTTCTCGGCTCTTTTATCCTGGGGGCGTCGTGACGGAGAAAGAACTGCTTGCACAAAACTTAAGGCAGAGCCACGAAACATCCTAAAGAGAGCGACCTGGTCGTGACTCAGCCGTCACTTTGTTTTGTGTTCTAATCCTTGTTTTGCAGGTGTGAAATCGGCAATTTATCCAACAATATCTCATGCCTAATTAGTGTTGTATGTACTTGTAATTAACTTCTTCTCATTTGAATACAGAAAGAACAGTTCGAAGCTTACATTTCAATTACTAGAGAAAATGTTGTTAATCTGTTAATGTTTGATGAAAGTGCTTGTAAATAATTTAACTATTGCGAAGATTTGTTAACATTCGTATAGCATGGTGTCTAATGCTCTCCTATATCTACAAAGATTACTGGGAACCGAAAATGTTTAGCAAGTTAACTAAGGTAGGAGAAGAAAACCACACCGAAGTCCATATCTTTACTGGTGGAGTGGCTGTTTTGTTACGGTGCATTTTAATCTTGAGACCCGCAAGATAGCTAGGGTTGCTGCTGCTAAGAAGGAGACACGAGACGAAGAAACAAGACAGCATCATGGGACGAAGATTGATTTGAAAACGAAAAAGCTAGAGAACCTTCCATTTGATCTTGTAGATAAAAAGGCTTTTCTGGATGATAATGTCAAAATCTTATCATTTTCCATCAAAATTTTTCAATGTAATATGAAATTTTGTCTCTGAATTTGGTGGTCCCAAATATGTATTCCGATGATCAAAATTTATTGTATGTTTGTGCACTTAAGAAAAAGAGAAATTTATTCTCATGACCCTGAAAATTATGGGTCTTACACTTTTGGCCCCAGGGTTATTTAATAAATTTTCAAATTATTCCAGTGGCCCTAAAATATTATATGAAGAAAATTTAAATAACCCTGGAAATTATGGGTCTTACCCGTGTGCATATTGTCTGCACATAAAACCAGTGTGCATATTGCCTGCACACTATAAAATATGAAGAAAATTTAAAAAATTATATTCAGAAATCAGTGTGTATATTTCATGCACATAAAATCAGTGTGCATATTATCTGCACACTATAAAATATGAAGAAAAATTTAAAAATTATTTAGAGAATAAAAAATTTCATTAAAATTAAAAATTTGATAATTGTATTTACGCTCGTTGTGTAGGTCTTTCAAAAAGCTTTCCAAACATATAAAATTTGTCGAATTCTTACGTATGATGTGTGAGACATGTTATGTTTAAGTTGGCATGACGATTATATCCTTAAAGGATATAGTTTATCATTTGATAATATCATGAAACATCTTTATCCAAATGACCCTCCTTTCTTTTTTAAGGGTCATCAATAAAATGAGTTAATTCTTTTAAAATTGAGTTTTAAGCCAAAGGCCATTTGAGTATGAGAGAGTGAGGGGAGAGCCAAACACTTAATTCCCACTAAGAAAAATTACATCTTTAAGTAAATTAGCAACTGGAGTTACTTTATTTTGTCTAATTTCTCCCTTCTCTCTGATTCTAATTCCGTAAATTTGCTTTATGCCCACACTAGCGACGTAAAATTCCATCTACAGATTCTACACCGAATTCAGCATAACAGTGCAGGGCCTATGCTGTAGGCTTTTTCACTGGGATGCAATGCTTCAATCAAATATCCATTTCGATTAGCCCAAGGACAGTTTAGTAAATCTAACATGTTTCCTTATAAATCACCCAACCCTAACTTTAGAATCTCTATCGGTATTGCTGAGCGAGAGAGTACCAGTGGGAGTGAGGCTGCGATCATGGATCTCAGTTTTGATGTAACATGGGAACCTTTGAACATAGTTTGGGGATCAAATACAAGAGTGACACAGATCTTGCCAATTGTCATAATGACTTTTCCTCTCAAATACAAGTTGTTTTTCATGTTCATGGCTTGATTTTGATGTTGGGCATTGGTAAGATCTGTAAAAAATGCTATTGTTTTATATATTTGTCATTATGTTAGCCTACAAACACTGAAATTTGCTTTGGTGTTGTTGCAGGGATAGTGCATATGTAATTGAGGCATTTTTTCAGTCTTTGCTTGAAGCCTCTTTGACAGGAGAAAGTTAATAGAGATCTTTACTCCTAGAGTGGGTTGTATATTAGAGCTAAAATTTGTTGGTACTGTAAGGGATTGACATTCTACAACTGTTGGAATGGTAGATTGGAGGAAAATGTATGATCTTTATTTCTATTCATTGAATTCGATATGTTTTAATTTTTTTGTAAGTTTTGATTTGGCTGTGTGTGGGGGGATGGAGCTTATCAAACACCATAATCCAGTTTCTAAAAATTGAAATGTCAGCTCCAAACTGAAATTTCTTCCAACTAAAACAAATTACATACTTGTCCTAATCTTATTGCTTAACAATATAATACAAATTGATACTTGAACTAACAAAGTTTAAAAAATGTTCAATTCAATGACTTCCAACACATAAGATCTTAGATTATCAGCAGATCTAATGTTTCTTGTAACAAATCCAAAGCTCAAGCGGATGATGATGTCAGTGTCTCAGTTCTCAATAGCAGATCTATGAGCCTGCTTTTGATGAGGACATCAATAACTTAACAGATATGTAATAAGACCCAGCTTTAAGAGTCTGCAAAACCAAAACATGAATGTTTAGATTGTGGGCCAAGAAAATGAAAAATATACAGATTGATATCTTAACAGAAAATGGGTGCTAGTTCGCACACGGAAGAGGAACGACATTTTAGATTTGGGAGGCATGAATGAGTCGTGACAATTTCGGAGATCCGTGTATCTCTTTTTTTTTTTTTGATCTCCAACCTATGTGTAAAGCATCATTACAACCCATCTGATTCTGGTAGCCGCAAAATCCAATCAGCACAACTCCGGTCAGTGGTTTTTTTCTCAACGCCGCCTCCGCACTCACACTGCTAGTCTCCCTTCACTCTAACTCCGTATACAATTTTAGGGTTTTGTTCATTTTATAAGATTCTAATTTACTAGAATGCCCTTGATATTGTCCCAATGTTGCAGCCCGATGTGCAAGTGCAAGCCCGGTCATTACAATTTCTACTGCCTATGTGGGCTATTATCATGTACGGCTGTATACAGGGAGACTGGATTATGGTGCGAATTTTCCGTTCTTATGCTGGCTTTTAGTGGAACAAGATTTAATCATAATCTATGGGACCACAACACTCCCTAGCTTGTCCATATACCTATAGCCAAAAATTCTAGCAGTGCTATTTTCTATTGAGGTTCAAAATAACTGCAAACGGCTTTAGATGTTCATGCTCTATCATTTCATTTATTTTTACAAAATGCCAACGTGCATGGGCGGAGCCAAGATTTGAAAAGAGGGGGCGCAAAAAAAAAAAAAATACAAAGGAGACATCACTCATCAGTTCATTCCTTCGTCGCAGTTCAAGTGCATCAATTATCAGACTCTCGTGGCAATATATTGATGTCATATGAAAATGGGCATTTAATAGGGTGCGAATTTACTTGGGCTTTTAATGGGGGTGCAAAATTTACTTGGGTTCTTTTAACAGGGGGTGCAATATTCAGTTTTTTCTAATTTTGGGCTTACAAAACCATGAGCCAGTGGAGATTTTGGGCGAACAAGGGTGTGCAATTGCACACCCTTGCTCTACATTGGCTTTGCCTCTGCCAACGGGAGATATAAGTTCAGGCTTAAATAACTTTGAGTTACGGCCGTAGGCTTGAAAAACATTAAACACTTGTAATTGACAAGCATTATCATGAATCATTCATATCAAGCACCAAAATGTGCATGTAACAAATTCTCTGATAAGTTAACTCAATATCCTAGGAAATATGGGTGATTACTAGTCTTCCTCGTGATGTTTCTGGAGAAACTTTAATTTTGGTGATTTTTCTTCCATGATTCCAAATGTTGAAACTATTAGACACATCTTATAACTTTAAGCCGATAGTCCTATAACATGAAAGGACACTCATTGCGAATTGGTTATGAATTGGAAGCCCCGAAATCTCACATTATATCGTATCATATCTGAACATAGACATACGTGATCGGTAAAATTGCTAGTTGATATGGAGAAGTGTAGAAGTGGCGATGAACATGGGATATTACCTCAAGGCAAGGGACGGATCAAGCCAGAAGAGCATAAGCGCCTAACGATAGCGAGGGAGGTGCGGTATTAGTGGGATCCTTTCGAAGATATATTCAGAGTGATTTTAAATGAACTGCGAGCACAAATAACCGACTCCAAAACAACACTCTCACATTGAGTTGGACTCCTTCTCCAAAAACTCGAGGGGGCATTATAGGGTTGAGTGGGATCGACCAAATGTGAAGTGGTCCAAGTGAACGGTTCATTAAGAATTTTTGATCCATAAATACATGATTAGGCTACCAAAAAAAAGGGAGGGTCGAAAGATACAGAGGATACAGTGTCACCGGGATGATCCTTCACTTATCGTCCTATTGTAAACGACTTGTAACACCATTGATTCATACTAAGCACTCAAACTCATAACCCAGCGGTCCACTTAAATCCTTTGTTCCATCGATGTATGTTTTATTAACTTGATCGTACTACAAATACCAACTAGATCCACCACCAGTTGAGTTTTGGGTGGTTACAGTGCTTGATCCAAATTATGACATTTTTAAATTCCTTATGATAATCAATTTATGTGCTACGAAGAAATTATTATTCTTTATTATTTTTTTGTCATTTATCATACGTCCAGTTTGCCATTGCTGCATAAGTACTTTAATCCATCTCAAGGTGGTTTCTAGTTCTACGATAAGAGTACCAGACAAAATACTGCTAACAGATACTTAACTTTGTCAGCTGAGAGAGCAGACGGTAGTCCGGTACGTATTTTGTATTTAGCGTTACAGGTTCAGGCATGTAAAATATGCCTCCACCACTACTAGCAAAGAAATATCACTTTGCTTCTTCTTTCTTTAGGCTGGCATTTGAGGTTTTAACGTGGGTACCAATTACCTCATTTTCGAGATAAGCAATCGCCTTCAACCGATTTTGGTCAATCGATATTTCGCATTAAATTTTGAACAAAAATGATTTTATGTATGGTACATTACAGTTTTAACAGATGTAATTTACACCCACTTTGGAACTGTGACTGAGCAATTTTGCCTAGTATCTTCTGTCACTTGAGGAAAGAAAACAAACTGGTTTTATTCATATCCGCTGCATATACAGAGGCGAAGAGAGTCAGTACGTAGACCCCACCACATTCTGATACACAGTAGCGAAGATCACTTTCCCTCCACTATACATACTCTTGCAACAAGGAACAAGAAAGAAGAAACTAGCAAAAAAAATTAAGCTTCATACTTCTTGAACTCCTGCTCACAACTTATTTTTTCATCAATCTTTGGTTCCATTCTATCTTTACTTCAACAAAGGTAGTTTTTGATTTTCTTTCTTGAAGATACTTATTACATATATGTTTTCCTTTTTTGCATTTTCTTTCGAGTTTAGATCTTGGAATCATCACATACATGGGATGGTTTTTAAAGGAATGTTCTTCCTTGAAAAAGAAAAGAAATTGTTATGAATGTTGTTCTTGCAATTTTTTTTTTTTTTTTTTTTTTAATGCATTATGTATTTCTTGTTTAGCTTAGTTTGATTTAGATTCTTCAATTTAATTAGTGTAATATTTCAAGTTTGAATGAATTTGTTGTTTAATATGTCAAGAAATCTCTTCAGTAGAAACATGGCTTAAAAAAATAGCACTAATTTGGTTGTTCATAAACAAGCTGAAAAATGGTTTAATTTTATCTAGGCTTCAATAGATTCTTGTGTGGGACTTTCGTGCAGACTTAGTTTTCTGACATGATTTGTGTATGTTTGAGCATCTATGAAAATTAGAACCATGAACTCACATATAGAGCACAATATATACACAAGTTGATTTCAAAATGACCATGCAAATTATTACTATTTAGGTTAGATTAGATTATTGTTTATGTTTCTGAATTTAGTTGTTGGTACCACTAGTCTACTGCCACATTGGTGTGAATATTAGTTGTTTTTTTCAGTACTTAAGAAATTTTAGTTCTCTTGTTTGATTGGGCCTGTTTTTACATGCAGATCATCTGGGCTTTGTTGGAAATGTCTACCACTAACCATCCACTTGATGGGGAAAGAAAATGGGGAATCATCTCTTTCTACTTGTTACCGTATCTACAAATCTACTTGTTACCGTATATACAAAAGAAGTTTCCTCCAAACACCTGGCTTTACTTGAACACAGCATGGGTTCGGTTCGTCAGACTGGCCCAGCTGACCACTTCTAACTCTGTATTGAATTTATTCACCTCATTACCACTCTTATTAGCAAGCTGGATTGATGGTCTCATCTTGTTATATGCCCAATACAACTCCGGACAATCTATTATGCTGCGCGTCTTTCTTGGATGTTTAATCTTTTTAGTGATGATTGATGTCAATTCTTCTGTGATTCAATGCTTCTCCAATAACTACTGCTGCAATTGGTACATGTACAAGTTTGTAAAGTGGCTGAAAAAGAGTGTCGTGGACAAAAGAATTCGACCATGGACCATATCGAACTTTGTAATGAACTTCTCGATTGTTTTACTTGCCATTTCGAGTGTTCGGTTTCTTTTTTGGTATGGAGCCTTGTCCATTTCTTTGGTGGCTACTATTTGCGTTGTATTTGGGAAAAAAGACGACATGGGTGTAATGGATGGTCTAGCAACGTGTTACTATATGTGTACCTTGACACTGTTTACGACTCACGATCACGGAGTACTGGTGTCCTTGGTATCCCTTGCAGTGCTTCTATTCCTCTTCTTGTGCACGGTAAATTTTATTTATTTTATCTTTGGGAAACACTTGTTAATATATGCATATTTGAATTTTTACTTTTGTAATAAAACACTAGTGAATATGTGGATGCTCTGTGTGTGTAGGTTGGTCTAGCACCAAACCCAAATTTAAAGACTGGCCAGGATGATTCTGAACGACGCCTTGAGGAGGGACATTATGGAAAGGTAAATTACTCGTTATTGTATATATATATGTACTTGGGCTAACAGTAGCCCATATGGAAATCTTTAAGGGATGGGCCTGAAGGCCACCATCACAAATCTAGAACTCTTTTGTAAAAGAAACTTATGTTCTTCTCTGTGTGCGACTGTGTAGGAGGGAGATGAAAATGGAGATGTTTCATTACAACAGGAAGTTTCAGAACTAAAGAAAGAATTTCACGACCATAAAGAGTATGTGAAGTCAATTAAACAATGTCACTGTCAGGAACCCAAGGTAATTCCTTAATTTACAGATCTTAATTGTTGTTCAGTAATCTCTTTTAATTGTATTCCTCTTGTTATATGGGTGAAGGAGGATTATGTTGAAATTATCTATTAAGAAGTTGATAAAGAAGTGTTGAATGTTTTAATTTCATAATATGTATAACATTTTTGTAAACCTAAATCCCCAAATTTCTTCACTTGACCCACTAAAACCCTTATCCCAAAAGATTGTTTGATTTCAATATGATGAGGAACTTCTGCCTTCATCAATTGCTCAATTTGAATAATGGCTTCCTCATCCCTTCCTCAAACTTGGTAAGAAATCAAATTAGTTTTATCAATCAGAGTACTCCTCTAACTGATAGTACAGATCAAAGGTTCAAACTTTCTGTTGATCCACAAAAGTTAGTTAATAAATTGACATAAACTAGTTGTTTGGTAGTTTCTGCTTGATAAAAAACCCAACTTTTATTCCAAAGTATGTATTCTGAACTTCAGTACCTTGGATTCGTCCCAGGCTTTTGAATTTGTCATAATCTGAACAATTTCAACCTCTTTATATTTTTGGCTAAAATTTCTGCCTCTTTGAATTATCTAATCTACTTTCCTAATTTATCTGTTGTTTTTCCATATGTTTGAGGTTTATTAACTCACTTTGTTCTTTTCATAAACTCATTTTGTAATGATAATTGATTTTTGTCCTCAGAGTTCCGAATACAACAAGCCTGAACCTACACTAGTTGTGGGAAAAAGTGGCGCCTACATCATCCGAGGCTTCGGCAATTTTGCCAGGAACTGCTTCTTCAATGCGGTTATTCAGGTCTTATTGTGCATTCCCCACTTGCGTGTTCCATTCATGAAACTGAATGACTATGATGGATCTCTCACTCGATCAATAAAGGAACTCTTCATCGAAACAAGTTTATCCCCTGTCTCAGATAGTGACAAACGTCTTTGAAGTTTGTATGAAATCTTTTGTGCTGAATCCCCTCAATTCCGCGATGGTCAGGATCAAGACAGCCATGAATTCGTTGTTAGCTTACTTCAAAGACTGGAAGACGAAGAAGAAAATGTGGCTCCGATGTTTCCTAATTCACGTCCTCGCTTGGTGGAATCGATCTTTGGAGGCCAGTTCTTGAATACCACATCTTGCCTTATGCGTAACTGTAGGTACACTACTGAAGGGAAGGAACCTTTTCTACAGATATTACTACCAATCCCTGTTACTGGTGATTTGAGTCGTGCTTCCAGGGATGGCAATAAGGGTGCAGCAGTGTCCTTAACAACTTGCTTAGACCAGTATATAGAGGTGGAATTTGTCCCTGATAGGCGCTGTGATCGTTGTTGTTGCACGGGTGTGAATACAAGTATTCGAGTTATGCATGCTCCTTCGATTTTGACAATTAGCTTAATGAGGTTTAACGCTGACAATAAAAAGATAAATGACCATATTATCTTTGAGGAGACCTTTGATCTCCGAGCATACATGGACGACAGGTATATTTTCTTCTTCATGTCTGTTTTTTTCCCCTTCTTCTTGTTGTTCTAAGCCTTTAGTCCCATAAAACATAGACAAATACCAAAATGATAATTGCACTTTAATCTACAGTTGTCCCCAAAACCGGCATTCCGGCTCGATCTCTAACACAAGATATGCAAATACCAAATATAGATTATACATCAAGGCCAAATACTTAAGATCTCCAGCATTATGGAAGGATCTTAGCATCTTCCGTTATTATTCAATTGCTAGGGACTCAAATGTTAGAGAAGGAACATGTGGTTATATATGATTGATATGTGTCGAAATGTTTGAGAATGCGCAAGTGTTTGTGAGGTGGGCTGTATTTGTTTAATTTATATTATGTACAATCTGTGTTTTTAGGTCTGTCGGGAGTGATAAGCTTGAATATCACCTGATCGGTGTTGTGGTGCACGTGGGATCAGTGGATACAGGCCACTGTTTTGCATATGTGAGAGGTGACAAAAGTGGAGGCAGTAAAGAAGATAACGAAGATTTCACGTGGTATCGTTTAGATGATTTGGTTGTTCGTGAAGTTTCTTTAGGAGAGGTCCTCCAATCACAAGCGTATATGCTGTTTTATGAAAAAAGGTAAGGTTTTTTTATTTCTTATTGTTGTTGTTATGATCTTGTATTTTTGAGTTTCTTCTTCTTTTCTGATTAACCTGTTTATTGATCTCTTGCTTTCATAATTTTTAGGAATTCATCAGTTAAACAAGGCTTGAGTTATGCTAAGACCAGTTCCGCATTTGGTCCTCCAGCTACACCTAGTGGGTATGGAAACAGTTCAGAGACAGTCCTTGACAACTTCCGCGTTGCATCTATACGTCAAAATGAAACTACGCACCGTTCATATTCTAATAGAACATCAACCTCTCAGATCCCCACACCCATCAGTAACCATGGGTCTTCAAAACACAGGCATCGACGTTCGAAATCAATCACATATGGGTCTAGTAAGCTGGTTTCTTCAGAGAGGCCATGGAAGTCTCCTGATGAGTCTTCCTATTCAAGTTGGAGGTAAAGTGATTTCTTATCAGTATCCATGTAATCCTATAATCTTGTATTTTTTTCACCCTGAACTCTGTTTTGGTTTAAAATTGAATTCATATTTAATTTTTTTCAACCGCCATGATATAACAGAAATTCTTCTTTGGAGGATTTTAAAGGAAATGGTGGTGGTAGATGGAGATCCGACGATTAGTGCTTAGAAGATGAGCAGAAGTGCCAGTCTAGATGGGAACAGAGAAGGAGGGGTAGATTTTGTTGGATTCCTTGATGTCTCTTCTTTTTTTTTTTATCAGAAATTCCTAGATGTCACTAACAATTGAAACTTAGGAATTGAATAGCGTGGTTTTGGTTAAAGTTGCTGGGGGTGGTTCCACGATTGAAGTGTTTGGATGTTTTCAGAGGTTAATTCGGTGGGATTTCTGTTTCTATTTTTATTATCAATGTTATAGTTATGGTTGTTGTTGATTTTGTTATTGCTGTTACTGTAAACAGAGAGACATGCGTATTACTCTCAGGTTTCAGTTCCTGCACAAGAACTGTTGATTGAGTTTCTGACAGTCTGTCTCTTGAACCATGTAGTAGCTCCATTTTGTAAAAAATTCAAGACTTGACTAGTCTGAAACATCCGGTTTGTCTCCCTGCGTAGTGAGGTTTCTTAGCATCCTAAAGTTTTCCTTAAGAAAAGAGCTCATAAAAATAGTGCAGGTTTGCTTGATTCTGTGAGCTTTTAGTATGTCATTCTTAGGTGGTCAGAATTTGTTTCTTTTTCTCCTGCTTATTAGATTTGGTGTAATGCATCATAAGACTACTCTATTTTCAGAGCTTGTGCAGGTTTGTTTATCCACGACTCCTTTTCTACATAATAAGTTAGCTTCTTCGCGTCGAAGGTCGAATAAAATCAAGCAACTCTATATCAATGGTTCTCTCTCAACTGACAAAGCAGAAATCACATCCCATATCGTGGATTTCTACACTTCGTTGTTTACTGAAGAATTCCACCAACGTCCCATACCCAACAATCTTGATCTTCCATCTGTATCTTTTGAAGAGAGCGAAATCTTGGAAGCTGACATTTCAGAGGAAGAAATTCTGGATGCAATCAAGTATCCTGGTAATGATAGAGCTCCCGGACCCGGAGGGTACCCCATTGCCTTCTTCCAAAAATGCTGGAGCTTCATAGGTAATGACTTCATGAAAGCTGTCAAGGAATTTTCTCATAATAGCTTTATGGACGCTCGACAAAACTCAACCTACTTATCCATAATTCCTAAGAAGAACCATGTCGAATTAGTTAAGGACTATCGTCCCATAAGTTTGCTGACTAGCACATACAAAGTAATCGCAAAAGTCCTAGCTACCACACTTCAACCACTCATGGCGAAGTGGCAGTTGGAAAGGACGAGACAAAAGAAAGGGAAATTCGTGGATCCGGATTCCACATCGGCATTACTTTCCATGTCATCGGAAATACCATTGGTCACCGCTTAATAACACAGTCCAATTGGCAACTTGAAGGGTCACCTCTAAAAGACATATTTTCAACTTTAATTCCAACCCGGAAAAAAGATCCAACAACATCCAAACCCTTAATCATTAATCCAGTGCATACTCCCCTATGCATTTCCTCACCTGTTACCCACCCTGCACCTCCACCAAAAAACCACCCCAATAGCAAAAGCATCTCTGTCAAGCCAAAATTTGTTTCACCACACCAAAGTCCACCTGAACCCAACACATCTCCATCCCAATCTGCTCAGAACATCTCAACCACCACACCTACCAACCAAACTTCTGAAAAAAATAAGACAATGAGGAAATGGAAACGTTTTGCTAGAAGAAACAAAGAAGCTGATTCTCAAGAGAGTGTAGATCATGTTGGAAGCAAAAGATATGCAGAACCCATGGACTGTGATCCACCAATGAAGCAACACTGTGTGACTAACAAAGAGGCTGTGGCGACTTGCCAAGAAAAGTCGCAAGGAAGATGTTAGTACAATCATGGAACTGTCGTGGATTAGGGAATGATACGACAGTTTCAACATTAAAATCATTCCTGCGCAGTTGCAACCCTTCAATTTTATTCCTCTCAGAAACAAGACTCAATGAGAACAATAGCAGAAGGATTTGTGACTCTCTTAACTTTAGAAACTATATCTTTGTAGCAGCCAATGGAAGGAGTGGAGGTCTTGCTTTGCTGTGGCAAGAAAATGTGAATCTGCATATACACACTCAATCTCAAAATCGGGAACTGTGTTAATAATGAACTGTGTAAAAACCCCATCTTTTTCCATACTTCTAAATGGTCAACCTGAAGGATTTTTCAAAAGTGAAAGAGGAATCAGGCAAGGGTGCCCCCTCTCACCCTATTTATTCATCATTTGTGCACACAACCTCAGTGGGATTATAAACAGAATGGAGGCAGAAGGCAAATATAGTGGCTATAAATTTAATAGATGGGCACCTAGTGTTTCCCATATGATGTTTGCAGATGACATTATGCTTTTTGGTAACACAGATACTGGCACAATCCAAGCTATTTCTACTATTCTTCAAAAGTACTACAAGATTTTAGGACAACTGGTGAACTACTCAAAATCAACTATTTATTTCAATAAGAATGTACCGGAATCATATGAAGAAGAGATTTTGGAAACTCTAGGAGTCACCAGAATGGACAAAGATGAGAAGTACTTGGGAGTGAAAATTTTGAAGCAAGGTTGCAGGATATCAAACTTCAATTTTCTCATCGAAATATTTGAAGAAAAACTCAAGGGATGGAAGAGAAACTCTCTTTCTCATGCTGGAAGAACAATTCTTATTCAATCTGTCTTAGCTTTAATCCCAATCTACTATATGGCCACTTCCCTTATACCAAAAACTGTTCTGCATAAACTTACTCAAATAATAAGGAATTTTTGGTGGGGACATAGTAAAGACAAGAAGAGAATGCATTTTCTTAAATGGGAATGGTTTAACTTGCCAAAAGAGAAAGGAGGTTTAGGAATTCGGTCTCTCTGTGATCTCAATCAAGCTTTGGTAGCAAAATTAACCTGGAGATTTCTTCAGAATCAAGATAGCTTATGGGCCAAGATTATTTATGCAAAGTACTTGAGAGACAAGAATTTCTGGGAAGTTAAGAAGATTACAAACTGTTCTACTACTTGGATTGCCATGTTGGACAGCAGATAACACCTGAAGAAAGGATGTAGGTGGCTTGTAGGGAATGAAGAATTCATCGATATTTTCTCAAATCCATGGATCAATGGGAATCCAATTGTAACTCCAGCTACAATCACTGAAGCTTATCCAGAAATCGTTAGAGTAAACCATTGACTCTGACACAGGGAACTGGAATGTCCATTTGATCCAACAAGATGTGGATGAATTTACAGCCAGCAGAATCTTATCCACTCAGTTAAACACTGTGACTACTGACAAGTTAATATGGACCCTCACTCCCCATGGCAACTTTACATCATAGTATTTTCAAAAACTACTTCAAGAGAATCAGGGTGAACCTTCAAGTCGCGGAGAATTGGATTTTCAGTGGAAGAAATTATGGAAGAATAACAAGGTAGCACCAAAAATAAAAACTTTCATCTGGAGAACTTTGCATAATGGCATTGCTGTGTCTCAGAAGATTGGTAGATTTATTGATGGCGTCTCGATGGAATGCTGCATGTGCAGTAATGCAAATGAAACAATAAATCATCTTATCTTTCAATGCGATCTAGCTCAAGTAGTCTGGTTCGCTTCTCCGTTTGGGTTAAGATTACAAGGCACTAATGAAATCACTCTATCATCTCTTATACAATCCTGGCTCCGAAAGAATGATAATTTCTACTCTGTCTCTCTTGGAATGGCGATATGTTGGGAAATCTGGAAGGTTAGAAACGAAAAGGTTTTCGAGAATAAGCAGAACACAGTCCATGGAGTGCTAAAAATTACTTCTTTTTGGTTCGATCTTTACTACAACCCCCCTACTGTGGATGAAATCGAAGTTGAAGAAAACATTATAAGAACTGCTCCTGAAGGGACTCAATGCTGGAAGTCACCTGATACACCTTTCATTAAACTTAATGTCGATGCAACGTGAAAGAATGGTGCTTATGCTTGCCCTGCTGTGGCAAGGGACCATAATGGTGTTTGTTGTGGTGCGGGAACTAGAATTGGAAGGACAGACACACCGCTACTCGCAAAAGCTGATGGTTTCTACTTGGCAACTGAACTTGCAACATGGCTCAACTTCAAGGACATTATTATTGAAGGCGATTGTCAAGTAATGGTCAATTGCATCACTGGTACTATGATAAGACCCCCCTGACGGGATTTGGAAGATACGAGATGACATCAAAGGGCTCATGAACACTTTTAGCAATTGTGTCATCAAGTTTGTCCCTGAAGTGGCAAATTCTGCTGCTCATAATTTAGCTGACTACGCTTTTTCTCACAACGTCCATTCTAGATGGACTAAACAGCAGCTTCCTGCTCACATCACTTCTCTCTGGTTAGAAGTTGATCGTTAGTTTTTCTCTTTTCAATCTTCGAAACGACACCAGGGAAGACACAATCGTTTTGAAGTTTTGGATTTACCGAATCCTACCTTTTGGGAACAATACAAAGATGGAGAACCTAACATCAGAATTGCACAAGGCCTTGCATCTGTTCGAAGAACTAAGCATGGGATTGCAATTCCGTCCAAGGTAAAATAAAGCGATTCATGCTAGTGAAAACTACTGTGACATTCATTTATCAAATTTTTTACACTAAAAAACCCACGCCCATAAAAGTTCAGGCGCGCACCCATTATCTGAGGAAAAATTTCCCACAAACCCATATTTATTAAAATTAGTGTTGCGCTTCTTCTTCTTCCTTCGCTTTTGTTTTGTGATTTCGTTCAGTTCTTCTGTTAAAAATCTTCCTTTTGTGATTTTCTTCTTTTTGCCGAGAGAACAATGAGAAATAAATCGAGGATGATCATGTTGCTTCATGAGAAGAATTTTGGGACAAGATTCAAATTGATTTCAAAATCATTGTGGCATTAGAGAGATTGGGTTCGTTTTAAATTCAAGAGAAATTAATAGGGTCTTTAGAAGTTAACGCAAACACAAAGGTTGGGTTGCTGTTGGAATTGAAAAATCAGAACAACAAGGAAACAATACTTTTTGAAGCTACAAAATAACAAGAACATGGTGTTGTTTCCGCTCATCTAGTGCGTTGAATGACGATAATTGTGAATAGTTTACAATTTGTGTATGACTGGATTTGTTGGGTTCCTCCTCAATTCGAGTTTGCAGGTCGAAGAGAAGCTATATAAGAACAAAAAAAACTATAATCTTTACCGATAACAAGGCTCCCACAACCTGTTCGACAAATTTTCCCATAAAGAATACTAGAACACAGTAATCTAGTTGTATATGGACTCACAGTTTAGTTTCCCATGGAGAATAGGCTTCAACTATTCATATCTTCATAATATATGTAAGTATAGCTCCTTCCTTTGATTTGCGTAGGATCTAATGATGACATTAGTATCAGAACATATATTTCTTCGCTAAAAATTTATTTATGTATCTCTACAGGTCTTAACTCGTCTGAAGCATGAAGATGTTGATCAAAAGCAACTTTTAGCCAAACATGTAGCTGAGTTGATCCGTGACAGCATACATAAGAAAATCGAAGAAGCTAAAGATGACGCAGAAAATGAGAAACTAACTAGTCGTGCAAGGCATAGTAAATTCATATATGGAACATGGGAGAAAGAAAAGGTCGGTAAAGTCGTGCCAAAGTTGATACCAATCGTGGGTGGTAAAGTTCGTAAAGAAGTTGATTATGAAGGCTTTGGCATCCAAGAAGAAGCAGCATATGCAATAATAACCTTGGAGGACGGAGTGGATCTAATCAAGCGTGCTATAGCGGCAGCTGTGAAGGAAGATAAAGACAAGCTTCTAGCCTTCTAGGGGTCATCTGAAAAGTGAGTACTTTTAATCATTATGAATCATTACTAGTTACTTGTCAAAAATTAATAATTCCAGTGAAAACAAGTTCTAGCAAGGAGTCCTGCTATGTATTCGAGAAAATGATTGTATAATTTAGGCATCTTTTTTTATGATGTTATTTTTATAGGCATATAATTTAGGTTGGTCATAATCGTTGAATAATTTGTTATGCAATTATGAAATTGGTTGCATATCCTGTTATGCATTTACAAAAGTTGTTGCATAATTTGTTATGCAATCTAGAAAACGGGTGCATAACACGTTATGCGGTAATTTTTTTGTTAGTATTGGAACCAACAAAAAAAAAGACTGCATAACTTGTCATGCACCTACAATAATATCTTCATAACATGTTATGCAATCGTGAAAATGGATGCATAAAGCATTATGCAACCACTTTTTTGTAAGCAGTGAAATAAAAAAATTGATGCATAACATGTTATGCATCCGAAAATATGACTGCATAATGCATTATGCATCGAGAACATTGTTGCACAATTTTTTATGCATCGAGAAAATAGATACATAACCTGATATGCATCCGTAAATATGGATGCATACTGCATTATGCATCAATATTTTATGTACGCACTAAAATCGACCAAAACAATGGTCACATAATTTGTTATAGATGCATAATTTGTTATGCAATCGATAAAATAGTTGCATAATTCGTTATGCGTCTGCATAATGTGTTATGCATCGTTTTTGGTGGCTGCATAATGGTTATGTAGTCAGTTTTCGAAATTTTGCCTAAAATGAAGATCACCTCCAATATTTTCGTGAAAAACAAAAAATTGATGTTGTTGTTTGTACTCGTTGCGTAGCTCTCTTAAAAAGATTTATAACGATATAAAATTTGTAAAGTTCCAAGGCGCGGATTTTTAGATATGTTATATTCAAGTTGCGTTGACAATTATACCCCTGAAAAATTAGGATGCATAACGAGTTATCCCTGAAAAAACAGTATGCATAACACATAATGCGGATGCATAAATCATTATGCAGACATGTTTTAATAATTTCGGATAATTATGGATGTCACAGAAATATTCATGGGTGTCACGGTATACAAAATTAATTGTGGGCCTGACAATGAGAATTTTTTTTTTTTTTGGTCTCCCCCTAATTTTCCCATTTTTTTTTCTACTATACAATTTTTTTTTTTTAACATTACGAGGCCACAAATCATTTTGGGCTTGAGGCCACCAACAATCCAGGACCGGGCCTGTTCTACAGCTTACTGATCAAAGAGAAGAGACAAGTTATATTTTCTGTCAAAAGCTAGATTTAGGCTGTGGATTATCCTAAATGTTCCTTTTTCGGTAATAAGATCTGTAATAATAACCGATATTTTTCCATTGGATTGCCCATAAACACTGGCATTCATGTTTTGGTTTTTCTTTTGCAGGGATGGTCCTAAACATATATGGGACGTTTGGACTGTTCTTGAGAATCTAACATGTTCTTTGGCAGGATTAAAGCAACAAAGTAGTCTCTACTCTCAGAGGAATGGGGTGTGCAAGAGAAAAAACTTGCTAAAACTGTTGACATTTGTAGATCGGCAGAAAATTGATCATTGAATTGGAGCTGTTTTAAAATTTAAGTAATTTAGACATGTAGGTCACCATTTCAATCCTTAGCGAGAACCATTTACCAAATAGCAAAACCTCCCTTCCTACCATATTTTTCAGAACATTATCTTTAGATACATTGAGACTCATAAAAACGATGTCCTGGTTTAAGGATCTAGAGCTCTGCTTCCATTTCCCAACATTTTGTCTTATATTTGCTAATGAATGTTGCAGTTGCACCTCTTTAATAGCACTTGAATAAGTTACTTACCCAAGTTAACATGTTTCTGCGATCATAATATTTGTTTTATGTGACCATTTTGTTGTGTTTGCCAATTTATTCCTCGCAAACACCTAGTTCTTATAAAAATAAAACTAGCATGATGTCCAAGTGTTGCTTAGATTCATGAAACGGACCTTAAAAATCATACGTACATTAATTTTCTTTCTGGTTGATCTTTCATTTTTCTTATTCTCTACATATTAACCACCAACAAACGACTCGGCCGGTATATACATTGAAAACTTTGAATTGTTCCAAAAGTTGATAAAGCTTCGGTTTATCTGTGAGTGTGTGAGCTGAACACAAAAATAAAACTGCATACGAGTGACGGCTATGACTGTAGTATCAAATTGGCTAAAGAAAGTCAGTGTCATATCAAAAAGGCCCGCTGCAATGCTTCCGTCAAATACCCATTCGGATTCTCCCAAAGGGCAGTCTAGTAAATCTAAACAGTTTCCTTATAAATCAACCACAAACCCTGGAATCTGAGTAGACACTGGGCGAGAGAGTGAAGGCGGCGTTGAGTGAAGAAGAAGTAATCGGAGTTGTGCTGAAGGATCTGAGTTTTGATTTGATGTGGGAAGCTTTAAACATGGTTTGGAGTTCAAATAAAAGAGTAACACAGATCTTTAAAGTTGTCATAATGACTTTTCCTCTCAAAAATAAGTTGTATCTCCTCTTCAACAGATGATATGGGCAGTAGAGTCTCTCCAATGTTCCATTCCGGTAAGATCTGTAAGATAATGGTGTTTTTTTATTGTCTTGCTCACAACACTGAGTCTGACGTTCATGTTTAGTTTTTTTCTATGCAGTTATGGTCCTGAGATATATACGAGACCTTTGGGTTGTATCTATGTGCACCTCACATATTCTTTAGAAAGAGAAAAACAATAGAGGGCTTCTCTCCATTGCCCTTGCTCTTATAAGTTTGAGGCATCCATTTGCTGAAGTTGTTGAAATGGCAGATTGGCAAAAAATTCAAGATCTGATATATATTTCTAATCATTGAATTACAGATGTTTTAAAGTTGTGAAGTATGTAATTGGTTTTAGTTACAAAAGAAGTCAAGATTTATTCAAATCTGGTATCTGATTTGTGTAGGAGAGAAAATAAAGAAGAACATGAAATTAATTGGACTAGAGATGTTTTAAGTATCATTTCATTTATTGTTTATAAGCAATAGGATTGGGTCAAATATGTTTAGTTGTGAAAAAATTTCAGGTTGTATCTGATTTTAAAAGTGTTATTCTTGTAACTTTGGTCTATCAGCACATAGAAAGATCAGTGGGGACTGGGGAGATTACACTTTGCTGGAGAACTTTTTTTCTTATGTAGATCTGATGATAGTTATGAATTTGCATTTTGTATATGTATTTCGTTTATGCATGGGGGTCGAATAAGTAAATGCATCTCAATTGTGGGATCTGATTTATAGTTGTTTCTAGATCTATTTCTCGTCAATGACCATGGTGGTTTTGAATCGGTAATTGCGCTGAAGTTTGTTTTCATTCGTTAATAGATTTCATAACAACTGTGGAACATGATATTGTTGTATACTTTTTTGGTTGTGATTTTTTTGACCTAGCTAGTAGCTATTTGGTTATTTTTCAGTACAACCTCTTACTACAAGCAAATATTCGAGATTGGGTCTTTTCTTAAGTTGCTATCCAGTATTGTTCTTGCATTTGTAGACAAGGTTAGGCTTGTTCTTAAGAGATTGTACGGGAGTGAATCATACTCTTGTAAACTTGTTCATATCATAGTGCAACGTTATCATCGTCTTCCAAAGTGGATGTAGATCATCTTGATCAAACCACTATAAATCCTTGTGTTGTGTGTGTGCCTATTTTACATTTGTGTTCATTTCTATTTCAATTCTCTATTGATTGTGCTTAGAAGAGTCATTGGTCATAACAAATTGGTATCAGAGCTCCGGGTAAAAACGATCTACGATGGCGGCAAAGTATGAGATTGAGAAATTTGATGGAAGAAATGATTTCAATTTATGGAGGCTAAAGATGAGGGCTGTTTTGGTGCAACAAGGTTTGGTGAAAACTTTGAAGGGGAAAATGGCTCTAGCAGAAACATTGAAGGAAGAAGAAAAAGAAGAACTCATGGAGAAAGCACATGGATTAATTCTATTGTGTTTGAGCAACGAGGTCTTGAGAGAAGTGGAGACGGAAACGACACCGGACGGGCTATGGAACAAGTTGGAGAAAAGGTATATGACTAAATCCGTAACTAATCGTTTATATCTTAAAAAGAAATTACATACTCTTAAAATGCATGAAGGAACGTCTATTATAAATCATATTGATGATTATAATAAAATTCTCTTGGATTTGGCAAATATTGATGTCAAAATTGAAGATGAAGACCAAGATTTGGGTTTTCTTTGTTCCTTACCACCATCTTATGAAAATTTTTTTGATACCGTAATGTATGGAAAAAATACAATTTCCATGGAAGACGTTAAATCGGCCTTGAACTCTAAGGAGTTAAAGAAGACGGGTATCGACGGTAAAGATAATTCGGGAGATGGGTTGTTTGTTAGAGGAAGAGGAAACCAAAAAGGCGGTTTTAATAGGAGTAGATCAAAGTCAAGGTCTAAATCAAAATCCGGTAAATTCTATTGCTTTCATTGTAAGGAAAAGGGGCATTTCAAGAAGGATTGTCCAAAATTTGAAGACTGTCGAGAAGAATACCAACCAAGGCACCGCAGCAAATGTTGAAGCAGAAAGTGATGATGGAGCGGTTCTCACGGTTCATACCGAAATCTCGGAGAACGGGTGGATTCTTGATTCGGGGTGTACTTTTCACATGTGTCCTCATAAAGAGTGGTTTACTACTTATCAAGCTAGAGAAGGTGGTAAAGTTCTTATGGGAAACAATGTCACTTGTAAAGTGGTGGGTATAGGTACAATTCAAATTAAGATGTATGACGGTATGGTGAGGACTTTAACTAAAGTTAGGCATGTTCCGGACCTGAGAAGAAATCTTATTTCTTTGGGTACGCTTGATTCAAATGGCTGCAAGTATCAAGGTGAAGGTGGAGTTATTCGTGTCTCAAGAGGAAGTCTTACAATAATGAAGGGTGAGAGAATTAATGGTCTTTATACGCAAAGGTACTACCGTGACGGGTGATGCGGCGGTATGTTCTTCAAGTTTCGATGATGATACTACCAAGTTGTGGCATATGCGGCTAGGGCATATGAGCGAGAGGGGTTGGCTGTTTTGAGCAAGCAGGGATTGATTTGTGGTCATAAAACATGCAAGCTTGATTTCTGTGAACATTGTGTCTTTGGAAAGCAGTGTAGAGTCAAGTTTAGTACAGCTATTCATAACACCAAAGGTATTCTGGATTATATTCATTCTGATCTTTGGGGTCTTTCTCGGGTTGATTCACATGGTGGTGGTAAATATATGCTGACGTTCATTGATGATTTCTCAAGGAAAGTATGGGTATTCATACTTAAACACAAATATGAAACTTTTGTCAAGTTCAAGCAATGGAAGACTATGGTTGAGAAGCAAACCGGAAGACAAATCAAGTGCTTGAGGACAGACAATGGTTTGGAATTTTGTGGGGGTGAGTTCAACGAGTTCTGCAAGGAGCAAGGGATTGTGAGACACCGCACAGTCAGAAAAACACCACATCAAAATGGTGTTGTAGAAAGGATGAACATAACCATAATGGAGAAGGCACGGTGCATGCTCTCCAATGCCAGGTTACCAAAGCAGTTTTGGGCAGAAGCAGCAAACACATCAGCTTATTTAGTGAATAGATCTCCATCGACTGCCATTGAGTGCAAGACTCCAAATGAAGTTTGGACAGGTTCGCATGCTAACTATGAAGACTTGAAGATATTCGGATGTCCAGCCTATGCTCATGTGAATGATGGGAAGCTAGAGCCTAGAGCAAAGAAGTGTATATTTCTTGGGTATGCAAAGGGCGTGAAAGGCTACAGGTTATGGTGTCCAGCAGAAAGATCAAACAAGTTTCTTATCAGCAGAGATGTGAAGTTTGATGAGCAATCGATGTTGAAGCCAAAGAATGAAGAACTAGATGGAGAAGCTGAAGAGGGTGTTAGTGATAAGGTGGAGCTTGGTGACAAGGTGGAACTTGAGGTGCAAGTTCAAGGAAGCAATAAGACTGTTGTTTCTGATGATGATGATGATCAAGATGTTGTGCAAGAACCTTCCCAGGAAGAAGAAGCACAAGGTCATCAGTACAATCTTGCAAGAGACAGAGAGAGGAGGGAAGTTAGAGCACCTCAAAGATACGTCCATGATGATTTGGTTGCATATGCATTTGCAGTAGGTGAGAGCATAGATAGGGATGATCCAACAACCTATGAAGAAGCAATCGGTGGTGAAGAATCAGCAGAATGGGGAGCATCCGCAATTGAAGAAATTGAGTCTCTTGACAAGAACGGCACTTGGGAGATAGTTGCAAGACCAAAAGGGCAGGAGATTGTTGGAAGCAAATGGGTCTTCAAGAAGAAACAAGGTACTTCAGATGGTGAAGGAACAAGGTACAAGGCAAGGCTTGTGGCAAAGGGGTTTACGCAAAGAGAAGGCATTGACTACAATGAGGTATTCTCTCCTGTTGTTAAACATAGTTCTATTAGAACATTGCTTGCTATAATTGCTTTGAAAGATCTAGAATTGGAACAACTAGATGTCAAGATAGCTTTCCTTCATGGTGATTTGGAAGAGCATATTTATATGCAACAACCAAAGGGGTTTGAAGTTCCTGGCAAAGAAGATCATGTATGTTTGTTGAAGAAATCTTTGTATGGTTTGAAGCAATCTCCAAGGCAGTGGTATAAATGTTTTGACACGTTTATGGTGGCAAATGGCTATGACAGGAATAAGTATGATAGTTGTGTATATCACAGGAAACTCCAAGATGGTTCATTTGTGTATTTACTCTTGTATGTTGATGATATGTTGATTGATTGCAAAGACATGTCAGAGATACAGAAGCTGAAAGATCAGTTGAGTAGTGAGTTTGAGATGAAGTATTTGGGCGCAGGAAAGAAGATATTGGGCATGGAGATTCATAGAAACCGAGCTGAAGGCAAGTTGCATTTGTCCCAGAAGGCTTACATCGAGAAGGTGTTGGAGCGGTTTGGTATGAAAGATGCAAAACCAGTAAGTACTCCTTTGGCAGCTCATTTTAAACTTTCTAGAAAGCAATCACCTCAAACCGCAAATGAGGCAGAGTATATGTCTCGAGTTCCATATGCAAGCGCAGTTGGTAGCATCATGTATGCTATGCTTTGTACAAGGCTGGATATCGCACAAGCTGTGAGTGTGGTAAGTAGATACATGGGAAGTCCCGGGAAGGCTCATTGGAAAGATGTAAAGTGGATTTTGAAGTATCTAAGGGGAAGTAAAAATGTTGGTTTAGTGTTTGATAAACACTATGGTGATTCGAAAAATGTTGTGGGTTATGTTGATTCTGATTATGCAGGTTATCTTGATAGAAGAAGGTCATTGACAGGTTATACTTTTACATTGTGTGGAAGTACTATCAGTTGGAGGTCGGTTTTGCAAATCATGGTTGCATTGTCTACAACTGAGGCAGAGTACATGGCAGCTTGAGCAGTGAAGGAAGGTATATGGTTGATGGGTTTGGTTGGTGATTTAGGTTTCAAGCAAGAGAATGCAACTTTGTTCTGTGACAGTCAAAGTGCCATTCAATTGACCAAGAACCAGATGTATCATGAGAGAACGAAGCACATCGATGTCAGGTATCATTTTATCAAGGATGCAGTTAAAGAAGGTAGGATAGCGATGCTAAAGGTTCCTACGTCGGATAACCCTGCGGACATGTTAACGAAGCCAGTTCCAAGTATCAAGTTCAAGCACTGCTTGAACTTGGTTGGTGTCAACATGTGTTGAGAGCCCTTGAGGGGCTGAGAGAAGACGATGATGATGAGTGGTGATGGTATTCAAGTCAAGGTGGAGATTTGTAGAATAATATCTTGAATACTTTTACTTTCCACTTTCGGTGGAGTAGAGTAAACTAATCAAAGTGTGAGCTGTTCAAGTGGAACTTTCGGCTAGTGGTAATGGAACTTGCTTTCGGCTAGTGGGGAAAGTAATGGAACTTGGTTTCGGCTAGTGGGGCAATTGGAACCACTCATCATGTGGTTATGTCGACATATACCTCTACATTGTTTCCTATATAAATGTCATTTTGTTTTCATTGTATTTCATTCCAAAATTAGAGAGAAACAAGAGAGAAAGAGAGAGGGTTTCTAAGCCAAGGTTAGGCTTGTTCTTAAGAGATTGTAAGGGAGTGAATTATACTCTTGTAAACTTGTTCATATCATAGTGCAACGTTATCGTCGTCTTCCAAAGTGGATGTAGATCATCTTGATCAAACCACTATAAATCCTTGTGTTGTGTGTGTGCCTATTTTACATTTGTTTTCATTTCTATTTCAATTCTCTATTGATTGTGCTTAGAAGAGTCATTGGTCATAACACATAAAGCATGTAAAAATCTGAGTATCGCATATCCGGCTTTGAGCTTGAAGTATGTGGCCTAACGTCAAAAATAAAACTGCATGCCGGTGCATTTATCGCTATGACTGTAGTGTTTATACAATTTGTTTAATATTTCCCTTTCTCTAGGTTTGTTTTCCTTTGAAACCGAGCCGAAGGTCCGTAAAGTTGTTTTTTGCTGATACTGGGGACGTGAGATTCATCCTCATCTACAAAATAATATACCAGTCTCACAATGCTGCAGTCCATAGGGATAAGTCCAAAGGCATTTTAGTAAATGGAATATGTTTCCTTATAAAAATTAACCAAACTCTGGGTCGAGCTACCCCTTCCTATTTTCCAAGACAAACAATTTTTTGACCTTTCTTTTTATTCTACCAGAACCTTAATTGAATCCTATCCATTTGGTTAGTGAGATGTAATTGGGAATGGGAAAAACAGCCATATGGTGGATTGCTAAGCTTCCTAATTCAGAATGAACCAATACAGTTCTACCAGGTTGTTTATTACCAGATTTCGGCACCTTCTCCCGTAAGATCTGCAAAATAACGGCGATGAGCAGATGTTTTAGGAGGAAAAAGAAGAAGTGGGTCTCTTAGTCATCTTCTCTGTACAATCAATCGTCTGGGATTAGTATACAAGTGTAGGAGAAAAAATAAAGAAGAAAGGGAACTTAATTGGACTAGAGATGTTTTAAGGTTGTTCAAGTATCAATTCATTTCTTCTTTAAGGAATAGGATTGGGTCAAATATGTAATTGGGTTTTAGTTGTGAAAAGATTTCAGGTTGAATTTATGTTTGATTCTAGTAGTGTTATTCTTGTAACTTTGGCTTATCTGCAAATAGAAAGATCAGTAGGGAGATTACACTTCAGTTGTTGGAGATTTTTTTTTTTAATTTATTATTATGGAGATCTGATCCTATGTACACTTTGGTGACATATTTCGTTTATGGTTGGGGATCAAATAAGTAAATGCACGCTCAATTGTGGAAAATGAGAGCTTTCCTGCAGTACAAAGAAATACTCCTATCTACATCTTACCGCTTGACTTTTATCTGATAGGAAGATAATTTTAGAGATATGATTTGTAGTTGCTTCTATTATCTGATAGGTAGATAATTTTAGGGATAGGTAACTGCACTGAAGTTTGTTTTCATTCATGAATAGATTTCATAACAATCGAGACGCAGAGTTCCCTAAAATGACTAACATAAAAACAGCTGAACGGACTGGCGTAAGGAGACATTGTCACACATTTTTCGTCTTGATTTTTATGACCTTGTGGATATTTGGTTATTTTTCAGTACAAATTATATATGCTGGTGTAACTATATATTGGAGTTTGGGTTTTTCTGAAGTTGTCATGCAGTATTGTTCTTCATTAGGAAAATAGCTATCTCGGGCCATGGTGTATTTCTGAAGTGGGGTAAGGTAGTTTGGGTTTATCAACTTACTACTCACACTGCAAGATGGCATTCCTTCATGACCTTGAGCTGATGACCTTTGTCCGATCGTATGCGGCTCTTATATTTGTTTTTAGTTCTATCTGCAGTGTACAGGGCACAAGTCTTTATCATAAAACTTGTTGTATTGGTTTGATACTGTACATACTAGGTATTACAAGTAGATTAAGAACAAGCTCCTGTATCTATATGAAAGGTACCTTAGAATTTGGAACCGGCGACCAAATTGGTATCAAAAAGGCTGAAAAAACTATGTATCAAAAAGGCTTGCTCACATGGGCTGCAATGCTTCAGTCATATATCGAGTTGGGACCAGTCCGAGGGCAATTTAGTAAATTGAACATGTGTCTTTATAAATCCAGGTAACCCCTTATTACCTCTGTTTCAAAATAATAGGCTGGTTTGTGAGTAAAGTTACACACAAACCTTCCTATTTTTTAGAGACGAAGGGAGTAATAGACATTGAGTGAGAGTGGAGAGTAGAAGTTGGAGTTAGGCGGCGGGGTTGAGGAGTGATGCCATACATCGTACACATTAACTACCTTGCAGCTTACGTTTAGTCTTTCCTAGTCTTTCCTTATTTTCAAACTCTAGTTCTACTGTTCTTTATTTAGTTAAACACCTGTTTCCTTCTTTAGTTAAACTTCTTTAGATAGTTTTCTAGTCGGCTATGTTTAGCCTATATATAGTCAGTCCTGTTTCAAGTTTAGATACATTATTATTATCATTATCAAGATTATCAATACAATCTCTGTTTCAGAGTAACAAATCTTCTTTTCTTTCAACTTATTCAAGTTATCATCGTCCTTTCTCATCCCTTTCTTATCTTCTCATCTCAGCAATCTCAGAATTGCTTTCACCTCTTACAAGTTTTACATTAGTTGGTATTCAGACCTATTTTCTTAGGTTTTTATCTTTGAATCGATCCTTTACAAACGCTTCCGCACTTCAGATTCAAACCTTATTCTATTTTTTTTTTTTTCAATGTCTGATTCTTTAGAAAGAAAAGTGGATACTCTATCTACTGCTGTTGAAACTATTAATGGAAAAATAGCTACGCTCGATGATCTTCCTGCTCTAATATCTGGATTGATGAATTTCCTTGGTATTCAAAGAAGAGATGCAACCGAGTCTTCAAAACAAACTGAAACATCTTTTAAATCTTTTGGTTTTGTTTACACGGAAACTATTACAGACAATGAAGCTGAGAGTTCACACAGGAACAAAGAAAAACACAAGGTTAATTCTGAACCTAAACACAAAAGAGTAACTCATCTGTTACAAAATAATATTGATGAGGATGATTCTGTTGTTCCATCAAAGATGGACTGAAGAACGACGCCAGAGAACTGAACCAAACCCTTATGGTTCTTTACCCGAATACAAATTGAAGGCTGATATTCCAACCTTCAATGGAAGTTTCAGAATAGAAGAACTGTTGGACTGGTTTTATGAGGTTGAAGCCTTTTTTCAGTTCATGGATGTTCCTGAGGAATCACAAGTTAAACTTGTTGCTTACAAACTTAAAGATGGTGTTGCTACATGGTGGGAAAAGATTCGTGAAGATAGAGTCAAGTACAATAAACCCCCAGAACGTACTTGTACACGCATGCGTAAGTTAATTCGTGAAAAAAATTTACCTGTCGATTACATACAACAACTTTTTGTAAAACTTCAGAATTGTCAGCAAGGAAAACGACATGTAGAAGATTATGTGGCTGAGTTTTACAATTTAATTGCTCGTAATGAGATACAAGAAACTGGGGAACAGTTAGTGGCACGTTTCATTGAGGGTTTACATAGGATAATCCAAAACAACATGACGCAATCTGTCTTCACTATGGTGGAAGCCATTCAACAAGCCATCAAGATTGTGAAACGTCTTTTACGTACTTCTAGACTTCCTCAACCTCGTCAGACTCGTTATGGTTCAAATTATAGACCACATCAATTTTCAGGTAACACTTACCGTGATAATTCTTTTCCTTCAGCTCAAGGTCATAATTTTTATGAAGAAGATATTTTGACACCTCGGTATCCTTCACACCCACCCATTAATTTCAATTATTCTCAAACACCTCTACCGGATAATACTTCACCTATTCTTCCACAATCTACTGAGAGTACATCTATTCATCCAACTCCACCTAAGTCTACACCTATTCTTTTTTCTAACCGAAACCCACAACAGTTTCCTCCTCTCTCAAACCCAACAAATATATACTCTAAATTTCGAGGGGAAAAGTGCAATAGATGTCAACAACCTGGACATACTTCTGCTGAATGTCGCAAATTTAATGTTTTTATTGGAGACACTAAGAATAATGATGACTCTCAAGAAAATGAGGATTGGGATGATGCTGATAATACTAGTGATGCTAATGAAATTCATGATGCTTATGGTGAACATTTGGTGGGAATCATACGTCCCCTTTTAGTCAGTCAACCATGTCTTTCTCAAAGACATAGTATTTTTCGAGCTAAATATACCATTGGAGGCAAGGTATGTGATATGATAATTGATAGTGGAAGTGTGTAAAATTATGTTGATGATCATGTGGTTAACAAACTTGGTTTGTCCGTTACTTCACATCCAAACCCATATACAGTTGGTTGGGTTAATGGTTCTTCGACTCAACACATTTCTCATAAATGTGTTGTTAATTTTCTTTTCCGAGTTATGAAGATTCTGTGTTATGTGATGTCATTGAGATGTCTGCTTCTCATATTTTACTTGGAAGACCTTGGAAATATGACATTAAAGCAATCCACAACTGTTTCGATAACACTTATACTTTTACTCATCAAGGGAAGTTAAAAAATTATGTCCTTCAAAGAATTCTTCAACTGTTCACGAACATAGTGATGAACGGACTAGCGCTTTAGTGGATACTATTTCTCGTTCTCTACTTCCTTCTCATACTCTTAGTTCACATAAAGAATACAAACCGATGATTGACATTCCAAATAAGGTACGTCCATTACTATCTCGGTTTAGTGCTTTATTTCCTAAAGAGTTACCTGTGACATTACCCCCATTAAGAAATCTTCAACACGATATTGACTTCATACCTGGTGCATCTCTTCCTAATCAAGAACATTATCGTCTTAGCCCAAGTGAACATGAAATCTTACAAGGCCAAGTGAATGATTTATTGGCTAAGGGATTAATTAGACTTAGAAATAGTCCTTGTGCTTGTCCTGCATTTTTAGTACCCAAAAAGGACAATGGATGGAGAATGTGTATTTATTGTAGAGCTTTGAATCGAATAACTATTCCTTACAGATTTCCAATTCCCCGTATTGATGATATATTTGACTTGTTAGCTTGTTCTATAATTTTTTCCAAGCTGTATTTGAGAAGTGGTTATCATCAAATACGTATTCGAGAAGGGGATGAATGGAAAACAACCTTTAAAACACGTGAAGGCTTATATGAGTGGCTTGTAATTCCATTTGGTTTGTCTAATGCTCCCATTACTTTCATGCGACTTATGAATCAGGTTTTACAACCTTTCTTGGGTCAATTTGTTATTGTTTACTTTGATGACATTCTGATTTTCAGCCGCAGTGAGAAGGACCATCTAATTCATCTTTCAAAGGTGTTTCAAGTGTTACAAGAACATACTTTGTTTGTGAATTTGAAGAAATGCACATTCATGTCTTCTACGGTTACATTTTTAGGCTATGTAGTATCTGATCAAGGCATACTTATTGATCCTTCTAAGATCAAATCTATTCAAGAATGGCCTATTCCTACTTCAATTAAGGACGTGAGGAGTTTTCATGGTTTGGCTTCTTTCTATAGAAGGTTTATTCGCAATTTCAGTACTATTGCAGCTCCTATTACTGAATGTCTCAAACAAGAAAGAATTGTTTGGACTGAAGAAGCTGATAAGAGTTTTCATATTCTTAAGGACAAATTATGTACAGCTCCGGTTCTAGCTTTACCTAATTTTTCTAAACCTTTTGAAATTGATTGTGATGCTTCAATCATTGGAATTGGTGCAGTATTATCGCAAGAAGGCCATCCTGTGGCTTTTCATAGTGAGAAAAATACCGATACTTAGAAGAAATGGTCTACATATGAACTTGAATTGCTTGCCTTAGTTCAATCTTTGAAACAGTGGCATACTTATTTAATCCATAGAGATTTTGTTGTTAATACTGATAACCATGCTTTGAAGTTTTTACAAACTTCTTCCAAGATAAACCGAATGCATGATCGCTAGTTGTCTACAATCAACAAATATACATTTTCTGTGAAGCATAAAAGTGGGAAGACTAATCAAGTTGCTGATGCATTAAGTCGAAGAGCTCATCTTCTTGCTTCCATTCGTAATGAAAGCTTGCCTTTGATTATCTTAAAGACATTTACGCAGAAGATGCAGATTTTAAGTCCATATGGGAAAAATGTGGTTCTTTAGCTAATAATGTAGATGATTTCCTTATTCAAGATGGATTATTATTCAAAGGAAATCGTTTATGCATACCTCAGGAGTCTTTACGTCTTCATCTTATTAGGGAACTTCATAGAAGTGGTCTTGGTGGACACTTTGGCCGTGACAAGACTATTCACTAGGCCAAATATCAACATAGGTGACATTTCAAAATTGTCACTGTATCGATTCCATGACGGTTCAGGTGAAATTTGAAAGTGTCACCAATGTCGATGTCACCGTAGGGGTTATCTTATACTGACGCTTATGAACTGTCACATAACTGTCACCAATTAGCCTTCAAAACTGTCATGAAGTATATTAAACCGTCATTGTAATAGACATCCACGACGGTTTTTTATTAAAAACGCCACCTTAACGATGTTATGGTGACTGTTTTCCCAAAAAACCGTCAATATAATATTAAAAATAAGCGTCGGCATAAATATTATTTCCAACGGTTTTCTTATATAACCGTCAATATATGTACATTTTGCTGACGTTTTTCTTTACAAACAGTCACTTTAACACTCTTACAGTGACTATTCTATTTTATATAAAACTGTCATGGCATCTGTGTTAGAGCTGGCAAACGGGAGGGCCGGGGCAGTTATTCTTCACGGGTTGGCATTTCTTCAACCCGCGCCCAAAGCGGGTAGAGCTTGCGGGTTTACGGATAACCCGGCTTGTTTAATTAAAAATAAAATTAACAATTAATTAACTTAATTTATGACAAATTTACATACATCTTATCCACACCAGTGGAAAGTATATGGAAAAATTACATATGACGATCTAATCAAACTAGATGTCGGACCAAACTTTAACTTTTATCCCGTGCTCCCTCCCTTTCTTTTTTGATATTTTCCACGCCTCATAGATTTGCCATGATAATCCATCTTACTTTGAGATTTTGAAAATTCTCCATTATTTAACAAATTAGTGGCCGCACAATCCGGTGAAACAATCAGCTAAATTGCTATAATTGCGTCCTTGACCACCTTTTTCCAATTCAAAATTATCTTCCAAATCACCCTTCCTTGATTGCCGGGTTGACTGACTTTTTAAAAGTAGCTTAGATTTTCTTGCCTTCATTACAGAGTTAACGAAGTAATCAAATCACTAACAACAACAAGAAAAGGAACAATTAACTTTCCTTGGAGTTTCAATGAGTGTCACTCTTTCTTCAACTCGACAATTTCCAGTACCCAATTTCTGTAAAAACCCATCAGATCTATCTAACTTAGTCAAATCAGATCAATTTGAATAATAAATTTCATCAATTTCATCAAATTGAGGAAATCAAAACTTAATTTTAGCAAATTAGACTTTTTCAACTTGACTATCTTAAAATCACAACAAGTAAAAGTTCCAAATTCAATAACTAAGTTGATCTGAATCGACGAAATACAGTATCAAATGTAGAAAATTCAATAATTACAGTAGCAACAGATATTTGTGACCAAGAACAAGATGACTCGGTTTAACTCAGTAACCGATTTAATCATTATATACAAAAATTCTTTAAATTTAACCAATTTACATATATTCTCTACTAAAATGAACACAATACACGTAACTATCCATCATGCACCATGTAAATACTCATCAGCTGATCATTGATCCAAAAAAAAAAAAAGTGTAAGATGACGAAGTTCTAGTTGAGTTATCGCAGAAAACTCACTGACCTGACTCAACTGGTTGATGACTCGGTGGTGATTCACTGATTTTTCCATGAACACCTTATCAGGTTCTCATATTTCCATTAGCGATAATCAACGAATCCAATTTCATTCTTTATCAAGCCAAGAGTTAAATTCACAAACCCTTTTCTTCAAATTAAAAATCGGACAAACCCATTTGACGATCTAATCAAACAAGAATCGAAATCACAAACCCTTTCTTTAAACCGAAAACCAAACAAACTCATATCAACATCTAATCACCAAAATGGATTAAACATCCATAAATTAAACCCATATAATTAATAGCATAAATTATAAATCTCTTTGATGAGAAATTTCTCACCTTCATCACCAACATTATGAAATTTAGTAGCAAGAGGTTCCATTGAACCAATGGACCAATCTCATCATCTGATTCATAATCTGATAACACCCACCATCAGATGATCCAATTTACATAGTTGGTTCTCGATCTTTTCCTCTCCAATACCACCAAAACTTAGTACATAATATAGCCAGTGTGACTACTGACTAGAACCAAAAAAAAAAAAAAGACTGAAAAAATTATTGTTGGTGGTGGAGGACGTGAGACAAAAAAGTTTAATGGAGTAGAAATGCCGAAGGAAATAAGGGAAGGGAAGAAACAACCTTAACCTCTCGAGATTCTCGTCTCTCATACTCGGTTAGAAATAAATGATTCAATTTTTCGATATTCCCTAATTTAACACTTGTTGACCGTTTGACAAGTTAACAACACGAACTTTCTACCAACATAAAACAAACAAGTGGCAAACAATAAATGAAGCACAGATCTCCTCCCAGCCCTAGAGAGATAAATACGAAAACAAGCACCTTAACTCATTTCTATCAACTTGCAGCAATGGAATCTGAGTAGTGGATCTCTGCCGGGGCTGGCATAAAATCTCGGTTAATGTTAAGTTAAGGAAAGTGGTGATGAAGATGGTGGGAAATTGATGATTTCTAAGATGGGGTTCTCTTTTAATTTAAAGGTAAGGGTTTGGGGAACAGATTCATGTTCTCAATCATCTCTTTTTGCTTTTCTTTAGGTAATTTCAATCTTTAATTTTGGGTTTCTGTTCCTTTTAGTCGTTTTAGCACCAATCTTCCCTAGTCTTCCATGCTCAAGTGGTTAATCAGTTTTTCCTCATTTCTTATGATCTTTCCTGCATCCGTTTGTTACTTTTGTCTTGTGTCCTTTCTAATTTTCGGTCTCTCTTCCATGTGTTTTTTTATCTTGTTAACTCTTCCCATGTAGGTCCTTTCTCGGACTTTTTGGTGACTGATGTAATTTCATTTAATCAATAGCTTTATGTTTTTGGAATTCCGGTGAAATTGGTTGGAATTGATGTTTAATTTGATTATAATTTTGGAATTCCACTGAAGCTGGATGGAATTGATTGATGTACCGTTGGAATTCCATTGAAGTTGGGTTGAATTGATTGATGTACCTTTGGAATTCCATAGCGAATATGGAATTGATTATTTGTATCATTTTGATCTCTAGATGAATTTATGTAGCATAGATCGGGTGTGCGTTATCTCCGGCTAGACTGTAGCTTACTGTTTTTTTTCCAAGTCAATCTATAATTATAATTTTGTTTAATAATGAGATAAACCTCATGATGATGCTGATGTTATTGTAGCTCAAACATTAGAAAATTTTCTTTTTTCACATTTTCACTTCATGTGTGAACTGGCAGTCAGTTTGTTGTAAAAGATTAGAAAATCTAGGAGTTTTCCTTTTCCCCTTTTCATGTTATGTGTATGAAAATGAAATTAGTGGTATGCCCAATTCATGTTATGTATGTTTACAGTCACTGGTCTGTGGAAGATTAGAAAATTTAGGATTTTTCCTTTCTTTTGCTTTATGTAAATGATAGTTGGTGCTTGGTTTTTCTTTTAACGGCGTCTTTAGGAAGTGTTGTCATTAGGAATTATTTATTTTTTAGTCAGTCTACAAGAACATTTGGGCACCTTTTATTCGTCATCGTCGTGAGTCCCCATCTTTCTACTTATATCTCTCCTTTAAAACCCTTTGCCACCATCCAAAATCACTCACTAATCTTGGCAATGCTCTAACGCGGGATTAATTGCCAGCCCGGGTAAGTAACTTTAAATAGAATCTCTTTTAATCATATTAGTTAAGAAATCTTCATTTGTGTCCTTATCCTGACCTTTTTTATAGTTTGTTTATGTCCGTAACTAGGTTTGTTTTTAATTTGTTTCTTAGTAGATCGATATCATTGTACTAATCCCATCACCTTTCAAGTGCATTCTATTTCGAGAGTTAATTCCGCTACTTCTTCGAAATTGTCCTCCTAACCTACTCCTCGGTTTGTTCTTTCGGTTTCAACTTCCGCATCAACTACACTCTGACCAGAATTTACCTTCATCCGGACAACCTTTGCACCTAAAATGTATTCTTTTTTCCTAATCCTATCTCCCCCTTCCCCAAACCTACACCAATACCAACTAAACCAAACCCATTCTAACTCGCATTAAATTCCTTCCTAACCATGTCCTTCATGGCATGGAACTGCCAAGGTATAAACCAAACTTTCGTAATACAACACTTGCGAGGATTAATCTCTACGTATAAACCAACCATATTATTCATCTCCGAAACATTATCCAATGACCATCAAATTCTACGCATCGCTCAAACACTACGATTCCCGAACTACTGTTCTGTTCCCAAAATTGGAAGAAAAGGAGGTCCCTGTCTAATGTGGAATAATGATGTCACTCTTCAAATCCTTCGGAAATCCCAAAGTTTTATTCATTCCATCGTCACCCCCCCACCACCGGCCCAACCATGGATCTGTACAGGCATATACGGTCCTCCACAACCAGCCGCAAGGAAAGATTTTTGGCAAGATTTCCCATCTCTATTCCCTAGCACCACTACTCCTTGGATTCTCATCGGAGATTTTAACGAAGTTATGGACCAATCCGAAAAGAAAGGCGGCAGACAAGTCACATATGCTCAGACTCAGCCGTTCCTAAATTTAATTGATCAAATGGGTTTTTTAGACCTAGGATTCCGAGGAGATCCTTACACTTGGACAAACAACCAGCAAGGCCAGGACAACAAACATGAGCGCCTTGATAGAGCTCTATCAAACCAACATTGGAGAACAACCAACCCGCATGCAGCAGTCACGCATTTACCACGAATAGCTTCTGATCATGCCCCTATTCTTCTACAAACCAAAGCACTAGACTGGCGAGGAAATAAGAATTACAAATTTGAACATTTATGGCTTTCCCACCCACAACTACAGCAAGTAGTCAACTCATCCTGGGAAAATCTACATGACACAGACCCCCCTTTAAATCTCCAGCTCAAGCTCATATCAACCAGTGAAACCTTGAAAGAATGGAATAAGGTAAACTTCGGCCACTTACATACTCTAATAAAAAAATCAACATCCAAAATCAAGCAGGTGCAACATCATTGTGCTACGCATACAGGCTCGACACTTGATCATTGGATGCTTCAAGAAAAATAGCTTCGTATCGATCATCTTACCTTGCTAGAATGCCACGCAACATACTGGCAACAAAGATCCAGAATTCAATGGCTACAATCGGGAGATCGTAACACAACATTCTTTCACACCAAGGAAACAATTCATCGAATCTGCAACAATATCCAACAACTTCAAGATCCACACAATAATTGGATATATGATAAAGACGCTATTATCAAACTTATGCTTGATCACTTCACAGATCAATATACGTCTCCAAGTACAAGAATTGATGAAAAGTTATTTGAAAACATCACTCCGAGACTAACCCCACACCAATGTGCTCTTCTTACTTCGGAGGTAACCCATGAGGAGATCAAACATGCACTATTTTCTATCGGCTCAGAGCGTGCCCCGGGACTTGATGGCTACACTAGCAGGTTCTTCAAAGTTTTCTGGGAAACAACCCGACCGCAAATTATTGATATGGTACGTAGTTTTTTTAACTCCCTTAACATTCACCCACTAATGAACCACACTAATCTCACCCTAATACCCAAAGTGGATCACCCTTCTAAACCATCACAATACAGACCAATAGGAATGTGTAATGTCACTTACAAAATTATCTCAAAAATCTTAGTCAATCGATTAAGACCTCTCCTCCCCTTTCTCATAAGCCCTTACCAAAGTGCATTTGTACCTCAAAGATCTATTCATGACAATATAGCAATTGCCGGTGAGCTTTTACACTATATCAAATCATCCAGCCGAACCAAAGACCCAAAAGTAGCTCTCAAGCTTGACATACAAAAAGCCTATGATTCGTTAGACTGGGGTTTCATCAAGCAAGCTTTTACCAGAATGGGTTTTCCCCAAAAATTTGTAGATTACATCATGTTATGCATTTCTACAGTAACCTACTCAGTCAACATCAATGGAACACCGCACGGGTACATCACCCCTACTAGAGGAATAAGGCAAGGGGACCCCCTATCTTCTTACATCTTTATCATCTGTGCGGAAATCCTCTCAACCAATTTAGGAAATCTAGAAGCGCAGAAAAAAGTGGAAGGTCTTCGCATTTCTCAAAAAGCACCCCCAATCCTGCATCTTATGTATGCAGATGATTTGTTAATAACATATAAAGCAACTACAGAAGGCACAAACCACCTCAAGCAATTACTACAAGCTTACATCACCTCAGCTGGTCAACATATTAACACCTCAAAATCAATAATAATTCATCACACAAATCTCGAACAACATCAAATAGATGATCTTCAACAAATCTTCGGCATGCCAACAACATCAAATCCACCCACATACTTAGGAGTACAATTTAAACAAGGAAGAACGTCTCAACATATCTTTGCCCCTCTTCTTCAACGATTAGCTCGGAAAGCAAAAGGATGGATAACAAAATGCCTAAATCAGGAAGGAAGACTAGTTCTCATCAAAATTTTTGTTACCCCTACGGCTAACTATCTTATGCAAACACAAATGCTACCGGCTCATATCCACCAAAAAATGGATCGTATCACTAGAATCTTCTTCTGGGGACACGACTCAACCGTTAGGAAACTTCACCCAATAGGATTTGACAAACTCATCAAACCTATATCAAAAGGAGGACTGGGAATTCGAAGCAGCAAAGAGCATAACAAGACCCTCTTTATGAAGAGAATCTGGAACATCCATCAGAAACCAAACTCTATAGTGGCCTCATTGTATAATGAAAAATATCTTAAACATCAACCCATTCTCCAAGATATCCCCCCTCCCCCATCTTCCATAATCCCCCTTTGGAGGCAGCTATCTTCGCTCATACCAACCATGAAAAAACATCTCTTTCACCAGATAGGAAATGGATCAAACACCCCAATCCAAGAAAACTGGATCCCTCATTTCGAAAACAACATTGACCCTACTCTTTGCTATCCCATTCAATCAGTCGCGGACATCATAGACCCTTTAACCCAATCATGGAACCATGAAAAACTGAATACCTTCCCCCTAACCACAGTGCAAAGAATCGTCAACCTTTAACTCCCTAGAGAGAACCAACCTGACAAAATAATATGGCCCTTCACAAAATCGAAATTACACAACATCTTCAGGATACAGATGCCTAACAGACACTTCAGATCAATTACAGCACCACCCAGCCACCCCAACCACCTTCCTATGGAAACTACCATGTCCACCAAAAGTACAGCTTTTCTTATGGAAAGCACTAAACGAGGGGCTACCAACCCTCCAACTCCTAAATCACATCCACCTTACCAAAACAAATCTTTGTCCCCAGTGCAACTCGATCCCTGAAAGCGCAATGCATATCCTTCTACATTGTCCAGTCGCTACGAATTCGTGGAACCTATTACTTCACCAGATATCCAATTCACAAAGCCCCCACCAAGGGTTACCTACCTCAGTAAACCCCCAGACAACTATATCATTATTACTTCAATCAAAAACCCATAATAAAACCACTACCACATTATGCTTTCTTTTCTGGTCCCTATGGTTGGCTAGAAACGACGTTATGTACAATAAAAAGCAAACATCCCCAACAAAGATACTGCAAATGGCTACCAGGCTTCAACATGAATATACTTGGGCTCAACAAAATATCCCACAAGTGTTACCAGGAATGCAACCAACCACAAATAACGTGCATCAGATACCCAAATCAATTACAATCTTAGTGGGATGGAGTAAACCTCATGCCAACTGGATCAAAATCAACACAGATGGAGCAGCTAGAGGACAACCGGGACTTGCAGGAGCGGGCATCATTTGCATAAATGACAATGCTATAACAATCTTAGCAATATCACAACCATTAGGGATAACCACCTCCCTAGTTTCCGAAACATGGGCCATGCTTATAGCGTCAAGAACAGCCTCAGATAGAGAATGGCCGAAGGTGCAATTCGAAACGGATTCGGAAAATCTGCTAAGTTTTATAACCTCGAACCGAACCACCTTGGTACCTGTTCCATATGATAGCAGAAATCAAGCAAAGACTTTCCCAAATTCCTTATTACACCATCAAACATATCTATAGGGAAGGAAATCAAGCTGCAGGTGGTCTAGCAAACAAAGCAGCAGACGACAGCACAATTGGAAATCTATCTACAAAAATCTGGGACCATAAAACACCTTCGTGTATTGGTCCTATTGTAATAGCTGACTCTATGGGTACTACGTACCCTCGTGTAATTTCTACTTATCTCTAATAAAATTTCATGCTTCAAAAAAAAAAAAAAAGTTAACAACACGTGGAGTTCATCTAAGTTTAACAAGGTACACGTAACTTTGTTGGAATGGATATTCCGTAGCAAAACCATAGTGCACAGAGTCCGAATCTGACGGTTGAGATTTCGTTTGAATGGATATTCCGTAACAAATGCTTCAAAAAAAAAAAAGTAAATAATGATGGACGTATCAGATTTCGTTTGATCAAATCATACGGATTGAGAAAACAATCTGACCATTGAGATTGTATTTGTTATGGTCATACGGAATGAGAGAATTTGTGTTTCTCTTTGTGCTACTACGACCTCATGTATTCGGTTTATTATCAACCTTGGACATGAAAAAAAAATCCAAAAAAAATATTAATAAATTTATGACATTGTTATCGACATTCTGATATAAAAAAATCCAAAAAATGTATAAGAATGGATCGGAAAAATGAAAAATGAATTCGATAATTGGCGTGTTTCTTTGTGCTTCCGGTTTGGATTTCGACTAGCCGCATAGGTAATGAAGTAATTTTGAAAAGTCATACAGATCGTGAAGTAGCTTTAGTTCACACTAATTCTAGATTCATCCGATAGACGGATATTGAGAAAACACAACGAACAGTTGGCTGTCCAGGATTTTTAACTCGACACATTTCAGTCTCAGTTTATCAATTTTTCACGTAGCACACGTCACCTGATCTTACTGAAATTTTTACGGTAACTCCACCATACAACGAAGTCTCACATATAAAAATATCAGCATGATCCAACCACTGGATCTCAAGATATCATTAAAAGAAGAACAGACTCTCCGATGAGTGGAGGAGGGAGATAGGGAGAAACTATGATATATCATTGAAATCGGTAAATATGAAGCTCATAGTCGATTGGAACTTCAAATATGGTATAACGGCATAGAAACTATGAACCAAGAAGCTCTGGGAGGGTTATGACTTCAAACGTATCATGATATATCATTGAAATCGATAAATATGAAGCTCATAGTCGATTCGAACTTCAAAGGTTCCTTAAGCCGACAGAGGTTGCCTATATATACCCTGTAAGTATGTATAGTCAAAAATAAGAATCCAATCACATTTGATCAATCATCATTGTATAGTATGAGTTACTGTGACGTGTTTATCACCATAATGGTCATTCTACGTTATGATATACAGTAACAGTTTTTACCAAAACCGTCATTATAAATCATGTGTCATCTCAACCGTTACAATATATCAAGTATAATAACAGTTCACAAGTGTCACCATAAACTTTGCTTATTGTAACGGTTCATATAATTACCCGTCACCATAAAACTTTTCGGTGACGCTTGTGCGAACTGTCACGATTTATAACATCATTCAATGACGGTTGCTTATGTTGACCATCACCTATACTTGACCAGCAAGATATTATGACACTTTTTCCTAAAACCGTCATGGTATAAAATTTTGAACCGTCACCAAATCCAACATTTGGCCTAGTGATTGCTCTTGTGGAAGATCGTTATTTTTGGCCTTCTTTAAAGCGTGATGTTCAGAAGTACGTTTTGAGATGCATGGTTTTCCAACAAGCTAAATGTACTATTCAAAATACTGGACTCTATACTCCATTGCAAGTTCCAGATGCACCTTGGGTAGATGTAAGCATGGATTCTATTTTGGGTTTACCTCGTACTGCTAAAGGTAATGATTCTGTCATGGTGGTGGTTGATCGATATTCAAAAATGGCACATTTTATTGCCTGTAAGAAGTCTACAGATGCATCTAATGTAGCTTCTTTATTCTTTAAGGAGATCGTTCGTCTTCATGGTGTACCAAAATCAATTACCTCTGATAGAGATACAAAGTTTTTGAGTTACTTTTGGAAATCTTTATGGATGCGACTTGGAACTGCTTTACAATTTAGTACTACTTCTCAGCCACAGACAGATGGTCAGACGGAAGTGGTTAATCGCTCTTTGGGAAATTTAATTCGAGCCAAGTGCATGAACAACATTAAACTGTGGGATGTTCTCCTTCCACATATGGAATTTTCTTTTAATACTTATGTGAATCGAACTACTGGTAAGACTCCTTTTGAGATTATATATTCTAAAGTTCCTAATCATGTTTTGGACCTTGTTGTGTTTCCGAAGTTACAAGATTCAAACTCCAAAGCTGATGCAATGATTGAAAGAGCTTCACAACTTCATCATGAAGTAAAGAACAAACTTGAGGAATCCAATGCTAAGTATAAGGCTGCTGCAGATGAACACAAACGACTTAAGATTTTTAAAGAGGGCGAACTGGTTATGATTCACTTACGCAAGGAAAGATTCCTAGTTGGTACTTACAATAAGACCAAAATGAAGAAATATGGTCCATTTAAAGTCTTGAAACGTATCAATGACAATGCATATGTCATAGATCTTCCATCTAATTGGAACATTTCCAATTTATTCAATGTTCAAGAATTTTTCAATTTCCATGGAGATAATGAAGTGATGTTGCTGCCAGATATCTCGAGGAAGAGCTCCATTCAAGAAGGGGGGACTGATGCTACAACATACACATTAACTACCTTGCAGCTTACGTTTAGTCTTTCCTAGTCTTTCCTTATTTTCAAACTCTAGTTCTATTGAGTTCTTTATTTAGTTAAACACATGTTTCATTCTTTAGTTAAACTTCTTTAGATAGTTTTCTAGTCAGCTATGTTTAGCCTATATATAGTCAGTCCTGTTTCAAGTTTAGATACATTATTATTATCATTATCAAGATTATCAATACAATCTCTGTTTCAGAGTAACAAATCTTATTTTCTTTCAACTTATTCAAGTTATCATCATCCTTTCTCATCCCTTTTCTTCTCTTCTCATCTCAGCAATCTGAGAATTGCTTTCACCTCTTACAAGTTCTACATTAAGGAGGGAAGAACCAGTAACCGGAATTATGCTCATGGATCTCATTTTTGGTTTAAATATAGTTTGGAGATCCAATAGAAGAGAGACACATATTTTTGAAGCTTCCATAATGACTTTTCCTCTCAAATCCAAGTTTTATTTCCCAATTCGGTACCTGATTTGTCGTGGATCATCTCGATTGGTCATTTACCGGTAGATCTATAAAATTAACTTGTGAGTGGATCATTTCATTGTCTTGCATTCATGTTTTAGTTTTTCTAAGCAGGGATAGTCTCGGTGAGTGGCATCGTTCATCTATTGTCAAAGTGGACAAATAGGACTATAGGATGTTGTCAAAGATTTGATTTGATTCACGAAATGAACCTTAAAAATCATCGAGAATGATGGATTCACCGAGATATCACTGAGTGAAAAAAATCCAAACCCCACCCCCTATTTTCCTCCGGTGGGGCCCCAAGAGCTGTGAGAGGTGGGTGCATTCTCGGGACATAACGCAGGGTGTGTCTATCATTGCTCAAAAATCATTCTCATCAGTTATTTATCTTTCTTTTGTACATTGACTATTTTGGACTGTTTACCAACAATTTTTTTTCTTTCTAATTTCTCTTTGGTGCAATCTCAAAAATGTACACAGCGGAATGTAAGCCCAACTATATTCAAAAATTTACTTAAACTTAGGTCTTGCATACTCTGCTTTGCGCTCTATGGTGTAGTTACCGCAATGTTAATATTTGTGGATTTTGAAAAGATGAAAGTAGACTAAGTAGTTACAAACTACTAAGCTATTACACATTTGTTAAAGAAGACACAACTCCCATCTAAAGAAGACACAACCCCTTGATTTTCCAACTAAAATTTGTTAGAAGTTTTTGAGATTGACTTCTACAACTGTTGAAAATTTTAAGATCTTAAATTTGTAATAGTTGAATTACCTAGACCTGTTATTCTAAATATGTACTCAGTTTATATTGCTTCATCTGTAAATGTTTATAGTGTTTGTTGATATCTACATATACATTGATAGAAACTTTGATCAAAACAAAATCAGCCAAGTGCTTTTCAATAATTTATCTATAAAGAAGACTTAGTGTCCGATGATGTTGTATGAGTCATCTATATCACAAACTTATTGACGCTTGAATTGATACCTTCCTGCATTTGTTGTTAGTCGTTGAGTTCTGTTTCCCAGCCCACTCCTATTTTACAGTTCGAAACGTGGTTATTCATTACATCATATCTGAGCCTGTAATCACATAATTTGTTTAAAAACATCTCCCACGCAAAAAGATATCCTCTTGTCTCTCAAGTGCATCAATGGAATAATGCTCTAGGAAATCGATAGAAATAGATAATGTGGCCTACTATGATATCTGCGATCTGCTGGACTATGAAAGAAACAATGGAGTTACGGCAAAGAAATGGCCAAAAGCTGTAGATACATGAACAAATACGACACGGTCTCACATACTCCCCTGCTTTGTGCTATATGGGTGCATCCTAGAGACAAATATAAAATTCACTTCTCCTCTGCTTTGCGCCCTATGCGTGCAGCCTCAAAACAAATATAAAACTCACTTATCACTATGACTCTGTAGTATTTGTACATTTTGAATACACTAGGCTATCTTAGTATTTTCTAACCTCTACTACCATGTCCGGTTCACATCTCTGGAAGTCGTTTTATATTGGAACCATCTACTTGAAATTCATATTTCATATTCATACACATTTACACCATAATACACATTTCATATTCATACACATTTAACACCATAATCCAGCTAAAAATATACGGATAAGTCCAAGGATGTTTTCGTAATTCAAATAAGTTTCCTTATAAATGAACCTATCTCTGGAATCTCATTAGAGATATTAAGAGAGAGAGTGCAGACTAGCAGTGGGAGTGAGGCGGCGGCTATGAGGGAAGAACCACTAACGGGAGTCCTACTAAATAGATTTTGCCAATCCGAAAATCAGATGAGGGGTTTTAATCGGAGTTTTTGTTTTGGTTGGAAAACTTTACACATACCTTGGAGATCAAAGAGAAGAACAAGAACACAGATCTTCAAGTAACTGTCACAATGATTTCTCCTCTCAGAACCAAGTTTTCTTTGATGTTAGTAACCATATTTGGGCTGTGGATCATGGCGAATGTTCCTTTTCCGGTAAGATCTGTAAAAATAATGGTGTTGTTTTCTATTTTTTATCGCCATCCCCATAGACACTGACATTCATGTTTTGGTTTTTCTCTGCAGTGATAGTCCTAAATATATATGAGACTTCCGATTGAAGACTACTCCCATGTCCCCATATCCATACCCTTGCTCTTTGAAATTTGTGGCGTTCTCGATAAAACTGTTGAAATGATAGATCGGTAGAAAATTTGAAATTTTCAATTTGTAGTCATTGAATTAGAGATGTTTTATAGTTGTTTATAAGTTTAAATAATAAAAAAAAACCTAATGTTTCTAGCGAGGAATAGATGGTATATAATTTGCTTTGGTTCAGGGTGTATAGAAATTTAGGAGACAGTATATTTTGGTTTCACAACTGTGAACTGTTTAGATTTCATTCAATGCTATATATAGTTACAAGTATAGTAGGGTTTACAGTAAATCAGGAGAACAAAAGACTAAGCAAGGATAAACCATTGCTAACTAAGTAATCTATAAATCTGGAAGACTAAGACTCAGTATTGTAGTGCTATAAAACTGGAAGACTGTGAGACGGTTACTCAATACACCATACGAGTATATGACCCATATATCGTTAATACCCCCCCCTCAAGTTGGAACAGTAGAGCTAGAGCGAATGCCCAACTTGCCAAGTAGATGCTGGAACTGCCGCATTCCTAAGGGCTTTGTGAATATGTATGCAAGTTGATCTGCGGATGGAAGATGCTTGGGAAGAATCAAACCATTGAGCAATTTCTCACGGACAAAGTAGCAGTCTATTTCAATGTGTTTAGTTCTTTCATGAAAGACAGGGTTCTGTGCAATATGAATTGCCGCCTGACTATCACAAGAGACAGTGATAGGGAGTGTACATGGAATATGTAAGTCCCTAAAAAGATATTTTAGCCATTGTAGTTCAGCTGTCAAATTCGCAAGAGCACGGTACTCGGCTTCAGCTGATGACCGAGCAACAGTTGGTTGCTTCTTAGATTTCCATGAGATTGGGCTATGACCTATTGTAACGAAGTAACCAGTAGTAGAGCGTCTAGTCATAGGGCAGCCTTCCCAATCAGAGTCAGTGTATCCTCTGAGGAGTAAAGGACTAGAAGAGGACATGAATATTCCATGGCCAATGGTGCCTTTTAAGTATCTTAGCACACCTGATGAGCAGCATCAAGATGTGCAGTGTGAGGCGTTTGCATAAATTGACTCAGATAATTCACAGCATATGTGATATCTGGGCGTGTTACTGTAAGATACAGCAGTCGTCCAATTAAGCGACGGTAAATAGGAGGATCAGGTAATGGTTTTCCATCGTCAGCACGTAACTTCAAATGTGCATCCATGGGAAAAGAAGAAACTCGCGCTCCTGTGAGACCAGAATCTTTGAGTATATCCATTGTATACTTACGTTGACATAGGAAAATCCCTTTTTGAGATCTAGAAACTTCTATGCCCAAGAAAAACTGCAATTTACCCAAGTCTTTGATGGAAAAATGGGTTGCAAGTCTGGATTTAAGGATGGTAATGAAATGATTATCAGTACCAGTTATGATGATGTCATCCACATAGACGAGAACAAAAATCGAAGTGTTGCCTTTATGATATGTGAAGAGAGAATTATCACATAAGGATTTTTGAAAACCCTCAGATAATAACACTGAAGAAAGCTTGGCAAACCATTGTCATGAGGCTTGTTTAAGGCCATACAAAGATTTGTTAAGCTTCAGTACTTTAGTCTGACCTTGTTTGTCTAGACCAGGTGGGAGTTTCATGTAGATTTCTTCTTCAAGATCTCCTTGAAGGAATGCATTATTTACATCGAGTTGGTGTAAAGCCCAACCTTTGATAGCTGCCACAGATAATAATACCCGCATTGTAACAAGTTTCGCCACAGGTGCAAAGGTATCATAAAAATCAATCCCTTCTTGCTGAGTATAACCCTTAGCAACAAGGCGAGCTTTGTATCGCTCTATAGTACCATCTGCATTGAATTTTATTTTAAACACCCATTTACAACCTATAGCTGTTTTTCCTTTTGGGAGATCAACCATAATCCAGGTATTGTTGGCTTCAAGAGCAAGAATCTCCTTGGCCATAGCTGCTCTCCATTTGGGACATAGCTTAGCCTGGGAATATGTTTTGGGTTCTTCAGAGAGAACAATCGCAGACAAAAAAGCCTTATGAGATGGTGTAAATTTGTCAAATGACAAGTAATTAGTCATAGGATAGGCTGAATTTGCATTACACTTTGGAAGTGTGCAGTGATAATCTTTCAGATATGACGGAATAGTTTTAGTTCGAATAGGTCTTGATTCTTGCACTGGTGGAACTAAAAGCTGTGTCCGTCGGTGTAGATGATCGAAGCGATTGTCAGGAGATTGAACTGTGGCAGGTCTAGATGGACTAGATTCAGGATATGAAGCTGTAGTATCAGCAATTGAAGTTTGTGGAAAGTCCACAATCGTAAGTTCACAACCAGAACCAGCAACTAGTTCCCGATTGGTTGATGTGTGACGTTGCAGTGGTGACAAAGACGCATCTGTTACTAAAGTATCTTGTGTGGTAGTATCACCAGGCGTAGAGATACGACAAGTAGTTGACCGTTCATAGTTTACCGTTGTTGAAGGAATCAAGAGTGAATCATAATAAGCATATTCCGAGTTTGAAATAGGCTTAGGAATTGGTAGAAGGTACGATAGATTCGTATTTGAAAAGGGAAACATGGATTCATAGAAAACAACATCCCTAGAAGTGTATATAAGTTTAGTTTGAAGATCATAAACCTTGTAACCTTTCTGACCATAAGGATAGCCAACAAAAATACCCGGTTTAGCACGCATATCGAATTTATGAGATGGGAGTGGGTTTCTTCCAAAACATAGGCAACCAAAAACTCGCAAATTAGAGTAATTTGGCACTGTTGATAGGAGCATCTCATGAGGAGTCTTATGAGACAATACTGGAGTAGGCATTTTGTTTATTAAATATGCGGCAGTTAGGATGCATTCGCCCCAAAAGCTTAATGGTAGGTGTGATTGAAAGCGAAGAGCTCTTGCAACATTCAATAAATGTACGTGTTTACGCTCAACAACGCTATTCTCGTTGGGGCGTGTAAACACAACTTGTCTGATGAAGTATGCCATTTTGGTGAAACCAAGTCTGTAGTGCATTAGACTTGAACTCTAAACCATTGTCAGAACGAAACGTCTGTAGTTGTGGAATGAGCAGTTGGCTTATGCTAGATGAAATGGTGGCAATTTTGTGACCATATTGCTTAATTGCAAAGTTGAAAAATATCGTAAAGCAGTTTTGAGTCTCGATTTGTTATGCATCAAGTAAACCCAAGTACAGCGAATAATTATCCACCGGTGTAAGAAAATATTTCGCTTTTGATGTGAGAGGCAATTGAAAAGGCCCCCAAATATCGGCATGAATAAGTTGAAAAGCATGTGACGATAAAGATGTACTTTTATTAAATTTCAATCGAGTCCATTTTTGCCAGAGGACAAACAGTACATGAGTGATTCAACTTGGAATCAATATAAGTAAAATTATGAGCTAAAAACGAAAACAATCCTCATTGGGATGGCCCAAACGGAAATGCCACATATCCATTGGCTGTTTATTTGCATTGAAAGAAAAAACAGAAGGGCAGAAGCTAAAATGGTAGAGGCCAGCAATCCTTCTACTCCATCCAATCTCCTTGTTCGTTTGCAGGTCCTGAAAAATGCAAGACTCCTTTGAGAATTTGACACAACATTGTGTTGTGCTGGTTAATTGGCTAACCGATATTAAGTTGAACTTAAAAGTTGGAATATGAAACACATCAACCAACTTAATAGTAGGTGATAAATCAACCTTTCCAATATGGGTTACAGATGTAAATGATCCATCTGGTAGTTGTACCTCTATGGGTTTATCAACCACTGCATAAGTGGTGAAAGATGATAAAGTAGAACAGATGTGGTGCGTAGCACCACTATCGACAATCCAAATAAGAGTAGAACACATTAAAGTAGCAGGATAAGAAGGAGAAACGGATGACAAAGTGGTACCTGCAAAGTTGGAAGACGGTGCTATGTCTCCATGCGCCGGATCGAGCAAAGCCAATATGCGAGCATACTGTTCAGGAGTAATGGAAGGTGCAGCTGGGACAACAGGTGCAGCTACTGAAGCCAAAGCACGCGAATCTGACCTTGGGGTATCTTTTGGATAACCATGCAACTTCCAACAGATAAGCCTTGTATGACCATGTTTGTTGCAATGATCACAGAATGGTCGCTGGCGTTTGTTATTGCTACTGCTTGCACCATTGGTGTTGGTGAGAAATGGTCGGCTGGTGCGAGAGTCAGAGCGGCTGACATTCAAAGCTGCGGACTCCACGTTGTGTACAATCGAAGAATTGATTCCCTGTTGTTCCTCTTCCTGACGAACAAGGTTGTATAACTTTGCAGCAGAGGGTAAGGGCTCGGTTACAAGAAGTTGACTCCTTAGGCTTGAAAAACGATTGTGAAGACCCTGTAAAAATTCCATAGCACGATCTTGATTATTTTGTTCAATGTGAGCCTTACCTGCATGACAGATGCATGGAGTTGTAGGTCGGAAAGAGTCCAACTGATCCCAAAGAGTCTTCAACTGCGTGAAGTATTGAGCAACAGAGTTGTTCTCTTGTTTCAGGCCCGAAATTGCTTGTTTAGTGGCGTACAACTTTGTCGCATTTGTCTGAGCAAAACGACTCTTCAGATTCATCCACATCTCATGTCTTGTATCAAAGGACATGATCTGCGGCCAATCTCGGTTCACAAGAGTTACAAACCCAGCTCCCCACTAGATCATCACAACGCTGCCAATAGGGAATATCTGCAGAGAGTGTTGGTTTTTCGATGGAGCCATCGATATATCCAGTTTTTGCCTTAGCACTCAAAGCCTTTCTCATGCCTCGTACCCAAGTTGCATAGTTGTCACCTGAAAGCACTGGTTGATAAAGAACTGTTGTTGGATTATCTGCCGGATGCACATAGTAAGGGCTATCCGGTTGAAGATGGGGATTTGGGTTTTCATCAGCAACATTCTTCCCTTTGTTGGTGTTCTCTGGAGTTTTCGATGGAGGAGTTGTTTCACCGTCCACCATTTTTCTGGAGAATTGGATTAGTGTAGGGTTTAGAATTTAACCTAAAAGAAGGATTGGATTTGTGATCTAACCTAGCACGATGATGCCATATAGAAATTTAGAGACAAGTATATTTTGGTTTCACAACTGTGAACTGTTTAGATTTCATTCAATGCTATATATAGTTACAAGTATAGTAGGGTTTACAAGAAATCGGAGAACAAAAGACTAAGCAAGGATAAACCATTGCTAACTAAGTAATCTATAAATCTGGAAGACTAAGACTCAGTATTGTAGTGCTATAAAACTGGAAGACTGTGAGACGGTTACTCAATACACCATACGAGTATATGACCCATATATCGTTAATAGGGTGTATTCATATCTGATCTTATTTACTATTGCAAACAGAATATATTAATCTGTAAATGTTGTGAAGTATAAAAATAAAATAAACCAAGTCATGAAATAAAAGCTCTTGTCAATAATTACCTATAAACAAGACTTGCTTACATTGTTCTCTAATGTTGTACAAGTATTCTGTATCTCAAAGTTATTTGCACTTGAATTGATAAATATCTTCCTTCATTTTTTTTAGTTGTTGAATCAGTTTTGTTTCACTCCTCTCGCTTACTTGGAAATTGGCATTGGCATTGAGAGCAATTAAATCTTGGAAGCACCTTGGCTGCTCCCAAATCTAGCACACCTAGGTTGTTAGAAAAAACTGGATTGACAAGTCTTATCATTTCCAAGCTCTTTAAACTTGATAGAAACATTGATTAAAAGAAGCCAACTAATGTTAATCCTTGTTAGTTACCTATAGCCATCAGCATTGGATTCTTGCATATGCCTTATAGGAGGGTTTCCCTGCAAATTGGGGGGCTATGATCTGAGTTTTTGTTTGGTGTGGGAAGCTTTACTCTTGAGGTATATCCTCCGTGATCTCTTCTTCATAGCACCCGGACTTCCTCTGCAAAATGAATACAAAATAATTACCCAAAATTACATTTCTAAAGCAACAACACACGAGTTCTTATATTAAAAGAACAATGAATATCATTAAATGGTTTTAGAAGGAAATGTTGGCAGTAAACAAGAAAATTAAAAACTTAAAATTACTAATACGACTCGTACCTTTCTCAAAACTCCTAACCATACATTCTAGCTGAAACACCATATCTCTAAAACTATGAGAATTGATATTTTTAATACTTCATATCCCAGAATTTAAACAGAACCCACTGTTTTTACAACATTACTATTTCAGAGACATACATATTCTTGTGGAACTGATCACTACGGGAAAAATCATCATTGACGACACAATATTTGCGTTGTAGTACCCCTACGACAACGCTATTTTATGCATTGTGTAGGTGGGGTATTGTAGAAAGTCCAAGGTTTTCTACAATACTTGACTAAGAGTTGTAAAGGGTGATGTTATTCATGGTTCGACAATATTTTTCCAAATTTGTGATTGTCTTTCGATTTTTTTTTGAAAGCCTAACACAACTCTTACTTGTGTTGTAGGACTATTTTACACAACAAAGGATGCGTATCGTAGAAATATGTAACACAACACTTGTATAAGTTGAAGGACTATCTTAGACAACCTAGTATGTGTATTGTAGAAATATGTAACAACTCTTATTACTATTATGAATAAGATTTATACGACACTTGTTAGAGTTGTAGAACTATGTTGAACAACACCTAGTTATGTCATAAAGAAATTCTTTCACAACCTCTGGTTTGTGTAGTTGAAATATGGAACACAACTCTTATAAGAAGTTGTGTGCATACAATTATTTTGAAGAAAAAAAATTATAGCTGAAATCGAATTTCCAAAAGTATTTCACGTTCACATTAACCTGCCAGTGTAACACATTTACATTCATTCAAGACCTGCCACTCCAATTGCAATACCTAGCTAACTTCAAATTACATTGTATGAAAGTGTGTTGCGCAACGAAAGAAAAAAAATGATAGATTCTTTAAACATGACTAAAAATATCATATAAATGGTAAAATGCAGATATGAGCCTTCCCTACAAATGTGGCAGTAACATACACGTTTCAGTGGTAGTCTGGGTTACATTGCTAAATGGAAGTGATCTGCTTTTTTCTGTACACTCTCTTCTTGGTAAACCGAACGACGATTATGGGAAACATAGAGGTAGATGATACCGTAGAGGCACTGTCTTAGACGTGAAGTGCCATAGTTTTCAATGAACTTCATATCAGTTGGCATAGATTTAGCACCTGCAAATCGTTGTTACTCTTCAAGTACCATGGCCTAATGGATGAGCCATTGATAGAAACTGAGCTGGGGAATGAGTAAGAGGTTGAAATTAAGCATGTAAATGATCAAAAGGTTGTAATTGAGCTTGAGGTTCAGCTGCCACAACTTGATCTTGCACCGGCTTGTAAAAATCTTTCTTTAAAACATTAGAGTAATTGGATTCAGCTAACCTTGCGTCTCCCAACGCTCACAATCTTTAGCGCCATTTTGTAGAAATACTAGGACAAGGTTCCATGCCATGGTACCAACTTCGCTTTTGAAGTGGGTTAAGCCGCTATTTTGACCCTCATATACATCCTGCACTCCTACAACACAACCAACATGAGCACCTTCAATGTATGCTCGAAGGCGAAAATGCCCCAATACATAATCCCCAAAATGCTGCAGACAACCATAAAATATAAGAAAAACTAAAGCAAATTTAAACATTGGAACGAAAAGAATTAAAGAAGGAAGACTAAATACTATGCAACTGACTTGTTTTTGCTAACATCATCTAATATTTTCAAGCAATCAATGTTCCAACAGTCAAGAGGTAATGTATAATCTAAGAGGTTTTGGTACATAAATTGTCTAAGTGAGCATGTGTAAGAAATTACATGTGGCCAGATTAAAAGGAGTTAGCATAAGTATGAAGTTAACTAGAAACAACACGAAAGATTGTTGAACCGGGTCTAGCCAACTAACCTTTGGGAGATTCTTAAGCGTGTACAGCATTGTCCTGCATGATAGCATAAATGTGCTCTCATTGTAATTTTGGGCACTCTTCTCAACGACTGGAGTACCAGTCGTGCGTTCATGTCCAGGCTAATTGAAGTAGGGCTTTGTATTCAGCGCCAGAGCTTGGATAGAGAGAATAAATTGTAGCATAGTGGATTTCCCTTGGATCCACTTCTCATTCTTGTTTCCACTCTATGTGTTCAGAAGACTAAGGCAAACTTTCCCACAATTGTACAAGTTTGGATTTAACCGCAGATTATGTGCATGGTAGTGAACGATCTAGCAGAAGAAGTCCCAAACAAATTCACGTATACTTCTTACAGTAAAAAGCATGAGGGAAAGTTAATAATTATTAAATACAAAAGCATGACAAAAACATACCGGTGGTGTATCAGGATACTCCAAGGGAAAGTAGACATAAAAAAAAAGAGGCCATCGTGATAAGGAGTGCCAGCTGCACCTACAATCATGGCCCTTAAAAGATCCAATCTTCCTTCATAAACTCTAACAAATATAGTTTCTGACATAAAAAAAAGACAAAAATATGAGATGGAAACGGATTCAACGTATCACTGCATACAACATGAGAATTTTAAAGGATAGTTAAAGCAACAGGCTCGATTGCTAATCATTAATTCGAGACGAAGATTTCCATAACTAACGCTGGTACTACTTAATTTATGCATTTATTATTTTATTTTACCTACATTTACGTGCTAATAACAAAGCATTCCAAAACCAAGCATTACCAGATAGCATATACAGACACTTGTGTTGTAATATTCTACTATAAACTTCAAGTTATTAAACAAATTGAAAATTAGAAATTTAACCTACCAGGTAAATCCTTTTCTAGAAGTCTCAATCCTGATGAATTGCCTTTGCCCACTTCTGTGATGCCTGTTCAGCATAGAGTTTATCCAACATAATGCTAAAACCCAAATGTCACTTTGCATGATGATGCTAAAGCCCAAAATAGGCATTACACATTAAACAACTTCACCATATTCCACAACATTGGATTCCAGCTAGTTTTCATTTTTTTTTCTCAGCTGGATTCCAGATAGTTAACTCACATTATTACACAAAACTAAGAAATGCTTCACTCTATGACGACAAGCTCATTGCTATCAACACAAACACTCACTTAAACAAGTAAAAATTAAGTAAATCATAACTCATAATTACCTACTTATAAACAAAAGTGCAGGGAACATACCCTACGCTTGAAGCGTGTAGGTAGGTCACAATTCCTCCTCTTCTCTCTAGAACGAACTCTCACCATAGGACACACAGTAAAGCATCTTGGTGTACAATTTAGGACGACATTTAGCACTTCCATTTCCAATTTAGGGAAATGCTAAACAATCGTCGTAGATTACAAAAACTTGTTGCTGAGTTTGTTCTTGAGGACTACATGCCTGATTTTTTTCTGGTGGACTAGACGACTTTCATGCTTGCATTTGTTTCCTAAGACCTGCAGGAAGTTCAGGTGTAAACAATCAAAATCAGCTAATTAACACAACATTGCAGATTCAAGGGTTTGCTTATATTAGCACATACAATTGCTTACAAACTAAAATCGTTACCCCTCACTGGTGTAAGCTTTTTGGAAGCTGAATTGCAAGGTCTCTTAGCAAATAGAGGGTCATCGGGCGCCTTTCTAGAGCATCTTATTTTGTTTGCAGACGTAATGCTGCTGATTATTGGAGTTGGGATAGAAATAATTTCGTTTGTGGAATTCATTAGCAATGGGTTCCAGTTCATTGTAGGGATATTGTGGATGGAGTTGCCTGTAATAATAAAAACACATCAACACATCATTTCCTTTACCCTAAAAACATATACAACCACGGATTCATTCCACATTCGCACTCAACACAATGATAAAGAATACATGTGGTTGGTTGAGTAGCAAACTGTAACTCCCTTCATCTGCCAGAACCCAAATCGAGCCCAAATTATTGTCTTGTAATTTCGGCATCAAACATAACCCAAATTATCACAAACTCATACTCTCAGCTCACCAGAAAATATCCATCCTTCATGTCCTTCATCTGAATCTCCACCCAGTAGCATAAATTCCCTTATTGTCTCCATTAACAGGAGAATTGAACAACAGAACTCATCTTGCTACCAAATCCAGAATCGAACTCAAACCCAATCTTCAATATTATGACCTAACCAAATATCATGCATCTCTCACAGACATCCATCTAACCATCTTCTTCCAATCGAACAGGTCTTCAATACAGACACCATCCTTCCATATCATTATAAACTCCACCCATCAAATCAACAATTTATTTCAGCCTAAAAAACCACTCAAAAATCAGAAATAAGTGATAGAGAAAGAGGGATTGAAAGAGAATTTACCTTTCGTTTCTTACTCATCCGTGTCGCCATGATTACTTGAAAATTTTATAAACCCGTTAAAAAGCTGAGATTTCATATCAGTTCTTTGGTTCTTCATCAGATAAAACCCTAATTGTGCTCAGATTAACTCAATTCACCACCAGTTCATGCCATCTCAAAATCAGCTGCAAATCGAACCCAATCGCTCATGCAATTTGAGCTACAACTATCAATTTATTACATGAAGGAACTGGATTGAACCTTAACAGTCGGAATTTCATGATTAGGACAATTACCTCAAATACTAGCCCAATACCTTCAGACTAATCTATCTTCTCAATTTTTCCAGTTCAACAACCCTGCAACCTTCATCACCATATTCAATTCTCAGGCGATTTCGTGAGAACTCTGAGGTTTTGAGGTCGAGAGATTAGACAAGTTAGGGATAACGGTTGGTGGTGGTGATTGACGTTTATTGATTTGTGGAAAGGAAGGAGTCGATGCTGTTATATTCAAAATTAGGATTTATAGAACCGATTGATGCTCTGAAGTTTTAAGAGATGAAATTAGAGTTGTGGTTTGATGAAGAATCATGTGTTAAGTCTCAATTGAAGTTCTAAACTTGTATTGGAGATGAAGTGAGATGGGGTTTATGAATCTGGTCTCGAGATTCGATTGAAGATGAAATTAGGGTTCTATGATGTTGATTAGAGATGGGTATGATGCATATCCATATGGAAGAAGTAAATATCAACACCACGCATTAGATAAACCATCTGGTGTTAGCCCAGTTGGCCAGGAGCCTGACTCTCAAGTAAGAGGTCAGCGGTTCGAGTCTCCGCTCAAACATTAACAAACTAACATTAACATAACATTCTTTACCAATCAAAAAAAAAAAACACCACGCATTAGATCTGCAGAAGAAAAAACAAGAGAGGGAGAGGCAGATGCGCAGGCGTAGGTTGAGGAAGAAAATAGAGACGGAGAGAAAGAAAGGGAAAATTGATAGGAATTGGAGTTCTTAGTGTTGAGAAGGGTTAGGTGATCCGACCAAAAGAATGTACGAACAAGATTTCATTTCATCCACTCATACGGATTAAGGGAAGATCTTGACGGTTGAGATTGTTCTTGGGGTGGTCATACGGATTGAGAAGCATGTGTTACTCGTTGTGTTAATACGAACTCATTATTCGATTATCTTATCAACCTTCGACACGAAAAAAATAATCCAAAAAAAATATTAATAAATTTATGGCATTGTTATCGATATTCTGATATAAAAAAATCTAAAAAATGTATAAGAATGAATCTGGAAAATAAAAAATGAATTCGATAAATATGAACTCAATGTCGATTCAAACTTCAAATGTGGTATAACGACATACAAACTATGAACTGAGAAGCTCCAGGAGGGTTCAAACTTCAAACTTAACATGATATATCATCTAAATAAATATATATGAAGATCAGTGTCGTTTCGATCTTCAAATATGGTATTAAGACATAAAACCTATGAACCAAGAAGCTTTTGGAGGGTTCTGACTTCAAACGTATCATGATATATCATTGAAATCGATAAATATGAAGCTCATAGTCGATTCAAACTTCAAATATGGTATAACGGTGTAGAAAATATGAACCAATAAGCTCTGGGAGGGTTCTGACTTAAAACTTAGCATGATACATCATAGAAATCTATAACACATGAAGCTCAGCGTCGATTCAAACTTCAAACTTGGTATAATGTCATATATTCTATGGACCACGAAGCTCTGAGAGGGTTCTGACTTCAAACTTAGCATGATACATCATCGAAATTGACTACTCTAAGTCAGAAACTTGGAAAGAACGGCGAATCCATCCATTTACAGGTAAGATTCCTTCGAAATATTCTACGAAACCTTAAACAAACCTTATTTTTGCATATTGTATGCAAATCAGGCTCAAAGATCGAAACCTGGTCGCGAGTTGACTACTATAAGTCAGAAACTTGGTAAGAATGAATAAGCCATCCATTTACAGGTAAGATTCCTTCGAAATATTCTACGAAACCTTAAAAAAAACCTATTTATGCATATTGTATGCATACCAGGCTTCGAGATCGAAACCTTGCCGCGAGTTGACTGCTCTAATTCAAAAACTTGGTAAAAAATACGAATCCATCCATTTACAGGTAAGATTCCTTCGGTATATTCTATGAAACATTAAACAAACCTTATTTCTGCATATTCTATGCATACCATGCTCCGAGATCGAAACCTGGACGTGAGTTGACGACTCTAAGTCAGAAACTTAGCAAGAACGACGAATCTATCCAATTACTGGTAAGATTCCTTCGGAATATTCTACGAAACCTCAAACAAACCTATTTCTGCATATTGTATGCATACCAGGCTCCGAGATCAAAACCTGGCCGCGAGTTGACTAATATAAGTCAGAAACTAGGTAAGAAAGATGAATTCATCCATTTACAGGTAAGATACCTTCGAGATTTTCTACGAAATCTTAAAAAAACCCTATTTCTGCATATTGTATGCGTACCAGGATCCGAGATCGAAACCTGGTCGTGAGTTGACTATCTTGTAAGTCAGAAACTTGGTAGGAACGACGAATTCATCCATTTACAGGTAAGATTCCTTCGAGATATTCTACGAAACCTTAAAAAAAACCATATTTTTGCATATTGTATGCGTACCAGGATCAAAGATTGCTAGAGTTTGACATGAGTTTCTCATTCAGATGAACTGAAGATGAAATTTATCAAATTTAAACATGACAGGTTCAAAGATTGCTAGAGTTGGACCTGAGTTTCAAATTCGGATGAACTGAAGATGAAATTTATTAGACTTGAACATCACATGTTCAAATATTACTAGAGTTGGACCTGTGTTTCTCATTCGGATGAACTGAAAATGAAATTTATCAGATTTGAACATCACAGGTTCAAAGATTGCTAGAGTTGGACCTGAGTTTCAAATTCGGATGAACTGAAGATGAAATTTATTAGATTTGAACATCACAAGTTCAAATATTACTATAGTTGGACCTGAGTTTCTCATTCAGATGAACTGAAAATGAAATTTATCAAATTTGAACATCACAGGTTCAAAGATTGCTAGAGTTGGACCTGAGTTTCAAATTCGGATGAACTGAAGATGAAATTTATTAGATTTGAACATCACAGGTTCAAATATTACTAGAGTTGGACCTGAGTTTCTCACTCGGATGAACTGAAAATGAAATTTATCAGATTTGAACATCACGGGTTCAAAGATTACTAATGTTCGACCTGAGTTTCTCATTCAGATGAACTGAATATGAAATTTATCAGATTTGGACATCACCGGTTCAAAGATTACTAGAGTTGGACCTAAGTTTCTCATTCGGGTGAACCGAAAATAAAATTTATCAGATTTGGTGCAATAAATATTATGGAGACTGTGAAAATGACCAGACTACCCTTATTGGAAATATGTAAAGTAAATATTACAGAATATGAAAATGACCATATTACCCTTAATGGAATAAGTGCAATAAATATTATGGAGACTGTGAAAAATGACCAGATTACCCTTATCGGAAATAGGTAAAGTAAATATTATAAAATGTGAAAATGACGATATTACCCTTAATGGAAATAAGTGCAATAAATATTACGGAGACTGTGAAAATGGCCAGACTACCCTTATCGGAAATAAGTAAAGAAAATATTACAGACTATGAAAATGACCATATTACCCTAAGTGAAAATAAGTGCAATAAATATTATCGAAACTTTAATAATGACCAGACTACCCTTATCGGAAATAAGTAATGTAAATATTACACTTTGAAAATGACCATATTACCCTTGATGAAAATAAGTGCAATAAATATTATGGAGACTGTGAAAATGACTAGACTACCTTTATTGGAAATAGGTAAAGTAAATAAATATTATAAAATATGAAACTGATCATCTTACCCTTGATGAAAATAAATGCAATAAATATTATGGAGACTGTGAAAAATGACAAGACTACCCTTATCGGAAATAGGTAAAGTAAATATTTCAGAATGTGAAAGTGATCATATTACCCTTGATGAAAATTAATGCAATAAATATTATGGAGACTATGAAAATGACCAGACTACCCTTATCAGAAATAAGTAATTTTCAGAGAAGGCTTTGCGCTGTTTGCGGATCAGTCACCTGAGCATTATTTTTTGAGCATTACATTTTATTTTACAACACTTATGAAGGGTTGTCATAAAGTTAGTGTATTAAAGAACCACAAACTTGACAGAACTTGTGATAGTGTAGGATGGTTAGTGGTGTAGATTTTCATGCCTGAGGCTCAGGATCGAATCCCCCCAACCTCATTTTTTCCAACACTATATATTTTTACTTCAACAACACTTATAAGTGTTCTTATAGGTTTCTATTTTAAAAAAATGAAAAAAAAACAAAACTGGTGAACTGAAAGGATGGTTGACGAGCTAGACTTCCATGCAGTAGGTTCATGTTCGAATCTCCCCTCTAACATATTTTTCATTATCATATTTTTGTGTTCTTCAACAACACTTATGAGAGTTGTGATAGGCTAAGTCACTACACTTATAAAACAGAGTTGTTATAGCTAAATGTCGTCACAACACTTTTTCTTAAAGAGTTGTCGTTTTTTTCTTAACGCAACCCCTTGGTCCTAAGTGTTGGTAGTGATGATATACGACAACTCTTCCTTTGAAACCAGTTGTAAAACATATGACTTACTACAATGTTTAGAAAAGCGTTGTAAAACCCCAGTTGTAGATGTATATTTTTCCCGTAGTGGATAGTTGTAAGCTCACAGTTCAAAATTTTGAATAGCCCATTTATGATTCCAGTTTTGTAGTTAAAGTTCTTGGAATTTAGATTAATCCATACATTTCAAATTTTGTAATTTTTCAAGCTGCGTGACTTAGTTTTCAATTGGACAAAGCAGTGCTGATAAAAACAACATAACAATAGAATCCCTATACTGAAATCTTAAGTCAGAAATTACCATTGGGCTAGATGGATGTTGTCTGTTGATTTTTCAGGATGATATTAAACCAGTAAAAACAAAAATGCAATAAAAAAGATGAAAAATGCCACAAACCTTCAGTGAATTTTGCGCTCAGTCAATCTCTTTCATACACCAATTGAACTGGTGAAAGTATCCTCGTCGGTAACATAATACGCTGCAGACCTAAATTGGATTTCATATTACCAAACCTATAATGTGAAGTAACAGATCAGGATTTATAAAGAGCATACGAGCAAGAGTAGGGAAAAGCTTTTTATTGCCTTCCACTGAATTTCTAAAGTAAAACTTAGTCTTGGGAAATAATTTCAAGTCAACAGGTTAGTACTCATAAATGAGCTAGCTATCTCTAGCTAAAAACGCACAAGTGTCGTTACAGTTTATACATTTGAGATATGACTATAAATCAATGTCTTAGTTTCTCGTTGCATGATACTATGATAAAATGTTTCTCTAAGACTTGGAATAACCAGACATGGGAACAGATGAGTAACGAAAAATATACAAAAAAAGATACAGGATTTTTGATTATCCAAATAGATCTTCTAGCTTCAAATCTAAAAAAAGAATTACGTGGATAGACAACAAAACTTGCTTCGTATTAAACTATTGAAGTGTCAGGGAAACTTTCTAAGGCTACCAATGGCATGGAAGTTTGAGAACTGACCACAAAAATGGAAGCTTCCCGATGACCCATACTGAAATTGCACCAATGAACTCAAGCCTTTTATATACTTGTTTAAGATTTTTTAAAGCAACTTTTTTGTCCAACAACTCATTAGGCTTCATATTGCTCTTTTCTGTTGCAATCTCTAACCCAGATCTCTCTTAATGACAAAATAGTGTCATTAACCATCATCATTTGATCATAGTTGTAAAGAAATGCAAACACAATAGTAGTGGCAATAACCAGCTGAGTAAAATCTAACAAAACCAATAAAGCATTGTAAAAGACATCTAAATTACGAGTGAACCTGAAGTGCAGTTAGACAAGCTTGGAAGTGCCAATTCCAAAATCTCCTCTACTATGATCTGACTTTGCTGCTCATTTGTACAGTACTCTAGAACTATCGAAAACAAGAGATGTGAAGTAGTTTTATGAGGACAGACGAAATAATCTTGTAACACAAAAGTAATGACAAACTTAACAGTTGGTGTTCAAAAATGAAATGAAAATAAGAACAACGGGCAAAAGAATTTCGTTTTTACCTGAATAATACCGTAACCTTAAGGATATGTAGATGGTGCTGCACCTTGATTATGAACTGCAGAAACTATGAATCCAATTTTCTTTTGTTGGAACTCAGTCGATACATTTCTGTATCACATGATTCCTATTCTGATCACGCACATATCTCAAATATTTGGAAAGAAGAAGGGGATTGAACCAAATAATTCATGGCGGATAATTGTGTTGGAAAATGTGGGTATAAAACAGAGGATGGAAACACTATAAGAAATTGTTGTTTTACTCAAAAGCTTTCAAGGCTCGGGTGATTTCTTTTAGACGATTATTTCTACCCTCCCAATATAAATTGGCGATTGCAACAGGTATGCGAAATAATGCCTTCAGGATACAATGAAAGCCCTACAACAGAAAATTGGATTCAAGGTTTGCACCCCTTGACCCAACCAAGAACACATGAGAGAGATTTCTGATGATGCTTTAGATGGAGAGAAAACAGGTTAAATTCATTCTCAAGAATGGGAGAATTCCTTCACTACTTATAGGGTTATTCATGCCTATTGGAGATGCCTCTTCACTTCCAAAAGACACATAAGGTGTCTGTTGGGAATGGTTGTGTCCTTTATGAACCATCACACCTATTAGAGGTTTCCCTTCATCTCCAACTAACATCCATTGTGTTTATCCAACATAGAACACTTCCCCATCATAGTGACAAACCAAAAACGAAAACAGTTTTATTTTCTAAGTTATTGAAAATATCCAACAAATTGAACAAAAGAGGAACAAGCCAAGAAATCTTTCACCAAACTATGATGCATCAAATACGAAGGCGTATCCGTTGAGTTTCTGAAGTAATGTTCAAATCATTATATAAACTTGTAAATTTGATAAGTAACATAAATGTTATTGCCATCACTATTTTTAGATGAATGGGGTGGTGATTCAGATGAGACATCCATTATTGAGAGATCTGGTGAGATTTTCTTGCTGATGTTACTTCAAGAAGACTGGAATCTCAGTTTAGGTGTGCCACAGGGCGGGACATTTCGTTGATAAAATTGGCTAGCTTTGGAGAAGTTCCCATGCTCGCAAACCAATCGGACAATGCTTTCGAAAGGTACATGTTTAAACGCCCTTGCTTATGATGAGCTTGCATTTTAATCTCATATGGTTTCCTTAAGAGTACATGGAGTTTATCTCAGAGGTGGATTGGACATCACTTATGTTTAGTATCCATATCTCGTGCACTTTTTGGTGGAGATCCATGTTTAAACGTGATGATCATCTCTAACTGATTGACAAAGTTCTTAGGAAATCGAGTAACTGAAGGCTTAACAATTTCGATTTTGTTTGTTTTAATAGTTTGCCGGGATGGTGTCACAACATTTGTGCACTATGATTATAGTTGCAGCTAAGAGACATTGGTCTATTCAAACAACACTAAGACGATCATACAGAATGTTTTAACGTTTACCTTTTTTCATTTGCTTCCTCACTCCGTAGACATCACCTAGTTTATGATAACCGTAGATGTACCTGGGTTTTGCTGAGTGAAATATTGTTACCTTCTCAATTAGAATTGGAGATACGATGGTTCATTTCCATGTTGTAATATGCCCGGGGTCACCCTCATGGATGTTCGTGAAGGTTGGGCACCGAGAAAAGAAGGATAAGCAAGCTCTCGAGAGAAAGGTAATTGATTTGACATCAAAGATTGAAGAAAATTGTGGCTCTGGAGGTGTATCAGGTGCTAAAGCATAGATGGGTAATTCTACAAAAAATTGATTTGCAGACTTGAATCCCCCCAACTGAGAAAAAGTGAGATTCAAAGCAAGGGTTTGGGTTCGTTTGTTTAACAATGCAGGAACTGCTTATACAGCTCTGAATTCAACAGATTCAGAACTGCTGGTAGTGGGCACTTTATTTTTCTTGGGTTTCATCTTTTTTCAGGGCCAAAGCATTTTGTCATTGTAATTTGAATTTGTTTTCCTTGGGTATTTTATTTTATGCTGAATTTGGTGGTCCGAAATATGTATTCGGATGTTTTGGATTCAGAACTCGGATAGAAATTTATTATATGCTGGAATCATATACTGTTTGTGCTCTAGTTTTGTTTGCCTTTCAAACTGAACCTAAGGTGTGTAAAGTCGTTTTATGTCGATACCGGTTATGTGATATATCATCTATATTATAATCCAGTTCCATAAATCATAACTGTGTAGGCCGAAGAAATTGTATCAAAAAGGCTTCCTCACTGGGCTGCAATGCCATCCGGAATTAGTCCAAGGGCGTTTTAGTAAATCTAATAAGTTTCCTTACAAATGAACCACAAACCCTGGAATCTCAGTTGATATTGAGCGAGAGAGTGGGGACTTAGCAGTGGGAGTGGGGCGGCGTTGAGGAAAAACAAGTGACCGTAGTTGTGCTGATGGATCTTAGTTTTTATTTGATATTGGAAGCTTTACACATACCATGGAGATCAAAGAAAGAAATACATCTTTGCAATTATCATAATGACTTTTCCTCTCAAAACTAAGTTTTATATTTTCTTTAACTGCTGATCTGGGCAGTAGACTCTCTCCAATGTTCGATTCCGGTAAGATCTGTAAAATAATTGTGTTTTTTGATATTTTTTCATTGTCTTGCCCACGACAATGATATTCATGTATTGGTTTTTCTATGCAGGGATGGTACCGTATGCATATACATGAGGCCTTTTGGCTGTGGATTAACAGGAGAAAAACAATGGAGGGAAAATTAATTTTCTTTGGATTACCATTGCACTTGCTCTTCCAAGTTGAGGGATAGAATTGCTGCAGCAATTGAAATGGTAGATTTCACCCACTCACTTGCTCAGTGGTTAATCACACCTCCTTCGTGTATCACTCACTTGGTAAGTGGGCTTCTTCCCTCTACAAAAAGGAATGAATTTGATTTATTTGTCTAACAACTTGGGTTTTTATTTTATTTTCTTGACACGAAAAAGGATTGAGTTTTGAAAATGCGGGCTGCCAAAAATTCATTTTACATATGAATATATATGGAATTCATTTAATTTCATTACACTTTGTCATTAAAATACTCTACCGCCGGCATGTGCAACCTGCATGCCGGTTAATAAATTGCATGTGAGAAAGAAAAACTAAAACAGGTCTTCCATGCTAATGATCCACTCATAAAATATGAAGTCAAAAAAGGTTTTGTGCCGAAGACTTTAAGAAACAAATGAAGGGTGGGATATGTAAATCATTATTGATAAATCACAATAAGCATATTCTTAGAAAATGATTATGAAGGTCTAGATAAAAATTAACTTGAAGATTTAAATGGTGGAGGAAACTAAAAAGTAACAAACATCCTTTTGAACCTGTTTCTTATAGGTATACCTTGATGTTATCTTTAACTCCAATTAAAGAAGAGCATTATAGCTACTGATAACAAGGCGGAGTCATCGTTTAGTTAGGAGAGAGAGATGACGTGGTAGTGAATTTTCTCTCTTTATCAAATATTTTTATTTGTATTTATTAATTTTTTTAATTAATTTTTTTTTCAAATTTTCACCTTTTTTTTTCTTTTTTATTGATGCTAAAGATGGGTGATTTTATTAATTAGGAACATATAAGTTGCCTAACATCAATTGACACTCAATAATACTATCAGGTTTGTCTAACCAGATCTTAGTACTTTCTACTGAATTTTGCTAGTATATCAGCAGCTTTATTACAGTTTCTCGGAACAAACTGACAATCCCAACTATGAATAGTTTTTTTTTTTATCTATCTATAGCATCTAACAGAATAGTCTCATTTTCTCATGATATCACTGGAGAAGCTTTATTAATATATCCTTTGATTCTTTTAGGATCTGTCTCAAACACAATCCGGTTCACCAACAACTCTATACTCCAATGGACAACATCAAAGAATGCAAGACATTCCGCTTGTTCTGAGTTCTTTATTCCTGCATATCACTTTGAGAGACAACCCATCCATTTTCCTGCAAAATAATGTAGAATGAGTGTAATACCGGTTAGTCCTATATTGGAGTCAAAAGAAGTGTCACAATTAATTTTAAGGAAAAGAAAGACAGCGGGTGCAGGATGTTTAGCTATAAGTTACTAAAAACATGTGTATTGCCATAGATATTTTCAATATTATTAGAAAAGCTTAAAGCCTTTCTCACCACCCCTTGTGGTTCAACCTTCATATTTTGAAAATGCACATCACATCTTGTGTTCCAAATAGTACATGAAACAATCATAGCCAATGTAACCATCCAATATGAGAGGTTTTTTACTGATCTTGTTGCATCCAACTTTGGATAGCAGCACCAATACTATTATGTACTCCATAAAGTACATTACATTTACTAGCTACCAACATCCATACTTCTCTTGAGAATGGGAAAGAAAACAGTATATGCATAAGAGTTTTATCGTGCTGATTGCATAACGGACATTGCATGTTGATGTATCTGCACACCCTTGAGATCCTTTCTTTCGTAGGAATAATATCAATTAAACATTTCAAGAAAAAAAGGTTTCACTCTGAGATAAGTTTGAATGCTTCGGAACTCTTTACACAAAATGAGTTCATACATCTTATTGTATGCCGATTTCAGGGTGAAATTTCCATTCTTTGTTAGTTTCCACACTAGCTTATCTTCAGTAGCGACAGGAATTTTCATACTCATGATTAACCCTGCAATTGGTGTATCGAAAAGTTGTTGTATCATCTATAAGTTCCATTTTGGTGCTTGGTAGAGCCTCCAATCAAAATCAAATATTCCAATTGAGAAAATTTGTTAATCTATAAATTTAGTTAATGTTTAATGTTGTATAAGTCTTCTATATTTCAAAGTTAGTTAAAGTTGAATTGATATGTTCTTGCATTTTTAGTTGTTGAATTCGGTTTCTCAAGCCACTCCTCTCTTACAATTCAAAATCTTGTTATGGTTAATTACATCATGTCGGAGTTTGTAATCACATAATTTGTTTATAAACATGGCCAGTTTGGCCACAACAAGAAAGACCTGAACTTTGTTCTAGAGTATCTCATAATTCTTTGGACCACCCATTTCACAGAAGCAAATTAATTATTATCCCTTACGAAAAAGAGTGAGGGTGTTTTAAATTACATTGCTGGAAGCTATCTCCCCATTTATGACACAAAAGCTTCAAACTCAAAAAGGCTTTTGGATTTTAAGGAGCGTGTGTTCCCTCACAAGAAAACTTTACAGGGTGTTAGTCCTCAAGGGAGTTGGGGGAGTTGGGTTTTTTCCCGTTAGTCGTGGGGGAGTTTGAGGGAGTTTGAGGGAGTCTCTTAAAATCCCCGTTAGTCGTGGGAGAGTTCAGAAGAGTTTCACAAACTCCCTAGAAAACCCCCGTTAGTCGTGGGAGAGTTTTAAAAAACTCTTGAACTCCCCTGTTAGTGGTAAAACTCTAGAGTACTAGGGAGTTGGTTGTTTTGGGGAGTTCTAGGGAGTTGATAGTGTATTTTTTCCTATACACAAATCTCCCAAAAGATTAGAGATTTGGAGGGAGTTCTGGAGAGTTGATAGCCTTGCTTACAGTTCAGGCTCATTTGGTATGCGTGCTTGGTGCTTCCATAATCTGTATATGACAAGAGTGGTAAATTGCTTTGTCCTCTTTAGGGGATGTGTAATGGTGGTAATCCTAGTTCTTTTTCCTGGCAGTATGCAACAACATATATATAGCCTAAAGTTCTGGAATATAATGGAAATGTATCAGCAATTTAGCTTGAAAATGATGGGAAATGAATGAGTACCTGCACGCATGGGCATCTGTAGTATATGCTCATCATGTGGCCTATTTGCATCGGTAACAAATGAAATTTCGTAATATCAACTTCTTAAGTCGTCCATATATATAATTATTAAGATAGGACCCTGTAATCCAGCTAGCTAGGTTAGCTGCTAGGTTGTCAGTTTTTTTCATTAACGTTGATAAGGGATTATATTGTGTGCACAGGGCTCAAATATATGAAAATTTTGGTGTTCATTAACGTTGATGATGCTGCTCAAATGAAACTCATGTCGCAGATTATGTCATGCTACCATTTTTGGCTATCTTACACTAGTTTTCTTTTTTAGTATCATTAGCTGTTATCTTACACTAGTTTTCTTTTTTAGTATCAAGAAACTAATGCATGGAGAAAGATTATAGCGGATGACATGTGGGATAATGTTCGTGAACAAAGGGAGTTAGAATTGTATGGAGATCGTTAAAATGAAAGAAATTTTTAACGATCAAGGGAGTTAGAATGTTCGTGAACAAAGGGAGTTTGCAAATGAGAGTTTATTGTTTCTTAAAAGAGAATGATTTAGGAGTGAACTCTCTCAAACTCCCCCAAAATCCCTCTAATAAACCCTCTCAAACTCCCCACACTCCCCCAAACTCCCTGAACTCAAAAACACCAAACTCTCTCAAACTCCCCCAACTCTCTCAAACTCTCTCAAAATCTCCAAGATTCAAAATACACCAAACTCCCCCAAAATCACTCGAGGACTAACCCCCTGTTAGTTTCTTTGAAAGCATTAGGGGAACAAGATACAAAGATAGTGTAGTTAATTAGTTGAAAATCAGGAGGCAGAAATAAATAACTGACGGAAGAAGGAATGAAAATATCTATGGGCTAAGACAATACTTTAAGCTAAACATCAAATGTTGGGAGGGCTATTTGTTTCCCCATAAAATTTACATTGGAAAAAATGCATTTTGGGTAGAATTTAGAATTTTTGGGTGGCTGGAGCACCCCAAGACACCCCCTAATACCGAAGAGCAAACGAAGAAACAACTCCCCATTCATAGCGCCCTTGATTTTCCAACTAAAATTTGTTGAAATGGTAAATCCCGAAAAATTGAAGATCTGATGTATTGGTAATCATTTTGTTAGAGATGTTTCAAAAATTAAGAAACTTAGATATTAGCTTAGGAAAAATAATGGGATTTGGGACAAACAACATATTAGTCGGCTTTAATTGGGAATAATAAATAATTCAGAGTGTATTATTCATATCTCATATCTGATTAGTGTTGTATGTTCTTGTTGTCAGCACAAGTAAAGATACAGTAACACGTACTTGTCAGCAATTGCAACAAAGCTAGGAATCTGTTCAACTAATTAACACAAGTAAAGATACAGTCACACGTACTTGTCAGCAATCACCACAAAGCTAGGAATCTTTTCAACTAATCAACACCAAGTCTGGTTTTTTAAGCATCTCCGACAACTATCTAGGATCTGCTTGTATTTCTGTTTGAAAGCTTTGAATATTGTAATCTTCAATTCATATAAATAAGAGTTTCAATCCTCCACAGTATTGTTAAGTCATTCTACCCAAAATACACTTTCTGACTTGGTATCAGCCTATCAAAACCAAAACCCAACACAAAAAAAAACCTAATCAACAATGGCAGATGCAACAAACAATCTAAGCCAAGTTCAAATCCATCACCTAGTAACTTTGAAACACACTGAAATAAATAATCTACTCTGGAGAGCTCCATTTCGACATATTCTAAAAGGGTATGATCTCACAGGGTATGTAGATGGAAAAAAAGTAAAACCAACAAGAACTCTTCCTGACAGTGAAGACATTAATCCAGCATTTACTGCACATGAAGCTCAAGATTCTCTGATCGTTGGATGGTTGAATTCAACGTTAACACCTGAAGTATTAAGCACAATTTTATAGCTTACTACTGCAAAAGAAATATGGGATAAATTGGAGGCTTAATATACTCCCAAAACTTTTGCTCACCAAATCAGTCTTAAGAAACATCTCCACTGCATGAACAAAGGTAATAAGTCCTTGAAAGCATATTTAAATGATGATAAAAGTTTATTTGATCAGCTTGCAGCATCTGGATACACTGTAACATCTGATGAAAAGAAACAGTGCATTAGTAATGGATTGAATCAAGCATATGATCCAATCGTTACTGCACTAAACACAGTCGAAGGAATGGATATCCAAACCTTCACATCTCATCTGTTTTTTTTTGAGATGCGAGTTGAACAATAGCTTGCACATATTCAATAACAGATTGCAAACTATGTCAACTCCAACTCCAGTGTATCTACCAGGAATGAACCAAAAAGGTTTAATAATTAGCAGAGAGGACCAAATCCTCCAAAAAAAAAAAACAATCGTCGACCACAACAACAACAAAGGGATGCTGCACAAGGAGATATTTTCTGTCAGATTTGCAAAAAGAGAAACCACACTGCTGATCGTTGTTGGTTTCGTTATGAGAAAAGCAACACCAATCAAAACAAAGCACCTGCAGCTTATATAGCCTTCCCTGGTGAATCGTCTGAAGCCCAATGGGTAACAGATTCAGGATCCACTCACCATTTGACTGATGATGTCAATAAATTGTGTATTCCTCATGAATATGATGGAACTGACAAAGTTAGAGTTAGTAATTGTAATACTTTACAGATTGCACATATTCGTAACACGGTATTCACTTTTAATAATTGCATATTTTGTTTAACTAACGTCTATCATGTGCCTAAGATCAAGTCGAATCTTCTATCTATTTCTCAATTTTGCAAGGATAATCATGTATACATTGAGTTTCACACAAATTTCCTTGTTGTGAAGGACAAAACCACGGGATCAACGCTGCTAAAAGGGAGGAATGAGAATGGGCTATACATATTCGATGGTGTAGGTGACATAAACCAATCAATATCTCCAAAGTCCTTTTACTTTGCAAGTCTACCTGTTTGGTACCAGCGACTTGGGCATCCAATGCTAAGCACGGTTTCAAAAATAATTAGAAAATTTTCACTTCCAGTGTTGAATAAAAAGTTTGATTTTTGCCACTCTTGTCATATTAGCAAGAGTAGGCGCCGTCCTTTTTCTCGTATCACTACAACTTATGATAATCCATTAAGTCTAATTGTTTCAGACATTTGGGTTTCACCACAAACTTCTAGAAATGGTTTTCATTATTACATGTTATTAATGGATGTTTTCTCACATTATACATCGGTTTTTCCTTTGGTGCAATATTCTGATGGTTTAAATGTATTTACTCAATTTCATAAGCAAGTAGAAAATTTAATTGGTCATAAAATTAAGATTTTACAGTATAACAATGCACTTGAATACAAAATGATCACTTCTTATCTTAACAACTCAGGAATACAACATCGTTTCTCATGTCCACATACCTCAGTTCAATATGGCCATGCAGAGCGTAGAATTAAACATGTCACTGAAAGTGGTCTTGCGTTATTGTTTCATGCACAACTCCTAAAATAATTTTGGTCTGAAGCTTTCACTACATCCTATTATCTGATTAACAGGGTTCCAAAATCTTCTAATGAATCAAAAACTCCTCTTGACCTACTCTATAATAAAAATCCGGATTACTCCTTTCTTCCTGTCTTTGGTTGCTTGGCTTATCCGTGTCTTCGTCCATATAATGCCAATAAATAGAACCTAGGTCTCTACCTTGCATTTTCCTAGGTTACAGTTCAGTACATAAAGGTTTTATCTTCCTTCACCTGCCCACAAATCGACAATATATATCAAGGCATGTTAAATTTGAGGAAAGCACTTTCCCATTATCTCCTCCTCAACAAAGGCCACCTGAGGTAAGTCAGCAATCTCAATGTACAAGCACATATATTTTTGGCTCATCTGTTTTTATGCCGGCTATGCTAGTTCCTATGCAGCAACAACACCCTGAAGTACCAACTTCACCAAACTTACCAGTACCGACTCCACCTAGAAATGTTGGTGTCTGATAATGAAAAACAATTCGAAAGGTAGAACATAGAAATGTTGCATAATGCATTAAAGATAAAATGCGGGTATTATACCTCTTTATAACCACAGAGTAATGGACAAGATGAGGAAACAAATAAGATAATCGTAGACACGTTAAATAACAAGTTGGAGGGTCATAATAAAGGATGGTGCGAATAGGTCTATAATGCAGTCTGGGCTTATAACATAACCAGACAAGAAGCTACATGAATGTCACCTTTTTTTTTAACATATGGGGTTGAAGCAGTATTGCCTACTGAGGTCATTATTCCTACCACAAAAAGAGAAGCATGGGAAAAAAATCTAAGTGCAAATATGATTTTAACAAAACTTGATGAGTTAGAAGAAAAGAGGGAAACGGCTCTACAACATATGGATAACTATCAGCGAAGACTAGCTAGAGAATACAATAAGCATGTTATAATAAGAGAATTTCATCCAGGAGATTTGGTGTTGCTAGAAATACCAGTGTATCGGAGAGGGAATGATGGAAAACTATAAAAGAAATGGGATGGACCGTACATCATCAAAGAAATAGGTGGAACAAGGGGTTATAAACTGATGGATCCTGAGGGAAAATATGTTGGTCAAAGGCTAGGTAAACCATGGAACAAATTATATCTAAAGAAATATTATCCATAAAAGGATCTAGTACACATAGTTGTGAGATTCTATTTGTTCAAACAGAATAAAAATATGTTATAATTTCGCAGAAATTGTATTTGTAACAAAATAATGAAGATGTGCAAAAATTTCGCAGAAATATATATCATTATAGAATAAAGAAACGCCAAAATCTCGCAGAAACACGAAAAAATTTCGCAGATAGAGGAAATCCTACTATGGTGTGCACCCTAGTTCGCAAATAAAAATTTGCAAGAGGAAAATGTAAGACCTAAAGTGCATCATAGAAGGGGGTACCTATTACATGGCTCAGGTAAAGGATACACCGCTCCCAGAACCTGAGTCATGGAGATCTGGGGTCAATAAACCCCGTCAAGGAGAGGTATCTCGGATTTTCAATCTAAGCTTATGATCTAGATTGGAATACTGAGGGTATATCCTAAGGAGTGCAGAGTATGATCAAGGCGCCGAGGTACACGGTTGATCCAAGAGTTCTTGGGTAATTTGGAGCGTACCTAGTCATTCTTGGCAAGTCTTGACTATGATGCACTCGGTCAGAAGAAAACCCCACTTAGGGGGTGTTTATAGGTGAAAATATTTTATGCTGATTTCGGTAATTGTGGGTGTGAATGTGAGAAACAATTTAAACCCTAAACAATGTATTGCAAGGGGGTACTTTAGATTCGAGAGATCAATCTTTACAAGTCCGTCCTAAACCAAGAAATGGTAGTTCCAGACTTTCTTCGGTCACAAAGTGTAGGAGAAGGGTTGGTTTAGGGAGGTGAAAATAGGTGAAAATAGTTTCTACTGATTTAGGTAATTACGGGTGTGAAGGTGAGAAATAGTTTAAACCCTAAATAATATACTATAAGGGAGTACTTTAGATCCAAGAGATCAATCTGTACAAGTTCGGCATAAACCAAGAAATGGCCAATCCAGACTTGCTTCGATCACAAAGTGGAGGATAATGGGTTGGTTTTGGGGAGGGAAGCAAGGAAAGTGGTGAGACCATTATAGTTTATTCTGGAAGAGTAGTTAGGATACCACGACTTTTTATCATAAAAGGTAGGAGAGCTCACGAGGATAGCTAGCAAGTAAGTATTTCTGAGTGTTGTCTTGTCCGAATAAACTTTTTGTTCAAATGGAAATTGGTAAGACCTATTTATACAAGTCGAAGTAGAAATGTACCCTGGTCTCATTAAGGAGTGGGGAAGTAAATGGGAGGAGGTGGTAACCGTATGCATGGACTTGATGTTCCATAAAGCGGTTATCGCATGAAATTATTATGGAATTGATGTTCCATAAAGTTGTTAACGCACGGCTCTATGTCCCATGAACGTTTTCCACATAACTTCCCGTATTTACTAGCCACCTCACCCTTATGACACTTCCTTATGAAGGGCGTAGTGTACGCCGCATGCTGTAAACCGCCAAACCAATACCCAAAGAGGATCCCCCAGTTTGTGTTGATGTCTCGAATGTTTTTGGAAAACATATAACACATTTTTGTGGCTTGGCAAGTTGAGATCGGGGAACTTGCTAGCCTGGTGACCTTCGACGATCGAGATTTTGCATCTTGAGAGAAGGGGAAACCGTTGACCGTGGCACGCCTTCGTTTTGGAAGCCGCGTAGTGAGGGCCAATAGGGTGGGACGGCTAGGGTATGTTTAGACTTGGCATGAGGGGCCAAGGGTTCGCTATGGGCGTATGGAATGTCCAGGGCCAAGGTGAGGGCGCTTGGATTGGCATGACGTGACTAGCATGTCTAGGGCCAAGGAAAAGTGCATTTGGCATGGCGCGGCTAGCTTGGATAGATTTGGTTTGTCTTGGAATATGGGGCCAAATGGTTTCCATGGTCATATGGCATGGCTAGGGACAAGGCAAGGGTGTTTGTCTAGGCATGACGTGACTAGCATGGCTAGGGCCAAGGAAAAGTGTATTTGGCATGACGTGGCTAGCTTGGCTAGGTTTGGGTTTGGCTTGGAATATGGGGACAAGGGGTAGGCATGGGAGCATGGCGTGACTAGCTTGGTCTAGGTGCGGTTTTGGATTGGCATGAGGGGCCAATGGTTATCCATGGGAGCATGGCGTGACTAGCTTGGGATAGGTGTGTGACCAAGCTAGGGTTTTGGGCTAAAGGTCGTGAGGGGACCATAGACGGAAAGTATTTGCTCCTGGATTTGAAGGGCAACCATTGATTGTTGTACGCCTTCACTTTGGTAGCCGCGAGGGGAAGGAAAGCATGGTGGCGCGTCATGAGGGCCCATGGAGAGATATATTTGGCATGGCGTGGCTAGCTTGGCTAGGTGTGTGACCAAGATAGGGTTTTGGGCCAAAGTCGTGATGTGACTTTAGGCGTCCAGGATTTGCCCATAGGATTGAAAGTCAACCATTGATCGTTGCACGCCTTCACTTTTGTAGCCGCAAAGGGAAGGCCAGTATGGTGGCGCGGCATGAGGGGCCATGGAGAGATATATTTGGCATGGCGCGATTATCTTGACTAGGTGCGTGACCTGTTATTCTAAATATGTACTCAGTTTATATTGCTTCATCTGTAAATGTTTATAGTGTTTGTTGATATCTACATATACATTGATAGAAACTTTGATCAAAACAAAATCATCCAAGTGCTTTTCAATAATTTATCTATAAAGAAGACTTAGTCTCCGATGATGTTGTATGAGTCATCTATATCACAAATTTATTGACGCTTGAATTGATACCTTCATGCATTTGTTGTTAGTCGTTGAGTTCTGTTTCCCAGCCCACTCCTATTTTATAGTTCGAAACGTGGTTATTCATTACATCATATCTGAGCCTGTAATCACATAATTTGTTTAAAAACATCTCCCACGCAAAAAGATATCCTCTTGTCTCTCAAGTGCATCAATGGAATAATGCTCTAGGAAATCGATAGAAATAGATAATGTGGCCTACTATGATATCTGCGATCTGCTGGACTATGAAAGAAACAATGGAGTTACGGCAAAGAAATGTCCAAAAGCTGTAGATACATGAACAAATACGACACGGTCTCACATAATCCCCTGCTTTGTGCTATATGGGTGCATCCTAGAGACAAATATAAAATTCACTTCTCCTCTGCTTTGCGCCCTATGCGTGCAGCCTCAAAACAAATATAAAACTCACTTATCACTATGACTCTGTAGTATTTGTACATTTTGAATACACTAGGCTATCTTAGTATTTTCTAACCTTTACTACCATGTCCGGTTCACATCTCTGGAAGTCATTTTATATTGGAACCATCGACTTGAAATTCATATTTCATATTCATACACATTTACACCATAATACACATTTCATATTCATACACATTTAACACCATAATCCAGCTAAAAATATACGGATAAGTCCAAGGATGTTTTCGTAATTCAAATAAGTTTCCTTATAAATGAACCTATCCCTGGAATCTCATTAGAGATATTAAGAGAGAGAGTGCAGACTAGCAGTGGGAGTGAGGCGGCTCCTATGAGGGAAGAACCACTAACGGGAGTCCTACTAAATAGATTTTGCCAATCCGAAAATCAGATGAGGGGTTTTAATCGGAGTTTTTGTTTTGGTTGGAAAACTTTACACATACCTTGGAGATCAAAGAGAAGAACAAGAACACAGATCTTCAAGTAACTGTCACAATGACTTCTCCTCTCAGATCCAAGTTTTCTTTGATGTTAGTAACCATATTTGGGCTGTGGATCATGGCGAATGTTCCTTTTCCGGTAAGATCTGTAAAAATAATGGTGTTGTTTTCTATTTTTTATCGCCATCCCCATAGACACTGACATTCATGTTTTGGTTTTTCTCTGCAGTGATAGTCCTAAATATATATGAGACTTCCGATTGAAGACTACTCCCATGTCCCCATATCCATACCCTTGCTCTTTGAAATTTGTGGCGTTCTCGATAAAACTGTTGAAATGATAGATCGGTAGAAAATTTGAAATTTTCAATTTGTAGTCATTGAATTAGAGATGTTTTATAGTTGTTTATAAGTTTACATAATAAAAAAAACCTAATGTTTCTAGCGAGGAATAGATGGTATATAATTTGCTTTGGTTCATTCATATCTGATCTTATTTACTATTGAAAGTATTCTGTATCTCAAAGTTATTTGCACAAGTATTCTGTATCTCAAAGTTATTTGCACTTGAATTGATAAATATCTTCCTTCATTTTTGTTAGTTGTTGAATCAGTTCTGTTTCACTCCTCTCGCTTACTTGGAAATTGGCATTGGCATTGAGAGCAATTAAATCTTGGAAGCACCTTGGCTGCTCCCAAATACAGCACACCTAGGTTGTTAGAAAAAACTGGATTGACAAGTCTTATCATTTCCAAGCTCTTTAAGCTTGATAGAAACATTGATTAAAAGATTCCAACTAATGTTAATCCTTGTTAGTTACCTATAGCCATCAGCATTGGATTCTTGCATATGCCTTTTCGGAGGGTTTCCCTGCAAATTGGGGGGCTATGATCTGAGTTTTTGTTTGGTGTGGGAAGCTTTACTCTTGAGGTATATCCTCCGTGATCTCTTCTTCATAGAACCCGGACTTCCTCTGCAAAATGAATACAAAATAATTACCCAAAATTACATTTCTAAAGCAACAACACACGAGTTCTTATATTAAAATAACAATGAATATCATTAAATGGTTTTAGAAGGAAATGTTGGCAGTAAACAAGAAAATTAAAAACTTAAAATTACTAATACGACTCGTACCTTTCTCCAAACTCCTAACCATACATTCTAGCTGAAACACCATATCTCTAAAACTATGAGAATTGATATTTTTAATACTTCATATCCCAGAATTTAAACAGAACCCACTGTTTTTACAACATTACTATTTCAGAGACATACATATTCTTGTGGAACTGATAGTTGTAAGCTCACAGTTCAAAATTTTGAATAGCCCATTTATGATTCCAGTTTTGTAGTTAAAGTTCTTGGAATTTAGATTAATCCATACATTTCAAATTTTGTAATTTTTCGAGCTGCGTGACTTAGTTTTCAATTGGACAAAGCAGTGCTGATAAAAACAACATAACAATAGAATCCCTATACTGAAATCTTAAGTCAGAAATTACCATTGGGCTAGATGGATGTTGTCTGTTGATTTTTCAGGATGATATTAAACCAGTAAAAACAAAAATGCAATAAAAAAGATGAAAAATGCCACAAACCTTCAGTGAATTTTGCGCTCAGTCAATCTCTTTCATACACCAATTGAACTGTTGAAAGTATCGTCGTCGGTAACATAATATGCTGCAGACCTAAATTGGATTTCATATTACCAAACCTATAATGTGAAGTAACAGATCAGGATTTATAAAGAGCATACGATCAAGAGTAGGGAAAAGCTTTTTATTGCCTTCCACTGAATTTCTAAAGTAAAACTTAGTCTTGGGAAATAATTTCAAGTCAACAGGTTAGTACTCATAAATGAGCTAGCTATCTCTAGCTAAAAACGCACAAGTGTCGTTACAGTTTATACATTTGAGATATGACTATAAATCAATGTCTTAGTTTCTCGTTGCATGATACTATGATTAAATGTTTCTCTAAGACTTGGAATAACCAGACATGGGAACAGATGAGTAACGAAAAATATACAAAAAAAGATGCAGGATTTTTGATTATCCAAATAGATCTTCTAGCTTCAAATCTAAAAAAAGAATTACGTGGATAGACAACAAAACTTGCTTCGTATTAAACTATTGAAGTGTCAGGGAAACTTTCAAAGGCTACCAATGGCATGGAAGTTTGAGAACTGACCACAAAAATGGAAGCTTCCCGATGACCCATACTGAAATTGCACCAATGAACTCAAGCCTTTTATATACTTGTTTAAGCTTTTTTAAAGCAACTTTTTTGTCCAACAACTCATTAGGCTTCATATTGCTCTTTTCTGTTGCAATCTCTAACCCAGATCTCTCTTAATGACAAAATAGTGTCATTAACCATCATCATTTGATCATAGTTGTAAAGAAATGCAAACACAATAGTAGTGGCAATAACCAACTGAGTAAAATCTAACAAAACCAATAAAGCATTGTAAAAGACATCTAAATTACGAGTGAACCTGAAGTGCAGTTAGACAAGCTTGGAAGTGCCAATTCCAAAATCTCCTCTACTATGATCTGACTTTGCTGCTCATTTGTACAGTACTCTAGAACTATCGAAAACAAGAGATGTGAAGTAGTTTTATGAGGACAGACGAAATAATCTTGTAACACAAAAGTAATGACAAACTTAACAGTTGGTGTTCAAAAATGAAATGAAAATAAGAACAACGGGCAAAAGAATTTCGTTTTTACCTGAATAATACCGTAACCTTAAGGATATGTAGATGGTGCTGCACCTTGATTATGAACTGCAGAAACTATGAATCCAATTTTCTTTTGTTGGAACTCAGTCGATACATTTCTGTATCACATGATTCCTATTCTGATCACGCACATATCTCAAATATTTGGAAAGAAGAAGGGGATTGAACCAAATAATTCATGGCGGATAATTGTGTTGGAAAATGTGGGTATAAAACAGAGGATGGAAACACTATAAGAAATTGTTGTTTTACTCAAAAGCTTTCAAGGCTCGGGTGATTTCTTTTAGACGATTATTTCTACCCTCCCAATATAAATTGGCGATTGCAACAGGTATGCGAAATAATGCCTTCAGGATACAATGAACGCCCTACAACAGAAAATTGGATTCAAGGTTTGCACCCCTTGACCCAACCAAGAACACATGAGAGAGATTTCTGATGATGCTTTAGATGGAGAGAAAACAGGTTAAATTCATTCTCAAGAATGGGAGAATTCCTTCACTACTTATAGGGTTATTCATGCCTATTGGAGATGCCTCTTCACTTCCAAAAGACACATAAGGTGTCTGTTGGGAATGGTTGTGTCCTTTATGAACCATCACACCTATTAGAGGTGTCCCTTCATCTCCAACTAACATCCATTGTGTTTATCCAACATAGAACACTTCCCCATCATAGTGACAAACCAAAAACGAAAACAGTTTTATTTTCTAAGTTATTGAAAATATCCAACAAATTGAACAAAAGAGGAACAAGCCAAGAAATCTTTCACCAAACTATGATGCATCAAATACGAAGGCGTATCCGTTGAGTTTCTGAAGTAATGTTCAAATCATTATATAAACTTGTAAATTTGATAAGTAACATAAATGTTATTGCCATCACTATTTTTAGATGAATGGGGTGGTGATTCAGATGAGACATCCATTATTGAGAGATCTGGTGAGATTTTCTTGCTGATGTTACTTCAAGAAGACTGCAATCTCAGTTTAGGTGTGCCACAGGGCGGGACATTTCGTTGATAAAGTTGGCTAGCTTTGGAGAAGTTCCCATGCTCGCAAACCAATCGGACAATGCTTTCGAAAGGTACATGTTTAAACGCCCTTGCTTATGATGAGCTTGCATTTTAATCTCATATGGTTTCCTTAAGAGTACATGGAGTTTATCTCAGAGGTGGATTGGACATCACTTATGTTTAGTATCCATATCTCGTGCACTTTTTGGTGGAGATCCATGTTTAAACGTGATGATCATCTCTAACTGATTGACAAAGTTCTTAGGAAATCGAGTAACTGAAGGCTTAACAATTTCGATTTTGTTTGTTTTAATAGTTTGCCGGGATGGTGTCACAACATTTGTGCACTATGATTATAGTTGCAGCTAAGAGACATTGGTCTATTCAAACAACACTAAGACGATCATACAGAATGTTTTAACGTTTACCTTTTTTCATTTGCTTCCTCACTCCGTAGACATCACCTAGTTTATGATAACCGTAGATGTACCTGGGTTTTGCTGAGTGAAATATTGTTACCTTATCAATTAGAATTGGAGATACGATGGTTGATTTCCATGTTGTAATATGCCCGGGGTCACCCTCATGGATGTTCGTGAAGGTTGGGCACCGAGAAAAGAAGGATAAGCAAGCTCTCGAGAGAAAGGTAATTGATTTGACATCAAAGATTGAAGAAAATTGTGGCTCTGGAGGTGTATCAGGTGCTAAAGCATAGATGGGTAATTCTACAGAAAATTGATTTGCAGACTTGAATCCCCCAACTGAGAAAAAGTGAGATTCAAAGCAAGGGTTTGGGTTCGTTTGTTTAACAATGCAGGAACTGCTTATACAACTCTGAATTCAACAGATTCAGAACTGCTGGTAGTGGGCACTTTATTTTTCTTGGGTTTCATCTTTTTTCAGGGCCAAAGCATTTTGTCATTGTAATTTGAATTTGTTTTCCTTGGGTATTTTATTTTATGCTGAATTTGGTGGTCCGAAATATGTATTCGGATGTTTTGGATTCAGAACTCGGATAGAAATTTATTATATGCTGGAATCATATACTGTTTGTGCTCTAGTTTTGTTTGCCTTTCAAACTGAACCTAAGGTGTGTAAAGTCGTTTTATGTCGATACCGGTTATGTGATATATCATCTATACCATAATCCAGTTCCACAAATCATAACTGTGTAGGCCGAAGAAATTGTATCAAAAAGGCTTCCTCACTGGGCTGCAATGCCATCCGGAATTAGTCCAAGGGCGTTTTAGTAAATCTAATAAGTTTCCTTACAAATGAACCACAAACCCTGGAATCTCAGTTGATATTGAGCGAGAGAGTGGGGACTTAGCAGTGGGAGTGGGGCGGCGTTGAGGAAAAACAAGTGACCGTAGTTGTGCTGATGGATCTTAGTTTTTATTTGATATTGGAAGCTTTACACATACCATGGAGATCAAAGAAAGAAATACATCTTTGCAATTATCATAATGACTTTTCCTCTCAAAACTAAGTTTTATATTTTCTTTAACTGCTGATCTGGGCAGTAGACTCTCTCCAATGTTCGATTCCGGTAAGATCTGTAAAATAATTGTGTTTTTTGATATTTTTTCATTGTCTTGCCCACGACAATGATATTCATGTATTGGTTTTTCTATGCAGGGATGGTACCGTATGCATATACATGAGGCCTTTTGGCTGTGGATTAACAGGAGAAAAACAATGGAGGGAAAATTAATTTTCTTTGGATTACCATTGCACTTGCTCTTCCAAGTTGAGGGATCGAATTGCTGCAGCAATTGAAATGGTAGATTTCACCCACTCACTTGCTCAGTGGTTAATCACACCTCCTTCGTGTATCACTCACTTGGTAAGTGGGCTTCTTCCCTCTACAAAAAGGAATGAATTTGATTTATTTGTCTAACAACGGGGTTTTTATTTTATTTTCTTGACACGAAAAAGGATTGAGTTTTGAACATGCGGGCTGCCAAAAATTCATTTTACATATGAATATATATGGAATTCATTTAATTTCATTACACTTTGTCATTAAAATACTCTACCGCCGGCATGTGCAACCTGCATGCCGGTTAATAAATTGCATGTGAGAAAGAAAAACTAAAACAGGTCTTCCATGCTAATGATCCACGTATAAAATATGAAGTCAAAAAAGGTTTTGTGCCGAAGACTTTAAGAAACAAATGAAGGGTGGGATATGTAAATCATTATTGATAAATCACAATAAGCATATTCTTAGAAAATGATTATGAAGGTCTAGATAAAAATTAACTTGAAGATTTAAATGGTGGAGGAAACTAAAAAGTAACAAACATCCTTTTGAACCTGTTTCTTATAGGTATACCTTGATGTTATCTTTAACTCCAATTAAAGAAGAGCATTATAGCTACTGATAACAAGGCGGAGTCATCGTTTAGTTAGGAGAGAGAGATGACGTGGTAGTGAATTTTCTCTCTTTATCAAATATTTTTATTTGTATTTATTAATTTTTTGAATTAATTTTTTTTTTCAAATTTTCACTTTTTTTTCACTTTTTTATTGATGCTAAAGATGGGTGATTTTATTAATTAGGAACATATAAGTTTCCTAACATCAATTGACACTCAATAATACTATCAGGTTTGTCTAACCAGATCTTAGTACTTTCTACTGAATTTTGCTAGTATATCAGCAGCTTTATTACAGTTTCTCGGAACAAACTGACAATCCCAACTATGAATAGTTTTTTTTTTTATCTATCTATAGCATCTAACAGAATAATCTCATTTTCTCATGATATCACTGGAGAAGTTTTATTAATATATCCTTTGATTCTTTTAGGATCTGTCTCAAACACAATCCGGTTCACCAACAACTCTATACTCCAATGGACAACATCAAAGAATGCAAGACATTCCGCTTGTTCTGAGTTCTTTATTCCTGCATATCACTTTGAGAGACAACCCATCCATTTTCCTGCAAAATAATGTAGAATGAGTGTAATACCGGTTAGTCCTATATTGGAATCAAAAGAAGTGTCACAATTAATTTTAAGGAAAAGAAAGACAGCGGGTGCAGGATGTTTAGCTATAAGTTACTAAAAACATGTGTATTGCCATAGATATTTTCAATATTATTAGAAAAGCTTAAAGCCTTTCTCACCACCCCTTGTGGTTCAACCTTCATATTCTGAAAATGCACATCACATCTTGTGTTCCAAATAGTACATGAAACAATCATAGCCATATGTAACCATCCAATATGAGAGGTTTTTTACTGATCTTGTTGCATCCAACTTTGGATAGCAGCACCAATACTATTATGTACTCCATAAAGTACATTAAATTTACTAGCTACCAACATCCATACTGCTCTTGAGAATGGGAAAGAAAACAGTATATGCATAAGAGTTTTATCGTGCTGATTGCATAACGGACATTGCATGTTGATGTATCTGCACACCCTTGAGATCCATTCTTTCGTAGGAATAATATCAATTAAACATTTCAAGAAAAAAAAGGTTTCACTCTGAGATAAGTTTGAATTCTTCGGAACTCTTTACACAAACTGAGTTCATACATCTTATTGTATGCCGATTTCAGGGTGAAATTTTCCATTCTTTGTTAGTTTCCACACTAGCTTATCTTCAGTAGCGACAAGAATTTTCATACTCATGATTAACCCTGCAATTGGTGCATCGAAAAGTTGTTGTATCATCTATAAGTTCCATTTTGGTGCTTGGTAGAGCCTCCAATCAAAATCAAATATTCCAATTGAGAAAATTTGTTAATCTATAAATTTAGTTAATGTTTAATGTTGTATAAGTCTTCTATATTTCAAAGTTAGTTAAAGTTGAATTGATATCTTCTTGCGTTTTTTAGTTGTTGAATTCGGTTTCTCAAGCCACTCCTCTCTTACAATTCAAAATCTTGTTATGGTTAATTACATCATGTAGGAGTTTGTAATCACATAATTTGTTTATAAACATGGCCAGTTTGGCCACAACAAGAAAGACCTGAACTTTGTTCTAGAGTATCTCATAATTCTTTGGACCACCCATTTCACAGAAGAAAATTAATTATTAGCCCTTACCAAAAAGAGTGAGGGTGTTTTAAATTACATTGCTGGAAGCTATCTCCCCATTTATTACACAAAAGCTTCAAACTCAAAAAGGCTTTTGGATTTTAAGGAGCGTGTGTTCCCTCACAAGAAAACTTTAGTTTCTTTGAAAGCATTAGGGGAACAAGATACAAAGATAGTGTAGTTAATTAGTTGAAAATCATGAGGCAGAAAGAAATAACTGACGGAAGCAGGAATGAAAATATCTATGGGCTAAGACAATACTTTAAGCTAAACATCAAATGTTGGGAGGGCTATTTGTTTCCCCATAAAATTTACATTGGAAAAAATGCATTTTGGGTAGAATTTAGAATTTTGGGGTGACTGGAGCACCCCCAAGACACCCCCTAATACCGAAGAGCAAACGAAGAAACAACTCCCCATGCATAGCGCCCTTGATTTTCCAACTAAAATTTGTTGAAATGGTAAATCGGCAGAAAATTGAAGATCTGATGTATTGGTAATCATTTTGTTAGAGATGTTTCAAAAATTAAGAAACTTAGAGATTAGCTTAGGAAAAATAATGGGATTTGGGACAAACAACATATTAATCGGCTTTAATTGGGAATAATAAATAATTCAGAGTGTATTATTCATATCTCATATCTGATTAGTGTTGTATGTTCTTGTTGTCAGCACAAGTAAAGATACAGTAACACGTACTTGTCAGCAATTGCCACAAAGCCAGGAATCTGTTCAACTAATTAACATAAGTAAAGATACAGTCACACGTACTTGTCAGCAATCACCACAAAGCTAGGAATCTGTTCAACTAATCAACACCAAGTCTGGTTTTTTAAGCATCTCCGACTACTATCTAGGATCTGCTTGTATTTCTATTTGACAGCTTTGAATATTATAATCTTAAATTCATATAAATAAGAGTTTCAATCCTCCACAGTATTGTTAAGTCATTCTACCCAAAATACACTTTATGACTTGGTATCAGCCTATCAAAACCAAAACCCAACACAAAAAAAAAACCTAATCAACAATGGAAGATGCAACAAACAATCTAAGCCAAGTTCAAATCCATCACCTAGTAACTTTGAAACACACTGAAATAAATAATCTACTCTGGAGAGCTCAATTTCGACCTATTCTAAAAGGGTATGATCTCACATGGTATGTAGATGGAACAAAAGTAAAACCAACAAGAACTCTTCCTGACAGTGAAGATATTAATCCTGCATTTACTGCACATGAAGCTCAAGATTCTCTGATCGTTGGATGGTTGAATTCAATGTTAACACCTGAAGTATTAAGCACAGTTTTATAGATTACTACTGCAAAAGAAATATGGGATAAATTGGACGCTTAATATACTCCCAAAACTTTTGCTCACCAAATCAGTCTTAAGAAACATCTCCACTGCATGAACAAAGGTAATAAGTCCTTGAAAGCATATTTAAAGGATGCTAAAAGTTTATTTGATCAGCTTGCAGCATCTGGATACACTGTAACATCTGATGAAAAGAAACAGTGCATTAGTAATGGATTGAATCAAGCATATGATCCAATCGTTACTGCACTAAGCACAGTCGAAGGAATGGATATCCAAACCTTTACATCTCATCTGCTTTTTTTTGAGATGCGAGTTGAACAATAGCTTGCACATATTCAATAACAGATTGCAAACTATGTCAACTCCAACTCCAGTGTATCTAGCAGGAATGAACCAAGAAGGTTTAATAATTAGCAGAGAGGACCAAATCCTCCAAAAAAAACAACAATCGTCGACCACAATAGCAACAAAAGGGTGCTGCACAAGGAGATATTTTCTGTCAGATTTGCAAAAAGAGAAACCACACTGCTGATCGTTGTTGGTTTCGTTATGAGAAAAGCAACACCAATCAAAACAAAGCACCTGCAGCTTATATATCCTTCCCTGGTGAATCGTCTGATGCCCAATGGGTAACAGATTCAGGATCCACTCACCATTTGACTGCTGATGTCAAGAAATTGTGTATTCCTCATGAATATGATGGAACTGACCAAGTTAGAGTTAGTAATGGTAATACTTTACAAATTGCACATATTCGTAACACGGTATTAACTTTTAATAATTGCATATTTTGTTTAACTAACGTCTACCATGTGCCTAAGATCAAGTCGAATCTTCTATCTGTTTCTCAATTTTGCAAGGATAATCATGTATACATTGAGTTTCACACAAATTTCCTTGTTGTGAAGGACAAAACCACGGGAGAAACGCTGCTAAAAGGGAGGAATGAGAATGGGCTATACATATTCGATGGTATAGGTGACATAAACCAATCAATATCTCCAAAGTCCTTTTACTTTGCAAGTCTACCTGTTTGGAACCAGCGACTTGGGCATCCAATGCTAAGCACGATTTCAAAAATAATTAGAAATTTTTCACTTCCAGTGTTGAATAAAAATTTGATTTTTTCCACTCTTGTCATATTAGCAAGAGTAGGCGCCGTCCTTTTTATCGTGTCACTACAACTTATGATAATCCATTAAGTCTAATTGTTTCAGACATTTGGGTTTCACCACAAACTTCTAGAAATGGTTTTCATTATTACATGTTATTAATGGATGTTTTCTCATATTATACATCGGTTTTTCCTTTGGTGCAATGTTTTGATGCTTTAAATGTCTTTACTCAATTTCATAAGCAAGTAGAAAATTTAATTGGTCATAAAATTAAGATTTTATAGTATAACAATGCACTTGAATACAAAATGTTCACTTCTTATCTTAACAACTCCGGAATACAACATCGTTTCTCATGTCAACATACCTCAGTTCAATATGGCCATGCAGAGCGTAGAATTAAACATGTCACTGAAAGTGGTCTTGCGTTATTGTTTCATGCACAACTCCTAAAATAATTTTGGTCTGAAGCTTTCACTACATCCTATTATCTGATTAACAGGGTTCCAAAATCTTCTAATGAATCAAAAACTCCTCTTGAGCTACTCTATAATAAAAAGCCGGATTACTCCTTTCTTCCTGTCTTTGGTTGCTTGGCTTATCCGTGTATTCGTCCATATAATTCCAATAAATAGAACCTAGGTCTCTACCTTGCATTTTCCTAGGTTACAGTTCAGTACATAAAGGTTTTATCTTCCTTCACCTGCCCACAAATCGACAATATATATCAAGGCATGTTAAATTTGAGGAAAGAACTTTCCCATTATCTCCTCCTCAACAAAGGCCACCTGAGGTAAGTCAGCAATCTCAATGTACAAGCACATATATTTTTGGCTCATCTGTTTTTATGCCGGATTTGTCAGTGCCTATGCAGCAACAACACCCTGAAGTACCAACTTCACCAAACTTACCAGTACCGACTCCACCTAGAAATGTTGGTGTATGATAATGAAAAACAATTAGAAGGGTAGAACATAGAAATGTTGCATAATGCATTAAAGATAAAATGCGGGTAATCAACCTCTTTATAACCACAGATTAATGGACAAGCTGAGGAAACAAATAATATAATCGTAGACACGTTAAAGAACAAGTTGGAGGGTCATAATAAAGGATGGTGCGAACAGGTCTATAATGCAGTCTGGGCTTATAACATAACCAGACAAGAAGCTACATGAATGTCACCTTTTTTTTAACATATGGGGTTGAAGTAGTATTGCCAACTGAGGTCATTATTCCTACCACAAAAAGAGAAGCATGGGAAAAAAATCTAAGTGCAAATATGATTTTAACAAAACTTAATGAGTTAGAAGAAAATAGGGAAACGGCTCTACAACATATGGATAACTATCAGCGAAGACTAGCTAGAGAATACAATAAGCATGTTATAATAAGAGAATTTCATCCAGGAGATTTGGTGTTGCTAGAAATACCAGTGTATCAGAGAGGGAATGATGGAAAACTATAAAAGAAATGGGATGGACCGTACATCATCAAAGAAATAGGTGGAACTGGGGGTTATAAACTGATGGATCCTGAGGGAAAATATGTTGGTCAAAGGATGTGTAAACCATGGAACAAATTATATCTAAAGAAATATTATCCATAAAAGGATCTAGTACACATAGTTGTGAGGTTCTATTTGTTCAAACAGAATAAAAATATGTTATAATTTCGTAGAAATTGTATTTGTAACAACATAATGAAGATGTGCATAAATTTCGCTGAAATATATATCATTATAGAATAAAGAAACGCCAAAATCTCGCAGAAATGCGAAAAAATTTCGCAGATAGAGGAAATCCTACTATGGTGTGCACCCCAGTTCGCAAATAAAAATTTGCAAGAGGAAAATGTAAGACCTAAAGTGCGTCATAGAAGGGGGTACCTATTACATGGCTCAGGGAAAGGATACACCGCTCCCGGAACCTGAGTCATGGATATCTGGGGTCAATAAACCCCGTCAAGGAGAGGTATCTCGGATTTTCAATCTAAGCTTATGATCTAGATTGGAAGACTGATGGTATATCCTAAAGAGTGCATAGTATGATCAAGGCGCCGAGGTACAAGGTTGATCCAAGAGTTCTTGGGTAATTTGGAGCCTACCTAGCAATTCTTGGCAAGTCTTGACTATGATGCACTCAGTTAGAAGAAAACCCCACTTAGGGGGTGTTTATAGGTGAAAATATTTTATGCTGATTTCGGTAATTGTGGGTGTGAATGTGAGAAATAATTTAAACCCTAAACAATGTATTGCAAGGGGTTACTTTAGATTCGAGAGATCAATCTTTACAAGTCCGGCCTAAACCAAGAAATGGTAGTTCCAGACTTTCTTCGGTCACAAAGTGTAGGAGAAGGGTTGGTTTAGGGAGGTGAAAATAGGTGAAAATAGTTTCTACTGATTTCGGTAATTACGGGTGTGAAGGTGAGAAATAGTTTAAACCCTAAATAATATACTGCAAGGGAGTACTTTAGATCCAAGAGATCAATCTGTACAAGTTCGGCATAAACCAAGAAATGGCCAATCCAGACTTGCTTCGATCACAAAGTGGAGGATAATGGGTTGGTTTTGGGGAGGGAAGCAAGGAAAGTGGTGAGACCATAATAGTTGATTCTGGAAGAGTAGTTAGGATACCATGACTTGTTATCAGAAAAGGTAGGAGAGCTCACGAGGATAGCTAGCAAGTAAGTATTTCTGAGTGTTGTCTTGTCCGAATAAACTTTTTGTTCAAATGGAAATTGGTAAGACCTATTTATACAATTCGAAGTAGAAATGTACCATGGTCTCATTAAGGAGTGGGGAAGTAAATGGGAGGAGGTGGTAACCGTATGCATGGACTTGATGTTCCATAAAGCGGTTATCGCATGAAATTGTTATGGAATTGATGTTCCATAAAGTTGTTAACGCACGGATCTATGTCCCATGAACGTTTTCCACATAACTTCCCGTATTTAATAGCCACCTTACCCTTATGACACTTCCTTATGAAGGGCGTAGTGTACGCCGCACGTTGTAAACCGCCAAACCAATACCCAAAGAGGATCCCACAGTTTGTGTTGATGTCTCGAATGTTTTTTGGAAAACATATAACACGTTGTTGTGGCTTGGCAAGTTGAGCTCGGGGAACTTGCTATCCTGGTGACCTTCGACGATCGAGATTTTGCATCTTGAGAGAAGGGGCAACCGTTGACCGTGGCACGCCTTCGTTTTGGAAGCCGCGTAGTGAGGTCCAATAGGGTGGCACGGCTAGGGTATGTTTAGACTTGGCATGAGGGGCCAAGGGTTCGCTATGGGCGTATGGCATGTACAGGGCCAAGGCCAAGGCGAGGGCGCTTGGATTGGCATGAAGTGACTAGCATGTCTAGGGCCAAGGAAAAGTGCATTTGGCATGGCGCGGCTGGCTTGGATAGATTTGGTTTGTCTTGGCATATGGGGCCAAAGGGTTTCCATGGTCATATGGCATGGCTAGGGACAAGGAAAGGGTGTTTGGCTAGGCATGACGTGACTAGCATGGCTAGGGCCAAGGAAAAGTGTATTTGGCATGACGTGGCTAGCTTGGCTAGGTTCGGGTTTGGCTTGGCATATGGGGACAAGGGGTAGGCATGGGAGCATGGCGTGACTAGCTTGGTCTAGGTGCGGTTTTGGATTGGCATGAGGGGCCAATGGTTATCCATGGGAGCATGGCGTGACTAGCTTGGGCTAGGTGTGTGACCAAGCTAGGGTTTTGGGCTAAAGGTCGTGAGGGGACCTTAAACGGCAAGTATTTGCTCCTGGATTTGAAGGGCAACCATTGATTGTTGTACGCCTTCACTTTGGTAGCCGCGAGGGGAAGGAAAGCATGGTGGCGCGGCATGAGGGCCCATGGAGATATATATTTGGCATGGCGTGGCTAGCTTGGCAAGGTGCGTGACCAAGCTAGGGTTTTGGGCCAAAGTCGTGATGTCACTTTAGGAAGCCAGGATTTGATCCTAGGATTGAAAGTCAACCATTGATCGTTGCACGCCTTCACTTTTGTAGCTGCAAAGGGAAGTCCAGTATGGTGGCGCGGCATGAGGGGCCATGGCGAGATATATTTGGCATGGCGCGACTATCTTGACTAGGTGCGTGACCAAGCTAGGTTTTTGGCCCAAAGTCGTGAGGTAACTTTAGGCGGCCAGGATTTTCACCTGGGTTTCGAAGGGAAATCATTGATCGTTGCACGCCTTCACTTTAGTAGCCGCATGTGGAAGTCCAGCATGGTGGCGCTGCATGAGGGGCCATGGCGAGATATATCTGGCATGGCGCGGCTATCTTGGCTAGGTGCGTGACCAAGCTAGGGTTTTGGGATAAAGGTCGTGAGGGGACCTTAGACGGCAAGTATTTGCTCCTGGATTTGAAGGGCAACCGTTAATTGTTGTACGCCTTCACTTTGGTAGCCGCAAGGGGAAGGCAAGCATGGTGGCACGGCATGAGGGCCCATGGAGAGATATATTTGGCATGGCGTGGCTAGCTTGGCTAGGTGCGTGACCAAGCTAGGGTTTTGGGCCAAAGTCGTGATGTGACTTTAGGCGGCCAGGATTTGCTCCTGGGATTGAAAATCAACCATTGATCATTGCACGCCTTCACTTTTGTAGCCGCAAGGGGAAGGCCAGTATGGTGGCGTGGCATGAGGGGCCATGGTGAGATATATTTGGCATGGCGCGACTATCTTGACTAGGTGCGTGACCAAGCTAGGGTTTTGTCCCAAAGTCGTGAGGTAACTTTAGGCGGCCAGGATTTGCTCCTGGGTTTCGAAGGGAAATCATTGATCATTGCACGCCTTCACTTTAGTATCCTCAAGGGGAAGGCCAGTATGGTGGCGCTGCATGAGGGGCCATGGCGAGATATATATGGCATGGCGCGGCTATCTTCGCTAGGTGCGTGACCAAGCTAGGGTTTTGGGCCAAAGTCGTGAGGTGACTTTAGGCGGCCATGATTTTCTCCTGGGATTGAAGGGTAATCGTTGACCATTGCACGCCTTCACTTTAGTAGCCGCAAGGTGAAGGCCATCATGGTGGCGCGGCATGAGGGACCATGGCGAGACGTGTTTGGCATAGCGTGGTCGATGTGGCTGGCATGATTTTCCATTGGCACAGAGGTGCGGCTAGCATGGTTGGTATGCTTTGGCGCGGTTAGTGTGGCTGGCATGATTTCCCATTGGCACAGAGGTGCGTCTAGCATGGTTGGCATGCCTTGGTGCGGTTGGTGTGGCTGGCATGATTTTCCATTGGAACAGAGGTGCGGATAGCATGATTTTCCATTGGCACAGAGGTGCGGCTAGCATGGTTGGCATGCTTTGGCGCGGTTAGTGTGGATGGCATGATTTTTCATTGGGACAGAGGTGTGGCTAGCATGGTTGGCATGCTTTGGCATGGATAGTGTGGCTTGCATGATTTTCCATTGGCACAGAGGTACGACTAGCATGGTTGGCATGCCTTGGCGCGGTCGGTGTGGCTGGCATGATTTTCCATTGGCACAAAGGGAATTAGGGTTTGGCTCGTCGTAACCCTAATTTGAAAAATATACCCGGGTAATTATTTTAGAGACACATTAAATGTTTCAGTAAATGTGCCTAATAAATTCTTGTTGCTTTAAATGTTGTGACATTACTGTCTGCTAGGGTTTATTGTTTTACGATTTTAACCCTAAGCTAAAAACCACCATCAACATTAAGTCCCCTGCTTAGCTCGGAACTGGTTCCTTGTTGCGAGGTAAGCATATGATGGTGACAGACAAGGACGGAATCGAGGTGTAAATCATTGCAAAGTTGGTCAGGAGAATCTGACTAACCTTTTTGAGTGGTAAGTAGAGTTTTGGCTTGCGGCCCTACGTAAGTTGTACTGGGAATGCAGACCATGGAGTTGCGAGGCGGAGGTTACCGGCTTGGTCTAATCGTACATCTTCAACGCAAAGAGGGTGCGGTCTTGGGAGGCCACACAAGCGTGCAGCTTGGCTCGAGGGGCCAAGGGGTGGCGTTGTCCTGGCCGCTGAAATGGCATACACGAGTGACTAGGCATGGCGGGGCCGTGATGATGGAGCGAGGTCTTGGCTAAGGTCGCGATGGCATGCACGATCGTCTAGGTGCGGTGGGGCCGTGGTATGGTGTGATGGGGCCGTGATATGTCATGAGTAGTCTTGGACATGGAAATTGGTCTTTGCTGGACCGCTTTCCTCCTTTCCCTTCTTGGCTCAAAATAGGAAATCCTTTCTTTGCTCAAACTCCCACGTACCATGTATATATAAAAGGTGGGGCCAGCCTCTCTTTTGTTTCACGCCTATTTATTCCTCCCATCCGTATGATAGCAGTAAAGTAGAGAAGACGAGTGAATCCCAGGTACGCCTTCCAACACTTCTCTTTAACTCGTTTTTTTTTTTGCTGGTGTAAACCCTAGTTTTAGGCGTACCTCTTCGTGACCTTGTAGAAATTTTGGCGTGAATCTTAGGTATTTTTTTCCCTAGATTGTAGTAACACTTAGGCATGGATACCATATAAATGTTGATCTCCCCTACTCACGGTGCAAGGTAGGCATATTATAGTAATTGCCATGTCTTCTCACGAAAAGCTAGATTTTTAGGGTTTGGTACTTGCTTTGGTGTAGACGTGTACATGATCCCCCCCCCCCTTTTGTTGTTGTTGTTGGGCACGTCTATCTGGACGGACGCGATTTCCCGGGCTACGTGTAGTGGTGATGTAGAGTCTTGAAACCAGTCTGTTTGTGCCTAGGGCGGCTGCCTTGTATCTGATAAAATAATTTCTACATGCTTTATGTAATAATTCCCGCTCCTCTTGTTCCTTTGTAGTTATCGCAGCGGTGAAAAACGACATAAGAGAATTTTGTTAAGATGTCAACAATTTCCTTGGTACCGAAAGATGTGAGTAATTCCAAGCCAAACATAGATGATGAGTTCTTCATGGCATCGGCCACTGTTAGGAGAAACCACCCCAAATACATACCCATACTCCTGACCGTTTCGGAGAGTGAATGAGAGGATCGATCGGTTTGGCCAGGAGGCATAATAAGGTTTTGCCTCCAAAGGAATGAATATCATGCCTCTCCTATCGACTTTAAAATCCCTGCAAGTCCGTTGCGTTCCTTTGAGAAATGGGTGCGATTCATGATGCACCAGGAGACTGTAAACACCAATTTTACCAGGGCATAGATTATTGATGATGTTATGGCTTCCGCAGTACTTCAAATTAGGAAATACATTCCATGCTTGGTCGCTTTCATTTCCAGATGGTGTCCAGACACCCATATTGCCGTATGCAGGTGGGGAGAAATGACTATTTCTTTAGAGAGCGTGGCTGTGTTGATGAATCTTCCTATAATTGGAAACCTCGATGTCTGGCTGTCTGCAGATGCAGAATAAATGCGCGCCACCCTGGTTGCAAAGTCAAATGGATTAGTTCCGAAGGAAAACGAGACGAAGTGCTTTTATAACTGGTGGGTGTGTCATTGGTTTCCTGATGAGTTGGAGTCGGACCAAAAAATTAGCGTACTTCATGTCGCGGCGTTCTTGGCTCTTTGGATATCCAGGGATATCTTTAACGATGGCTCGAGAAAGAAAGAGATAAGGCAGGGACTTATCAAGTTTGTCATAAAATTGGAAACGGGCGTCGTTTTCCCTATCAGTGGTTTGTTTCTTGGTTTGTTGAAGGTCTATATGATGTTGAAAGGTTGCTGGTCGAAACATTCGAAGGTCCATACGTAGACATGGTGAAGAAGCAGGAAGAAGAATTCAAGAAATTGTGCCGGCAATTGAAATTGAAACTGGCGGCTCTCCAGAGAACAAAGGAGGCCTTTGCCAAGAGAAGCAATCCGTTGTTGGAAAACTTTCCTTGAATATATATATGTCTTTCGGACTTCTTATATTTAGGTTTTTTTTTTGAAAGGCAAATGAGGCGCCGGGTTAATAGATAAATACTACCTTGACGGTTTTGGATTATATTTTTTTTTTGAATGAAACGTTTACAATTGAACTGTCTTTGGCTATGAATGAAGGTGACACAGACGCCCCAGGTAAACCATGGAACCGTGTGTTGGAAGATGACATGGGAAGAAACATGGTTATAGGTTTTATCAAAACTTGAAAAAGAAATGCATCGTATTTTGTCTAAATAAGACTTACTCAGGTCTTCTGATGAAAACAAACTTTCCGGGCGTAGGACCAAATTTTATGAAAAACATGGCCAAGAGAAGTCCCCAGTGTTCCGAGTCGTTGCTGAGTTGTCTAATAATCGAGCCATTAATCCCTGGGCGGATCATTTTGATTCTAACCCCTGGGAAGTCCCCAACCATCCCTTGTCGTGTCATGAGTGATAGTCGAGTCATCGAGTAACTGAGTCGGATTGAGTCGCCTTCCTCTACCATCTCGATGTCCGGGTCGAAGAACGAGATCGATAGTCAAAAATTGACATTGTAACCGATAGATCAATCCTCCCGTTGTGGTCGCCAATTGTTTATAGGTGAAAATAGTTTCTACTGATTTCGGTAATTCAGGGTGTGAAGGTGAGAAACAGTTTAAACCCTAAACAATATACTTCAAGGGAGTACTTTAGATTCGAGAGATCAATCTGTACAAGTCCTGCCTAAACCAAGAAAAGGCCGTTCCAGACTTACTTCGGTCACAAAGTGGAGGAGAATGGGTTGGTTTTGGGTAGGGAAGCAAGGAAAGTGGTGAGACCAGAATAGTTGATTCTGGAAGATTAATTGGGTTACCACGACTTGTTATCATAAAAGGTAAGAGAGCTCACGAGGAGAGCTAGCAAGTAAGTATTTCTGAGTGTTGTCTTGTCCGAATGAACTTGTTGTTCAAATGGAAATAGGTAAGACCTATGTAACTGCATATTTTCTGATGGTTACATCCAAATGAAGATAAATACTAAAACCTACTCTAACATTCAAGATTCAAAGATAAACAAGATGTAAAGAGCATGAAAGTAAATATTAACACAAGCATATAACGTGGTTCGGCCATGAAGACTTATATCCACGGGAAAGAAGATAGTTTCTTTATTGGTTATAAGGTCTTACCCTTGAAAGAGAAACAAATCTCAGTTAGATATCTCACTCTTTGTCTGTCTAGATATCTCTTAGGAATTCTTTGCAGAAAGACCATCTAAATATTACATGAGTTAACTTTCCCATTTCCTGCTACATGGGTTGGTATTTATAGAAAAACAATACTTGTGAAGGTCAGGCCTCATCGAGCTCTCAGAGTCATCATGCATCGTCTTCGCTTCTTCGGACTGGTTCTATACTATCCCTCGTGGTTGTATTCCGGGTTCTCCTCCGAGTTATCTCGCCTTGTTCGTCCTCGTGAAGCTCTTCTCCAAAGGTCCTCGTGCTTCTCCACTCACGAGTTATAGTATAGGTCTCCTGAGTTCTCTGCTATGACATAGACTCGATATCACTCCTTTTGATCCTTCATTAAATGCAGTGTTGCTTTTTAGACTTGATCGACTGAATTGATTAGACCACTCCTTCACACGTGTCGTTCATGCGATGTTGGTGGAAGGCGTCTAGATCTAGACGAGATCAGCTTTATGGAGAATGATTCAGTGCTCCAACCTTATCATCTCATCATGAAGTCATCCCTTGAGATGTTGACACGTGGCCATCGGGTATTTTACCCTCACGTTATGCTCCTTTTCTTTGCAGCTTGCCAAGGGCATGATGGGAATAAAACTCCGCGATCGTCTCTCCTTTTTCGCCTCGTGCAAGATCTACATCATGTCTATGTTTTAATGTGCTTCTTTACTCGTCGATTTTAAGGTGTTGGTTGGTTATCCCCTGTTTAAATGGAGATCTTTTTCTCCTTGTGGTCAATGTTGTTTATCGTGCACTGATTCTTTTGGATATGTCCTGGATATTTTTTCGAGGACCTTATCTTTGTATAAATCTTCTTGCGGTGGGGGATTCAGATTTTATTTCCTCTTTCTCTTCCTCCTTAGGGATTTTCGAGAGAGTTTTACTATACCTGATGAGCATTCCCCCTCTCGTACTTCTTGTCGAGGAGTTATCTTTTCATGTTTCCTTAATCATGTTAGTATGTCCTCTCTTTTGTCTATCTTTTTTTTACTCCTTGATCTAGTTTCTAGATCATCACTGATGTCTCCTCTGGAAGGATCGTTTTTTCTTATTTGGGTCTTGCCCGTCGGTGTTTTAGAGGACCTGGTTTGTATGCCAGCCTACTGTGCTCTCTGTTGGGCGACTTCGTATTTTCCATTGTTCTTTTTCTTAAGGGAAAGCTTGGAAACACTTTTGTAAAGTGTTTCTTCGTGCGCTTGGCCTTTGGAACATCTTGTGTTTGTTACATAGGTTTGCATTTGACATTTTTTGTTTGTGTAACCTGTCTTTCTCTTCCCAGATAATGGGTATGGGTCGTCCAATCTGCTGAGGATGCTAAGGTATAAAACACCATTTCTATCTTCTAATCGTATGTATATATACCTTGCCCCTTGTTTTATGCCTTAGCATCGTATACGTCAGGCAAATCATCTACATGGTTGCTTGGATGATGAAGTCATCATCTTATGGCTGCTCCGACCCAAGCTTGTAAAGGAACGCTGCTCCTACTATCATCGAGGGAGATGTTCAGAGCGGTATTAGAGGGGATGCTCCTAGTAGATTATGGTGGTGGGGTGCTTCTCCGAGTTGGGTACTGTAGAATATCCTCGTGTAGTGTCCGAGGTTAGTGTGGTGTGTAGAGAGATTTATTGTTCACTAGGATGTTATTTGATATGTTATGTGCCCCTGAGGTTTTTATTGTAATGGCTACTTGGTATTATTAATGTATTTTGTTTGTCCAACCGTGGGTGACAGAGTCTCGGAGTGATCAGTTCCTTGCATGACTAAGTCATCGCTTACCGTGGTGGACATTAAATATGGTTATGTCCCTTTTGGCCGTCCGGTACTGGGTTGATTTAATCGTGTCCTCTTGTAGGTTACACTTGCCCCTGGTTATGTGGTTTAGTGTGTGATCCACCTGGTTGTAAACCAATGTTTTGAGGGTGATACCTCGGTCAAGCGATCCTTCCCTTAGCCAAAGGTTAGGACCTTGATTCTGAGGATATCCTGTTATGGAAAGACATCATCCGACTTTTGGGACGTGATGGCATTACCCTAGGTCTGTATCTGTATTAGGTAGCTTAGGGTGTTACCTGCATCATCATGCTTTGTTTGGAACGATGGCATTGCCTTAGGTCTATTTCCGTGTCGGGAAGCTTATATATTTACCCGTAACATTCATTGCAGAATGGAAGGTGTGGCTAGAACCATGCCATAGTATTGGTGGGATTGTTTGGTTATGCAAATATGTAAATGGTGAGAAAAAATACAAGGCAAATAAGTAAGAAATCTAAAAAACATAGCTAGTGCGAAAAATAAATAAAGTAAAAAGTAAAAAAATAACAAACAACAAAGATTGAACGGAATAAGAAATGATCAAGCAAAAAGTATAATTTTATTACTTTCAAAAGAGGGTTGTGAACCCCTGTTACATTTTAGTAAGGTATCATGACCTATGACGTGGGGATTCTAATCCTAATGCTTCGTCATGCTATAGTAAGCTTTTTCTCAGAATTGAGTAGTTAGACTTCTTGGAGGGACAATCCTTCTTCCCGAGCTATCATCTTTCGTCATTGTGTGTCTCGGAGAGTGTCAGGTCCTGAACCATTCAGATTTTATATGGCTTAAGATACTTGATATTCCAGGGGGGGGCTCTAGCTCTTCCCCATCCACCTTGAGTAACCTGTAAGCTCCGTTTCCTGCTTTTGCAATGACCGTTATTGGCCCTTCCCATATGGGAGAAAATTTTCCTGATTCGCGTTGATATGGTGGAATCTCGCGCCAGAATTTATCGCCTATGTTGAAGTGTCTTGCATAGACTCGTTTGTTATACTCTCGGGCCATCTTCCGATGGTAGTTTTCCATTTTTTGTAAGGCGATTTCTCTGTTTTCCTCGAGATCATATAGCTTAGATAGTATCATGTCCGAGGTGAGGTTTTCTCCCATGCCTCGGTTTTAGTCGTTGGGATCATTGCGTCCGTGGATATGATCGCTTCTGTTTCATAAGTTAGGGCGAAGGGAGTCATTCATGTGGCCGCTCTTCGGGTGGTCCTGTAGGACCATAAAACATTATGCAATTGTTCACACCAGCTTGCTCCGTGACCATCTAGCTTCTTCTTGAGTATGTCGGCGATGTTTTTATTAGTTGCCTCTGCCTGACCAATACTCTCGGGGTAGATGGGTGTGGATTTGAACTTTCTGATTTTGAAGCAATTCAAAAGAAGGTCGATATTTTTTCCTCTGAGCTGTGCCCGTTGTCCGAGACAATGGTCGCCGGATACCGAAACTACAAATGATGTGCTCGAAGAGGAATTTGTAGACATCGTGGTCACGAATGGGCCTCAAGGCTGAGGCTTTTACCCATTTGGTGAAGTAATATGTGGCCACTATGAGGTATTTTCACTATCTCGTGCCAGTTCGGAGTGGTCCGACAATGTCAACTACCCACTTGGAAAATGGCCAAGGGCTGAGCACATATTTTAGATCCATTGATGGTGCATGCCTTCTTTTGCTGAATTTTTGGCATTCTAAGCATGAATTTGCGATCTCCTTAGAGTCGTCGTTCATGCGAGGCCAGAAATAACCTTGGAGCCTGGCTTTGTGGGCTAGAGTTCTAACCCTCTATGGTTGCCGGAATATCCGTGGTATATTTCCCTTAGAATTTACTGACCTTCTGAGAATGAAAGGCATCAGAGTATAGGTCCCAGATACGATTGCTTATAAAGTATGGTATCTCTTAATTGGTAGTTCCCTGATCGAGCGGTGGTCTTGTGCACGAGATGCTGATCGCTTGGGAGGGTACCATCGTATAAGTATTTTATGATTGGGGTTCGCCAATCGTTTTCAAGCCAAGATTGTGGTTCAGCTGGCATATTTATATTAAGAATTTCCCCTTCTTCTGGAATATGTATGTAAGGGATTGATACCATTTCGATCCTTACGGTTGTTATTGTAGGATCTGATGTCATGGAGGCGATGAAGGCGAGGGCATCGACGTGCCTATTATTCTTCCTGGTAAAATGCATGAACGTAATGTTCGGTATTTGTTTAATATAACTCCTTGCAAGGTCAAGGTATTGTTGTAAACAAGAATCCAAGGCTTGGTATACTCCATTTATCTGTCGCACTATGAGCTGAGAATCACTCGTGAGTATGAATTCGTCTATGCCCAGCTCAATGATCACTCTTAGAGCATGTATGACGGCTTCGTACTCCATTATGTTATTTGTGGCGGGGAACTCGAGCCTTAGGCTATAGACAATCTGTCGGACTGTTGGGCTCGTAAATACCATCCCGATGCCAGATCTTTCCGAATTGCACGACCCATCAACGAAGACCTCCCATCGTCTGGGATGTTCCGGGCGAAGAAACTCGGGTATATCCTCTAGTTCGTCCTCCATTCCGGGGATATTTTTTACTTCGTCCTTTTTTTCTAGTGGGAAGTCGTCTAGGAAGTCCGCCACGACCTGTGTTTTAATGGAAGTTTGGGTCTGATAGTGCACTCTGTGTTGCTTAATTTGGGCCCCCAATTTGGAGATCCTCCCTGCTCTATTGGCATGGTCCAATACATATTATATCGGTGCTTTTGTGATGACCGTGATAGTGTGGGCATGGAAGTACATTCTCAATTTCTGCATCGCGTATACCAGGGACATCACGATCTTTTCTATTTTTGAATAATTCTTCTCTACTGATGTCAGAGTCTTGCTTATGAAGTAGATGGGTTTCTCCACTTCGTTGTCTATACGAGTCAGCACTGCGCTAATTGAGACATTGGTAGCAGAGAGATAGATGTATAGGTTCTCACCTGGGCTGGGTTTTTGAAGGACTGGCAAGGTGGCCAAATGTTTTATTATTTTTTGGAATGCGTGCTCGCACTCAATACTCCATGAGAATTTTTCTCCTTTCTCCAGAGTGTTAAAAAATTATTTTCACTTGTCTGAGGATCAGGATATGAACTTTCCCAAGGCTGCTAACCGTCTGTTGAGCCACTGTACGTCTTTGACAGTGGCTGGCGAGGGAATTTCGAGTATGGCATGTACCTTGGCGGGATCCAACTCGATGCCTCGTTTGGTGACTAAGTATCCTAGGAACTTCCTAGATGTAACTCCGAAGGCACATTTGGCAGGGTTAATTTTCATGTTAAAATTTCTCATTTGTTCAAAGATCTCCCTAAGATCACTTGCGTGGTCCTGCTTGAATTTGTTTTTGACGAGAATATCGTCCACATACACTTCTAGGGTTTTATGCACCCATTTTTCAAACATTTTTTCCACCATTCTTTGATACGTCGCCCCGAAATTTTTGAGTCTGAAGGGCATCTTGGTGTAACAGTATAATCCTCCAGGAGTGAAGAAAGCAGTATGCTCTTGGTCTTCCTCGGCGAGGGGGGTATGGTTATATCTATAATATACATCCATTAGGGATAGTAACCCATAGCCTGATGTTGCTTCAACTAACTGGTCGATGTTAGGGAGTAGGAAGCTGTCCTTCATACATGATTTATTTAGGTCACTGAACTCAATACAAATTCGCACCCCTCCGTTTTTCTTTGGAACGATTACCATGTTAGATATCCACGTTGGATATTCCACTTCTCGGATGACTCCTGCTGCCTCCATCGTTTTTAATTCTTTTTGAATCTCTTCGTGATATTCTGATACCACTTTGCGCATCTTTGGCCTCACAAGCTTATACTTTGGGTTAACTTTTAGGTGGTGGAAACAGACATCTGGGACTATTCCTGGCATGTCTTCCATTCGCCAAGTGAAGACATCAAAGTACTCCTTGAGTACTTGCATTAATTTTTCTTCATCCTCTTTGTCCAAGAGGGTACCTATTCTGACTATAACCGGATTCTCGAGTGTCATTATATTGACCTCCTTGGTGGGTTCCGAAGAAGAAAAATTTGTCTGTTGTTTATTGACTTCGGACAGGTTCTGTATGGGCCCAATAGGTACGTAGAAGTATCTTGCTTTGTCCGAGTCTCCCCTTATTTCAGCGACTCCATCGAGGGTAGGAAATCTTAGCCTTTGGTGGTATGTGGAAGCCACTCCTTTGATTCCATGAATCCGTGACCTTCCAATTATGGCTGTATATGGCGAGATTACGTCTACAACACAGAAAGTAGTTAAGGTAAGGATTTTCCATACTCTAATCTCCAACGTGATTTCGCCTCTGGGTCATGCAGATGAGCCATTGAAGCCAAATATGTTATAGGTCGAAGGAATCAGATATTCATCTTGGAGACCCATTTGTTTGAATATTTCATAAAACAAGATCTCGACAGAGCTCCCTCCGTCTATTAGGATTTTAGGCATCGCCCAGGGTAGCACCCTGGTTCTTTCCTCCTCTCCATCTTTCTCGGGGAGTGCGATGGACATCGTAACCATCAGAGGATCGTTTTGGTTACGCCCATCGTCTGGTGCCTCCGAAGCTGAGAAGCTAATAGGTATTTTCATCCACTCCTCTATTGGAGGTTCTTTTGTACACTAAAAACCTCATTACCTTTAAAGTCCCTTTTGTGGATTCGCCCTGTAATGCCTCCTTCGGGTGTGGTGGTAGCTGAGTGTGATATCGTGTTTCATCCCAGATACTGTGCCTCACGTGGTATTTCCGCATGATGGACTGGTGCCCCTACCGTTGGTTGGATTGATGGTTACGCGATATACTCCTAAAGTTTACCTTCATTTACCATTTCGTGTATCATCATTTTAGGATCTCTACAAGAATTTGTGGTATGAATGAGAAATTGGTGGAATTCGTAAAAGTCAGTGCAATTCTTGGCCGCTTTGGCTGTTGACCTCGGTTTCATGGATATGTCACCTTGTATTTCCCCTCGGTATTTTTTAATACCTCGGCTATGGGAACATTCATCTTCGTGTAGACAGGGTCTACTAACTTTTCCTTCTTACTTCGGGTTTGATCTCTCCCTTTCCATCCTCCACTCCGATGTTTATCGAACTGGGCAGCGCCGTTATTGGATCATCCTTCACCTCGGGTAGGTACCGGAGGGTTTTGTGGTTCTACCACATTTGCACCTCGGGTGGATAATTTGACTAATTTGTCATAAGTATCTTCTTGTAGCTCTTCTAGAGCTATGTAATCATCTTGGATTTCCCTTAATTTTCCTAAATTAGTTGGCGAGGTTTCGTACATATGAACAAACATCGGATCCGTCTTTCTCAAGCTATTTTTGAAGCCTAAGATCGCATAGGCCTCTGGGACCCTTTCGATTTCAGCATATAGTTTCCTCCATTGGGTCACTAGTGATCGGAGTGATTCATTTGTTCCTCGGGATAATCCAAGAATAACTCGGATAGGTGGGCAAAGGACCTGACCGACTCCTTTGGGAGGTTATTGAACCACAATAAGGCTTCGTCTTTTTGACTAGCGGGTATGAATCTATACATTACTACATCATAATGGCTCCACTGTATCAGCGTCATTCGATACGATCTGAGTTGTTCTATAGCATCGCCTGTCCCGTTAAAGGGGGTTATGAATGTTGGGGGTGAGTATTTATTCGGGAAGGGCAGAGCTAATAAGTGTATCGCTAGGGGATATTTCTTTGCCTCCTGCACTACCTCCGCGAGCTTGTTGCTATCTTGCCTTCTGGTTACTTCCCTGCACATTGCTTCGAGCTGGCATATTCGGTCCTTCAATTTGTCGTCTAGGAGCCTTCCTTCGGCCTTCTTCTTCCTCCCTTGTGCTCTCTCGGGTGAGAAGGAAATTTCTGACTGGCGATATCGTGATCACCCCGAATCCTCGTATGATAGCTCTGCTTGGGAGACTATTTTGGAGGGAATAGGTTTCGACACCTCGCCTCGCCTTGGGTTAGTGATTACGAGTTTCTCGGACTCGCAATTAATTTTTCCTCCATTTATTTTATTCTTTTCTCGTCAATGCTTAGGATCGACATCGGATGATCTTTCGGATGGGATGTCCTCCATCTCCAGTACTCCTCTACTTCCCTTGGGAAAGCGGTCTGCCATTTCCTCTTTCGAGGTATCAGGAATATTGACCCTTTCGTCGTCCTGCAGTTTTTCAAAAGGGCTTTACTCCTCGGGAACTTCTTCCTCCGCAATATTGGGCGCCTTCTTCTTGGTTTTTCGCTTCAATCGTCGGTTTCTCCATTCTAGCCTTCTATTATGTTTTTCCAATTTTCTCATTCTTTCGTCATGTGCTTCTTGATCTTTCAGGAAGGCTGTGAGTACATCCTTGGTATCGTCCGAACTAGAATTGCTAGCCTTCTTGAGATCATTGTTTACTATTTACCTTGGCAAACGATCCAACCCTCCTGGTTGAGTTAGGTGAATATCATTTTGGGCCTTGAAGGGGTTTTCACCTCCCTCCGAGCTAGAGTTATATGTTAACCCTTCCCGGAATTGGTCATCGGGTTGTCCATCTTCTAGGAGTGCACCATTGTGCATGGATTCGCCGATTCCCATCTCGTCTAGGTCGTTTGGTATGGCTCCACCATTTTTGCCTTGGCTCGTACGAGCTGAACGTCTCATCACCATCGCCTTAACTGTGATTCATGCAATAATACTCAATTTGTCTTTTCCTTTAGAAAAGTGGGACCCTAGTTTTGCAGGTCACGTGCAATTGCTAAGTCATAATTTGAACTGGACAAATAAGTACATGAAGACTTTAAAACAAATTCTGGAGACATGTGAAGATGTCAAAAACATTCTCTTTCATGCATAAGACTTTTAGTGATGGAAAAAGGTGTTTCGTTGGTTTCTCTTCTCAAGAGAAAGTACCTATCTCCATGCATCATGCTTATGTTAGAAAAAATCTAATCATGATGATGAAACATATCTTTCCATTTTTAGGAAGTATTTTTCACCAACCCTTAATCTTTTGATTTCGAACAAACTTTGAGTTTGAAGAGTAATTCTATATTCGTTAACCCCTCCTCTTAACTTAGATTAGAATTTTTAAGAAGAAGATCATGAGTTGTATGGAGTTTTATGTGAAAACGGAAAATCCATTACTTAACAGTCCTCCTTTTGAACCTTCATAAAAATTTGACTTTCTTAAGAGGTTTACTGATGGAAATCTTCCCTGCTCATTCATGGAGGAGATCGTTTAGGTGTTGAAGTTTTGGAAACTCCGTGTTCACCACGATCTTCTACTATCCTGAGCATCTTGAGGAAGATAGGAGCTATTTCTAAAAAATTAAAAGATCTTAAGAAAAATACTAGAAATACATAGATCTGTCGGTTCTTGAGGTTCTTCTAGACTACACAGATCGTAGGGATCGTGTCGAGTCCGTGATCAACTCTTGAATTTTTTGACAGAAATCTACCCAATGGTTTGAGAACCACCATTTTCAGAAAGATATTGAACTTATATATAGTTGTTGATAGAAAGGTAGATTATATCTTCATACCTCCTTGTTTCTAGCGCCAAAATGTAACTGCATCTTTTCTGATGGTTACATCCAAATGAAGATAAATACTAAAACTTACTCTAACATTCAAGATTCAAAGATAAACAATACGTAAAGAGCATGAAAGTAAAGATTAACACAAGAATATAACGTGTTTCGGCCATGAAGTCGTACATCCACGAGAAAGAAGATAGTTTCTTTATTGATTATAAGGTCTTACCCTTGGAAGAGTTACGACCCTCACTTAGATCTCTCACTCTTTCTCTATCTAGATCTCTCTCAGGAATTCTCTGTAGAAAGACCACCTAAATAATACATGAGTGTTTATGGGTAAAAATCGTTTCCGCCGATTTTGGTAAATTCGGTAGGTGAGTGAGGAACTGGTTTAAACCCTAAACAAATGTGTTGCACGTGAGCACTTTAAAGATTCGAGAGATCAATCTGTACAAGTCCGGACTAAACCAAGAAATGGCCATTCCAGACTTGCTTTGGTCACAAAGTGGAGGAGAAGGGTTGATTTGTGGAGGAAAGCAAAGAAAGGTTGATTCTGGGAGACTAGTGTCTCGACTTGTATCAGAAAGTGAAAGCTTAGGAAGCTTGCAAGAGATGAAATATTTTTGGAGAGCTTGTAAAGTTTCCTTTTCTGAGAGTGTTGTATTTTTCTCCTGACCGAGACCTGTTGTCTGGTGGAAATAGGTAAGACCTCTTTATATAAGTCGAGATTGAAACGTACCCTGGCCTCATGAAGGAAGAGAATAAAGGGTGAAATAATGGGAGGAGGTGGTAACCACAAGGTGTTTATGGGTGAAAACGTTTTCACCATTATTTCCTCATTTATTTGACCACTTTATTCCTATTCACGCTTTCTTAATGTGAGCGTAGTGTATGCTGCAAGCTGTGACCGCCAAACCAAGACCCTGGAAAGCATCCCCCAGTTTGTGTTGATGTCTCGAGTGTTGGTTGCACCTTGAGTGCAAGTGGCGCTGCTAGGGGCGCGTGTGGCATGGCGTGGCTAGGGCCAAGGTAAGGGTGTTTGGATTGGCGTGGCGTGACCAGTGTAGCTAGGGCCAAGGAAGAGTGAGTTTGGCATGGCAAGGATAGCTTGAGCTAGGTGTGGCTGGCATGATTTTCCATTGGCACGGAGGTGCGGATAGCATGGTTGGCATGCTTTGGCACGTTTGGTGTGACTAGCGTAGCTAGGGCCAAGGCAGAGTGTGCTTGGCATGGCGCGGCTAGCTTGAGCTAGGTGTGGCTGGCATGATTTTCCATTGGCACGGAGGTGCGTCTAGCATGGTTCGCATGCTTTGGCTCGTTTGATGTGGCTGGCATGATTTGTCATTGGCACGGAGGTGCGGCTAGCTTTGGATAGGTGTGGATGGCATTATTTTCTATACCTAGCATGGTTGGCATGCTTTGGCGCGTTTGGTATGGCTGGCATGATTTTCCATTGGCACGGAGGTGCGACTAGCTTGGGCTAGGTATGGCTGTCATGATTTTCCATTGGCACAGAGGTGCGGCTAGCATGGATGGAATGCTTTGGCGCGGTTGGTATGGATGGCTTGATTTTCCATTGGCATAGAGGGGAATTAGGGTTTTGCTTGTTGTACACCTAATTTGAAAAAAGGTACCCCGATAATTATTTAGAGACATATTAAAGGCTTTTCAGTAAATGCTTTATCACTTAAATATTGTGATGTCACTGTCTGCTAGGGTTTAGTGTTTTACGATTTTAATCCTAAGCTAAAAACCACCATCAACAGGGTGCAGTCTTGTAACCATGATCCATATCGGCGAAAGGATAAGAGATTATGAAAACAACTGGTTGTTGTTAAGACCGGATGAGAGGAGCCAACCTTGTATTGTAGAGGCACGTCTCCTTGAAGGGGAAACCATGGGGATGACAAGGACGGTACCCTCCGTTAGGGAGCTGATAAGTGTCTAAGACGCAAATTTCATGAGGCTTTTTACTCACGGGAGTAGTAAGACTTGTCATATTTGTGCAAAGAACCTGAAGAACCTTAAATACTAGAGAAAGATAAGACGAGATCAATGGGTCAATGCATGAAAGTGTAAGGATTTCCTGCGGTTTCGTCGCAAGACGATAATGTCATGGAGCTTTATATTTGCAAGAATATTCAGGCCTATCATATTGTCTCTAGAAAATATCTTGCCGAGGGAATAATAAAAAAAACCGATAAGACAAGATCAATGGGTCTTTGCATGAAAGTGTAGAGACGGCCTGCGATTTTATCGCAAAGAAAAACAGTGGAAAAATAATACCTTTACTTAGGAAGGAAAAGTAAGACCATATTAAAAGCAATATAACAAACCATATCTGCGAAATTTCATGATATACCTTGAACAATACTAAGATTTATCTGACAACATATTTTGTAGATCTTAACAATTTGATACTATGCAGATAAAAATTCACTTTTTCGCAAGAAAGATAATGAGAGGCAAGTATGGGAATTAGTAAAATGGAAGCATTATCTTTCTCGCAAACTGAGGAGAAACTGAAAGTTTAAAGGAATTACAAGGTTCATTAAAGCATTATTCATCAAAGTAAACCAAGAGGAAGCAAAAACAATTCAAAAATTCAAAGCTAAGAAACTAGATGCACTTAAATTTTCAGCATTAAGTTCTCCAGGAGGGGTAAAGGGTAGATCTTCTCTAGCTTTCTCACTTTCGCGAACGTTTTCCTTCTCTTTTTCCGTTCTAGCTTCTTCTCCATTGGGGTTTTCGCCAATAGTTGTTTCTTTTGGGATTTATTCTTCTCCTTTCTCAGAGATAATTTCTTCATCACTCTCAAAATCAAAGTCACTGTCAGGATCACGGGGGACTTCATCAGCGTCCACATCTAGAGGTGAAATCTTTGTAGGAGGAAGTCCTTTTTCAAGCAAAATGATGTTTACAAGAACTTCAGCTTTAAGATGAACCTGGCGAAGAAGCGCCCTCTCACTGTTTCTAACCTCAATTTCCTTGAAGTACTGGAGATAATCAAATCTTCTTTCAGCACGATCACGAGTACTTACAAGAGAATTAGTAAGAATTTCATTTTCTTTGCGAACGCTAGCCAGTTTGGATTGCAAAGAAGAAATAGAAGAATGCATATTTTTCTCAGACTCTGCGAAAGAAAAAAATACAAAAAGTCATTAATCTGAAATTTTCGCGAGAAGAGCAAAATCAAAGATAGATAAGTAAGAAAAAATGGTTGAGGTAGTAAGATCTTTATGACTACCTTCCTTTTGCGAAATAAGATGTTGGGCCAGAGCCAAGCTATTATTCTCCCAGTGACTCATTGCATCATCAAAATTATCTCCAACTAAACCTTTTATGCGAGATAAAAAACTTTTATCATTAGAAATAAGTAAAGTATTTTCTTTCGCGAGAGAAGCATGAGATTCTTTTAATTATGAATATTCTTATTTATGTTGATTCACCCTTGTACTTAAAGTTATTCTGCCTTGGATAAGTTTATTCTTCTCAGCAATAGACGCCTCAGTTACTTCTTTAAGTTCACTTTTTAGTGAACAAAGGGTTTGCTCTTATTCATCATATATTTTTTGGCGTATGTTAAGTTCTTGCGAAGAGATCGCCAATTTGTTTAGCATAATTCGTTTCTCTCGAGACAGGGTTTCATTCTCATCTGATAAGGTTTTAATCCCCAAGTTAGTTTTAGTTAACGAATAAGAGACACGGGATATTTCCCTACTTAATACTTCTTGCTCCCGAATTAAGTGCGTATTTTCACTGGTAAGGTTGTCAATTTGGTCCAACAAAGCTTCTTTGCCATCACGAGCTTCTTCAACGGAAAATTGAAAGTTAAATCTCTCCACTATTCGTTTCTGAAGGGAAGCTTACGCACGGATAAAAGGGTTTTAAAGAAGAAGAACATGAAAAAATGAAATTAATAAAGAAAATAATTCATAAGCAAAAACAAGAAAACCATACCTTTTAGTTCCTCATTCTCTTTGCGAAAATTATAGCAGTCAAGTGACATATTTTCAAGCTTTTGATTCTTGAGACGAAGGTTTCAACTTCTTAAAGTCTATACTTGGAGTTTGTTTTTCAAAGGCTCAATTTCTTCCTCCAAAGATGCTAGCGAAGTTACTCTGTCAGGGCTAAAATATTTATTCAGAGTTTCGCAGACATTAAGCTTGACTGGGTCCACAAATGACTTCTGAACGTCAACAAGAATATTAGATAAAATTTTGAAAGCAAGATCCACTCCTTTCAAAGATTATTTACTTGCCAAGCTACAACAACATGCTACATGTTTTCCAAAAACATTCGAGACATCAACACAAACTGGGGGATGCTCATTAGGGTTTTGGTTTGGCGGTCTATAGCGTGCGGCATACACAAATGCCCGTTTCAAGCTAGTGCAATAAGAATAAGACGGTTAGTAAATGCAAGAAGCAACAGTGAAACGATCTTTCATTATGGGACATCAATTCCATCAAATCCCATCAATACTAGGCGTTACCACCTCTTCCCATTTAACTCATCCGTTTTCTTTTCTTATGAGGCCAGAGTACGTTTCTTTTTTGACTTGTATAAATAGGCTTACCTATTTCCACCAGAACACAAGTTCTTGGTCAGGGGAAAACACCACACTCAGAAAGGAAACTCTTGCTAGCTTTCTCAAATCTCTCACCTTCTGATACAAGTCAAGTACTACTCTTCCAGAATTATTCTGGTCTCAACACTCTCTTCGCTTCCCTCCCTAAACCAACCCTTCTGCTCCACTTTGTGACCAAAGCAAGTCTGGAACGGCCATTTCTTGGTTTAGGCCGGACTTGTACAGATTGATCTCTCGAATCTAAAGTACTCCCTTGCAGTACATTGTTTAGGGTTTAAATTTTTTCTCACCTTTACACCCGTAATTACCGAAATCAGCAGAAACTATTTTCACCTATATATAGTGCCAAGCAGATTTGAAGGAGGGAGAGATCATTTTTGATAAGAATTTGAGAGCAAGTAGGAGAAAGAAAGTCCAAGAATTGTTTGGATATCTTTGTATTCTTGTTTCTTTGTAAGATTTTGAGGAGAATTTAATAAAGTGTTGATACTAATTCTTGTAATTTGAATAAGAGTTTGTGTGATCTTAATAGGGTGTAGTTGTGGAATTTCCTGCGACTACAATTGCTTTCTTCGAGGATATATTTCTTTCTGGAACGTAGACGCAATTTATAATAAACGGTACCCATTCTTCAAAATCACCGTACAGTAACAACTAAATTGAATAAATTTGTTTAGCTGCTGGATGAATGCTCGATAGTGCCGTTTTCATAAGATTTTAGTGTATATAAATAGGTATATTGTGGATCATTGGCTTTTCTCGAGATAAGAATTGGAAGATGATAGTTATATATTTGTTCAGACACGTGGTATCTTTCAAGTCCACACTACGTAGACCATTGATTCTTATCAGGTGGCATCTCGAGATAAGAATTGAAGAATGTGAATATAAATCCAGATACGTGATTAAGATTGGAGGGAGGTAAAAAATGGACCAACCTAGGAATGTGTACTTATTACTAGGTAATTTTGCACACAACACTCTAGTAGTGTGTATAGTAGGTAACTTGGATGGAGGGGAAGAGCCACGTTGGTTGCAATCTTAGCTAACGACAAGAGTCCATCAACAAATACATGATAACTCGAAGAGAATTAAAAGTTGTGTGCACAACGACGGAACCAACAAATCTAGTAAAACTTAGTTCCGGAAAGTTGTTTTATGTAGGAACCGGCGACCAAATTGGTCCACGTCTACACCGTAATCCAGCGTCTACACCGTAATCTAGTGTAGGCTTAAGAAACTGTAATATCAAATAGGCTTGCTCACTGGGCTGCAATGCCTTCAGTCAAATGTATATATATATATATATCCAATTGGGATTAGACTGAGGGCATTTTCGCAAATCTAATATGTTTCTTTATAAATGAACCACAAACCTGGAATCTCAGTAGACATTGAGTGAGAATGGGGAGTAGCAGTGGGAGTGAGGCGGCGGCGTTGAGGAGGAAAGAACCAGTAACCGGAATTCTGCTCATGGATCTGAGTTTCGGTTTACACCTTGTTTGGAGATCCAATAGAAGAGAGACACGTATCTTTAAAACTGTTGACATAATGACTTTTCCTCTCAAATCCAAGTTGTATTTCCCAAATGTTGTGCGATAAATTTTTTCCCTGTCCTGCCCAAGGGATATTCTCGGTGAGTGGTATCTCTCCCAACACTTAAATATGAAACCTTTGCTTTCCGTCTTCATCACTGCTTCGTTATCATGAGAAACACAATAGTGTATTCTCTACTCGCAGACTGGGAAAACTAATTCAATCTGGAGGACAGACAACTCCCTTTGGGCGGCATTGACAGGCTACAGCCATTCAAATCGTAGGTCGGTGGAAAGAATTAAATCTTACAGTTCAAATCATTGAATTAGAGATAGTTGTTTCCAAGTTTAACTAGTTTAGACGTACGTAGCTTCGTATTCATTACCTCAAAAGCCTTTTTTTTTTTTAGCAACAGGATTGGGACAAAGCATGTAATTGGATTTACTTAGAAAATGATTTAGGGCGTATTCATATTTGATTAGTGTTGTATGCACTTGTTACTTAATTTCTGTTATCCGGAACATAGTAAGATCAAGTTCAAAGCTCACATTTTGATTATTAGAGAAAATTTTGTAACATGAGATCCACTTATTAAGAAATAATTCGGTAGTCCTTTTAAGTACTTGAATAAGTTACTTACAGTACGTACTTGATAAGCATGGTTTGGCCATTTAAGAAAAACATTTTTCCATCCAAAAAGTCACTAAAACTAGGAACAAAAATGGTGTGGTCTACCAAATTCCGCTTTGGGCTCTATGGAAGTATGTGTAGCCTCTGGAAAAAAATAAGTCTGTTTACAATAGCATCGATATATATCTAAGCTTTATTCAGTTGCCAACATTAGCTCTAAAAACAGACTGCCGAAACTATTCTTGATGTCATTTCTGGTGCTTCTGTACGGTTTTTACTTTCCCTATCATTACCGATTTGACAGATCCGAGTGAAGAATCCTTAGCTCACAGTTTCATTAGCTGACCCTGGTTTGATCGGTTTTATCAGCAGTCAGCTCTCAGGCGAAAAAGCTTTTGCAACTCCTTTTCAGCTCTTTTTGAAGCTCTCTAAGGAATTACACAATGATAGCCTACAAGGCTACAACTGTTTAAAAAACACAAGTCAATGTTACCGTGCGCATAAGCCTTCTGCCATTAAGATTCGCAGTCATAATGGAATACACAAGCATCCCATTTTCTCACTTAACAGGAAACACGTAAGGAACGCTTTGACTGTGTTTCCATGAATTTGTTCTTCCAATATAGCAGCCGACTGAAATATTGTACTATGATATAAGTAAGAAAATGTCAATATTGTTGGATTGAATAAGGATGGCTTTGATTTTTCTTTTCCACCTAGGGGATAAAATCAAAATACCTCATATAATAACTATTTTTTTAGAATATATTAATTCAGTCTCACAATGCAAGTCACATAGCGTAGATAGCAGTGTAGGCCGAAGAAATTGTAATATGAAAAAGGCTTGCTCACTGGGTTGATGCTTGATTCATATCCAAGGGCATTTTAGTAAATCAATAACGGTTTGTTTATAAATCAACCACAAACCCTGGAATCCCATTAGATATTGAATGAGAGAGTGGAGACTAGGAGGGCGGTGGGAGTGAGGCGTCGCAAGGGAAGATCCAGTGTAACCGGTGTTCTGATAATGAGGTTAGAGTTTTGGTTTAGTATGGGAAGCTTTACACATAACTTGGAGATCAAAGAGAAAAAAGACACAGATCTACGAAAATTGTCATAATGACTTCTCCTCTCATATCCAAGTTTTTTCCCTGCATTGTTTGTTACAAGATTCGGGTTCTCAATTATATCGAGTGCCGCTTTTCCGGTAAGATCTATAAAAATGGCGTTGTTGTTTGATGTGTTTTCACTGTCTTGGTTTTCTATGCAGGGATAAGGGATTGTCCATATCCATATACATAATAGAGTGGTCTATACTTCCAGAGTGGGTTTAATTAGGGAATACTCATACTTTGGAGAAGAGACTGTTCCACACACATAGAAATTGTAGATCGGCAGAAAATTTATGATCTTAAATTATTAATCATTGAATTAGAGATGTTTCTAAGTTTTGGTAATTTAGACATTTGTTTCTCAATCACTACCTCAAACACACAATGTTTCTATTGGCGAACGGGACATAGTATGTAATTGACTAATTGGCTTTAGTTGGGAAAAAAGATTAAGGGGGTATTCTATTCATATCTGATTAATTTTGTGGAACTTGTTACTTTTCAGTTCCAATCTTATGTTTCAATTATTAGAGAAATTTTTGTTTGCGGAACTTATTTAAGATCCCAAATATGTACTCAGTTTACCTGTAAATGTTGTTAGTGTTTGATAATAGTTATATATTGATGATTGATAGAACCTTCGTTCAAGTGATGAAATGAAAGTGCATGTCAATAACGTTGTATAAGTCTTCTGTATGGCATACTGTTTGTGCTGCTTGTGCAAATGTGGCTTCTTGAAGTCACCTTTATTCATTAAACACATTACATGGATTCATCTAAGTTTTGCTCTTCGGAAATTTGAATGTTTCGTTTATTTGTAAATTCCTGACATGCTTTACTTAGCATACAGTTGTATAAGATATTTTACCACACCAAAGCCAATGCATTTATTGGTGGATTGGCTGTTTTGTTTTTTTTTTTTTTTTTTTTTTGGTACACAAAGAGACGAAGAAAAAGAAAACTAAACTGATTTATGAGGCTTCAATCCAAAGAGAAGCAATATCAGTAGGGAGTTGAGAGCTTGTCCACATAGCTTGGAATTTGTGTGAGAAAGCAACTAAAACTGGACAGCTAATGGTGCATTTTCACCCGCAAGACTGCTAGGGTTGTTGCTGCTAAGAAGGAGGTATGAGACGAAGAAACAAGACAACATCGTGCAACGAAGATTGATTTGAAAAAAAGAAGAAGCTAGACAACCTTCAGTGGAAGCTACCGTTCCAGAAACTTTGTAAAGGTCTTCCATTTTGTCTTGTAAACAAAGGCTTTTCTGGATTAAAAATGTTAACTCTTTTTATTTTCCATCAAATTTTGTCAATGTCATTCGAATTTGTATACCTGGGATGTTTTATTTTATGATGAATTTGGTGGTCGGAAACATGTGTTGGGATGTTTGGGGTTAAGAACTCAGATCGAAATTTATTGTATGTTTATGCACTTAAGAAAAATTATCATAACACTCTGTGCCCTCAGACCCTTTCTCTTTCCTACTGTTCATAACAAGATTGGGTATCCTGGCATATCTGATTAATGTTGCACCGGAGAAAAATAATAGTTCGGGGTTTATTCAAATCTCTTATCTGATTAATGTTTGCTTTAGTGTTGTATATACATTTCAACTATTAGATCAAATCTCGTTGATCTGTAAAATGTAGTTAATGTTTGATGTTGTACAAAGTCTCCTAAATCTCAAAGTTATTTACGCTTGAATTGATGTCTTCCTAAGTTAGTTTCTGAATGAGTTCTGTTCGAACAATATGCTAACAAATTTTCACAGAGCAACTGGTTCATAATCATATCAGAGCCTCTAGTCTAGGTTTGGAAAGAAACATTATAGCGCTACTCTTTAACATTAATTTCTTACTTGAAAAGTGGCATTGGCATTGATGGAAAGTACTGCATATCTTAATCCAAGGCTACACCATGAATCTTGACTGCTCCAAAAGCCAACACACCTAAGTTGTTACCAAAACTGGAATTACAAGTCCGTCTTTTTCAGGCTCTTTAGGCTTGATAGAAACTGTGATTGAAATAAGCCAAGTAATGGCAATGCTTGCAGTTGATTCTAGCATGCCTTCTCGGATTTTTTTCTCTATTTTTTCTTTCCTGGAAATGTAAGCAAAATCGATGAGAAATTTTAAAATACGGCCAGTCATCTCACCACAATGAGCAAGACCTGTACTGGATTTACCTCGTTGTTTTCTAGAGTATCGCATAATTCTTTGGACCAGGCATATGAAACTCCTTCATTTTTGAAGCTATCAAAGAAGTTACTTCTGGTCTCTTCATCAGTTTGGAACTAGACTCGCTCTAATAGCTTTAAACAAGAATATATTCCACTAGAGAGTCAACTCATGAAACAAACATTTCGATTTCCTCTCTAAATTTCAATCTGGTTCCATAAGGTAAGTAGCTGAAGCCCTCCTTAGTCCTTACGGGTCGAGTTTATAGTTTATACCCTTCTCAAGAATCATCGCTGGATTCATTAGATTTTGCAGAAATCGTTGAGAGATGCATTACAGCTAATCAAAACTATTTATTTTATTGGCTTTTACAGGTAATTTTTTTTTTCGTGTTATAGATTTTAGTATGAAACTGGGTCTGCAATACCCAGCACTAACGCAAGCATTAGCATTCAGACCTTAGGATCCTCCAGCTTTCCAGTTAACAGGTATCAGTCCACCATGACTTGATACGAATGACATTAAGGACTAAGTTAGATACTATTTTAATTTGCTGAAGCAATTCATGTGGAATTTGAACACCGACATGATATTTTGTGACACTTATTATCCGATATTGATGCACTAATGCTAGATATTCGACCTAGTGAAACCGAAGTTGTTGCAGTTAAGTCGGATTTGGAACCCAATAGATTACTCAATTGGTCAGGTGCAACCGTAAAAAGAAGCAAATCGATATGGTGAACCGTCCAAAAATTCACTGAAATTAAGAATAAAAATGGGATGGTCTCCATATGCCACTTTGCTCTCTATGGAGGTAGTGCAGTCATGGCCATGACTGTAATATTTCTATATTTTGAAAGTGGTAATCAAATATCAGGCAATTTCAGATTTTCAAACCTCTTCTACCAATATGTGTAGTTCACAACTTCCAAAAAAAATATATGTGTAGTTCACATCCCAGCTGGAGTTTCCAACCTAAGGTCCATAAAATCGTTTTATGCGGAAAGGACGTGAAATTCATCCTCATCGACACCACATATCCAGTCTCACAAAGCATAGCAGTCGAGGCTTTAGAAGTTCTAATAACAATAAGGCTTGGTCACTGGGCTGCAATGCTTCAATCAGATATCCATTCGGATTCGTCCAAGGGTAGTTTAGTAAATCTAAACAGTTTCTTTACAAATGAAACAAACCCTGGAATATGAGTAGCCATTGAGTGAGAGAGTGGAGAGTAGCAATGAGAGTGAGGCGGAGGCGTTTGACGGAAGAACGAGTAACCGAATTTCTGCTGATGGATCTGAGTTTTGGTTTTATGTGGGAAGCTTCAAACATAGTTTGGATATCAAATAAAAGAGTAACACAGATCTTTCAAGTTGTCATAATGACTTTTCCTCTCAAAACTAAGTTGTATATTCACTTCAACACATGATTTGGGAAATAGAGTCTCTCCAATGTTCCATTCCGGTAAGATCTGTAATATAATAGTGTGTTTTTTTTACATTTTTTGATTGTTTTGCCCACAACACTGAGTCTGACGTTCATGTTTTGGTTTTTATATGCAGAGGGACTTCTGAAATATATATGAGGCCTTTTGGGATGTACCTGTCTGCACCTAACATCTTTTTCAGAGGGAGAAAAGCGATCAAGGGAGTCTGTCTAGGCATTGATTTGCTGCAGCTGTTGAAATGGTAGATTGGCAGAAAATTCAAGATCTTATATATATTTCTAATCTTTGAATTAGAAATGTTTTAAAGTTGTGAAGTATGTAATTGGCTTTAGTTACAAAAGAAGTCAAGTTTTATTCAAATCTCGTATCTGATTGGTGTAGGAGAGAAAAATAAAAGCGAACATGAACTTAATTGGACTAGAGATGTTTTAAGTATCAATTCATTTCTTGTTTAAGCAATAGGATTGGTTCAAAAATGTTTAGTTGTGAAAAGGTATCAGGTTGTATTGTCTGATTTTAATAGTGTTATTCTTGTAACTATGGTTTATATGCACATAGAAAGATCCGTGGGGATTGGGAAGATTATACTTCAGTTGCTGGAGAACTTTTTTTCTTATGTAGATCTGATGATAGTTATGAAAAGGAACCAATTTGCATTTTTTACTTGTTAGTGACCAGACTTTATCCTTGTGGCAGAGTATTTTCTATATTTATTTCGCTTATGAATGGGAGTCAATAAGTAAATGCCGCTCAATTGTGGGATCTGATTTATAGTGGTTTTCTATCTATTTCTAGTCTTTTGATGCTGCAATGACCATGGTGGTTTTGAATAGGTAACTGCGCTGAAGTTTGTTTTCATTCATGAATAGATTTCATAACAACCGTGGAAAATGACATTGTCATATACTTTTTTTGGTTGTGATTTTTATGACCTAGTAGTTATTTGGTTATTTTTCAGTACAACCTTTTACTATAAGCAAATATTTGAGATTGAGTCTTTTATGAAGTTGCTATCCCGTATTGATCTTGCATTTGGAGAAATAGCTGCCTAGATCCATGGTGTATTTCTGAAGTATGGTAAGATAGTTGTTGCTCGCAGCTTACAGGTTGAGAATTTGTGTTGCATAATTCTCAAGAAATCTGTCAACTTGCTACTCATAATACTACTAGATGCCCTTCCGTCATGACTAGAGGTGTAAATTGGGCTGTGCCAGCACGAGCACAACCCAGCAAAACACGTTAAAATTTGAGCACGGCCCAACCTAGCACGTGACTTAGCCCAGCACGGCATTACACGTTAGCTAAAAAGGACGTTCTGGGTTTGACTAATTGACACAATATCCCAGCCCAGCACGCGGCACGGATTAACACGTGGTACGGCACAACACAACGCGTTAAAAAAGCACGTCATAATATGGATGAAATACTACAAAACATGGCACAATACATCACATTTTGTGTATATTTCAATAAAAAACTTTTATTCTAGCCAATTATTGACATTTTATCATCATTTTGTTGACTTATTATCACAATAATACATGTAATACCTAACTATTTGGAAAACATTTATATTGGAAAACATAAAATAAATGTGCCCGACACAGCACAGCACGGCACAACACGTTTATTTTTCTGTCACAGCCCAGCCCAACACGCCTTCTAGAACAACAAGTTATAATCTCTGGCACAGTACAGCACGGCACATAACATGCTAAGCACGTGATTTCGTGTGTTGTGCTGCATCATCACGTTTTACACCTCTAGTCATGACCTTGACCTTTGTCGGATAATACGGGGCTCTTATAGCTTTTGGATTGTATTCCAGCATTTGTTTTGTTCTAATTTTTCTTTGGTGCAATCCAACTAATGTACAGAAAGCATAATAGGTAGGGCTGGCAACGGATAGATATCCGGCGGATATTGGTAATTCCGATAAGGTTAAGGTTAAGAATTATCGGATATCCGGCGGATACCAAAAATCCAATTCGATAGGGTTAAGGTTAACTTATCGGATATCGGATATTTATCCGATAATATCCGTTAACTAGGAAAAAACTAAAAACTTGGAAAAAAAAACATAGTGTTTGTATTTTTGAGTTCAAAATGTTCACTGAAGAGTACAAACCCACACAAGCACATTGTTTAGAGATTACTCCCAGTCTAGTGAATGCAAAAGAAAGTAAACAACAAGCTACACCAAAGCCAAAAAATAAAAAAAAATGTCTAACAGAGGCTAACACGTAACAAAGTAACAATCTTGGGCTTGGCTGCCGCCTTCCTGGAATGTTGCATCATTGCATCAGCTTCACTTCAGTCCACGATTTCCACTGCATTCACAAAGAAGCACTTAATAAGAAAATTCAAGAAACAAATAATGGAACTTATGGAAGCATTAAAAACACATTCAAGTGGACCAAAATTAGAACTGCAATATCTTTTTCTGTTCAAATATACCTACTGCACCAAAATTCAGTGGGCCAATATACCTACTGCACTAAGCAGTTGTGGACCAAAAGAAACAACAAGAGATTGATTACCTATTAAAGAACTCATTATACTCATTATGAACATCTTAATGCATGAAAAAAGAAATAAAAAGAATAATTGATGATCATTTCTTATATATTCCATGTAATCATGTTGTGCTGTGGTTGCAGTCTTGGTTTGAAAGTGAGATAAGCGAGTAAAAAAAGAAGAGTTGATGCTTTAAAAGTAGCAAGAAAAAAATCAAACCAATGAGTGTCACTGTGATAGTGTGTTACTTTCAAGCTTCAGCAAGAAAAAAAGAAGGTTTAATATGTACAACCAACTCACTTACACTTGTCTTACTTTCGGTAAAGATGACTAAATTGAGACAGATGTAAAACAAAATGTTTTCAAGGTAAGACAGATGCGCATCATAACACCATTAGCTGGAGCATTATCAGAAGTCAAAGTGAAAAATTTCCTATCTATATTCCATTCCAAAGTGCAAGTTTTGATAAAGTCTGAGAGAGCATCTCTTGTATGTGGTGATGGCACTACAATGTAAGCTAAGGTTTTGGCAGTCAAATTCCACTCATCATCTATAAAATGACATGTAACACAACAATAACCATCCTTAGTGTATTTGGCAGTCCACATATCAGTTGTAAGACTACATTTGGAAGTCAAATTCTCTAATTGTAACTGCAATTCACCTTTCATTTCAGCATAACACCTCACAACATCTGCTCTACTTGTATTCCTACATGGAATTTTAGCAGCAGGGTTCAAAGCCTTAAGAAACTCTCTAAAGTAGCAATGCTCAACCATGTTAAGAGGGTAATCATGCTTAGCAATCATTCGAGCAAGGCAATTCCTCATAACAATAGGGTCATACTTCCAATTAAGTAATTTAACTTGGTGATTACCTCCTTTTTTAAGTGCAGTGGTAATCTTCATCTTCCCTGGCTTGTTTTCAGGATTCTTCTGGCAGGTTTTTAGATGTTGATCCAAGTGGGTAGTCCCTTGATCACTACAAGCAGGTATCAACTTCTTACAATGATGGCATTCACCCATAAGGACGGCCTCTTCCTCATCCGGCTTCCCTTCTACAGGCTGTATAATAATTTTTCGCGTGAATTCATCCCACACCGTTGACCTTGTTGTACGCAATTTCTTCAATAAAGCAATGACAAGTGGGTGATTTTCATCTGTTACTTCAGCTAATCTCTTGCTCGAAGAAGGTGTTATTGAAGCAATTGTTGAACATTCAACACTTTGATCCTCTTGTTGTGGTTGTTCGGGATTTGGTTCACTGCAACTTGAAGTTCCAACTCTGTTAGATGCTCTTTCACTTTGAGACATTCTGAAATCAAAACATATAGATAATCAGAACTAAGCCATCTTTCAAAACCTATACTATAGGCTCTGATGTGATTGAGAATCTGAGATGTTATATAACATAGACAACACATAAATCTCTAAACATACAACACAGACAACACATAAATCAGTTCTAACCAAAACTAAACAAGAAAAAATGGTTAAATTAAAAAAAAAAAGTTAGGGAAGATATGAAACATGTGAAGCAGCCTCAAAGATCTTGGTGGTGGTGGTGGTGGTGGATAAATAATCATCAGAGGGTTTTCACCCCCATAAAGAGTAGCAAATATTATCAAATTAATCCTTACATCATTGATTCACTGGCTAGTGGCTATTCATACCTAGAACCCTAACAACAAATCTGAAAATTGAAAAAAATCGTAGAACTAAATCCTAAATTGAGCAGAACACTTTTCTACAATCCAACTAAAAACCACAAATCTGTTTGGGGAAGAAAAGAAACATTCAAACATAAAAAAAGAAACATTCACCTGTACATGGTCATTCCTTCTGGTGATTTTTTTAATTACTCATATTAGTTACTTATACATGTATACGTCATACGTGGTAGCGATCAACTACCAACTACTAGGCTAGGCTATTTTAGATTTCACATCCTTACTATAGTTTTGAACTCAGCTTTGATTATGATGCAGGACATATACTTGTTCTCAATGTATCAACGGTCCTAGTTGATCCCTTGCATATATTTTAGCTTACTTTCTTTGCAAGTCATTTACTTTCCTAGTTTAGGTTGAATTCCCTTTTCTTTCTTTTAGTCGATTCTTGTAGAACCTATATAAAGGCTATGCCTTCTTGTTTAGTTTTTAACAATGTTTTATCAATCAATATTATTATCAATCCTATAATTCGTTTACAATAATTCTTTATCATCTTTTCTTTTATCTCTTGATTAATATCGTCAATTCTCATCCTTTTCATCTCTTCTCATCCCTTGCAATCTCCGTATTTCCTTCTTCCTATTCGTTCTCCATTAGTTGGTATCATCCGCTTAGTTTAGGTTTCCCAACTTTTACTAGATCCTGCTTTAATCGCTTCCGCAACCATACTTTTCTATTAGAAAAAAAAAACTAGTTTTCTTATTTCGTTTTTAATCATGAAAGAAATAACTATGGAAGATCTTCTGCAGCTTAGATACGAATTAAGAAAAAGTATTTCAGATTATAACAAGGAATTACTGCAGATTCGTTATAGGGATTATCCGTCTCCAAGAGATAGAATTAAAAAAAAAGAACTTATTATTGCCCTAGAAGAAAAACAACAAGTTTTGAAGAGCCTCGAAGAATTTATGATTATCACTGTAGCTAAACGTTTCTACAAAGAAGATTCGTTATCAACTCTAGAAGATTCATTGTCTTCTAATAAAACTTTAGCTGTTTCGGCTATGCCTGTTAAACATAACGTTGTTTTTGATGAAGAAGAAAAGAAAGAAGAAAATCTGGTCGACAAAGATGAGCAATCACATAACGATGAACATGTTTCGTTATCAACTCAAGAGGATTATTCTTCTGCCATAAACAATATTGATTTGATTCCTACGACGTCAGTTGGTGAGGAGAATACAAAAGAAACTTCGCAAAAGGATGAAGAGAATCCAGTCGAGTAAGTCATCGGAACTTAGTTTAGTATCTTCTGATGTTGATATACCTGTTTTATCTAGGGTTGAAAATAATCAAGTTCTTATTCCCGAGAAAACACGTATGATTTCTTATATAAACCCTAGTAAGGATGTTGATCATGAATTAACCGTTGGAGATTATTTTGAGGTATATCCAAGTAACCCAACGAAAACTGTGGTTTATCAACAAAATCTATTCGCATGCGCTGTTTCAAATTTTTATATGTCTCTCTATGAATATGATTTTCGACCTCAAGTCGATTTGACTACCGGAAATTACATGGGAAGAATTTGTGGTCGGATTTTCTCAAAGGCTGAGAGAGTATCGTTGGCACAAGAATTAGTGGAAAAGATACGAAACATCATGAATCATATGACACTCTATGGCGGCATTAGTAGTTACATGCATAATAGCTTTTTACGATGCCCGACAACAGATGCACACCTTTCACTTAAAGTGACGAAACGAGTAATTCTTTAGATCATAGAAGAAGCTGACGATAATACTGTTTATTCTGTTTTGAGTGGTGCCTATGGTCAAAGATATATAGATACGTCTTCTGGATGCCAAGGAAATATAGTCTTTGCATTTGAAGAAAACTTCTCACAAGGAAGAACAAGAGGTAAAACATGGGAAGCTGCATATCAAACACCTATCGTTGCAGAAGATATTCATTCATCTCAGTTCGAGTCGACACCATTGCCACAAAACGATGGATACAGTGCTGACACCAAGTTGGTTTTGGTGAACTGTGGTTTCGAGAATAATATTGTTTAATATAGTATGTCGATAGTTGTACTTTGCAAGAATAGTATGGAGGAGTTTGATGTGTCTTTGCTTGATGAGATGACAACTGCCATATTTTGAACCAATGTTGTCATTCTTAATTCAGTCATTTATGCCTTCGGAAGTTCTGCTATGGTAAGATTCGTAGATGCTACTACTGATAATTGTGGAGGTTCAACATTTCCGGTATATGGAGGAGCTTTAAATTTGGATTCAGGGTGCCAGTACGAATGTCGTGCCCAGTTTAAGAGTTTCCGTATACGTGATTATATCTATGATTTATTTATGTACACTGCAGTTCATAAATCCTTTGTGGCACTCCAAGAGGAGATGACGTCTTTAATTCCTTCAACTTCAGTTAGTTCAAAACTCGGTACTACACATTGGACAGGTAATGACGAAGGCACATGGGGGATTATTAAGTATCTACATTCTCATGATGCTGCAGGCAATGGATCTTTGAATATTGGAGTCACATTAAATAAATCAATTCCTAACGGTAATGATTTGAGTGACATCTTTAAAGAAGACCATGTTTTATTTTGTGCTAAAGCTGCACTTCCTCCAGACTTTACAAAAATCAGCTCGAAAATTGGACCAATATTTAATGGACTTCGTGCAAGTTTCTCGGACGTCGACAAGGCTTTTGACAAGAATAAGTCTTAGAAGACTACACATTACTATGGTATATCGGAATCTGGTGATAAAAAAGATATTGTCGATAATCATTGTGTCGATCAAGGAAGTGTGGTTATTCGAACTGGTGATTTCATGAAAGAATACTTTAGAATATTTTTCAAGTTCTTCGATCTCTCTTCGTCAGTCCTAGTACACATAGCGAAGATTCTACTCTTCTTCGTGACTATAATATGGTATATCTTTCGAATGTTGCTGTACCAAGCTTGGAAGAAAAGGTGGAAGAGAACATTCGTAACACAGTCAATTCTCTTTGAATCAAGAGATTATACAACACTGAGGACAGCTGAATATCAAGCTGAGACTATTGTTTCATATATATTCGAGCCGAGACTATTGAGGCCAAGTGATGGATGCGATGCTTATATCAAGTGGGGACTGATAAGTTGTGGCTATGAGAATTATGCTCTTCTTAGTAAGAGTAAATATACACTTCTTCCCGGAGTTTTTGTGGACCTAACACCGTGGGAAGAAAATTACAAGATAGAAGTATTATGGCAAGGTTTACCAAGTTTGGTGAATTACATTTTTACCTTCTCCTTTTGCTGTATGGAATCAGTTTTGGTGAAAGTCTACAAACTGTTAGGGAAGCATGCAAAGTTATTCATACTCATGTCCATGGGTACCGGTAGAAACTTTGGTTCTGCACTACGGCTTCAGGAAACATTTAATAAATATTTAAATTTTAATCTATCCGTCGAAGGTATGGAACTGGCTATCCAATATTCCGCATGGTTAGATACTTTTAGCCTGGAAGGGCCATATTATGGTGGTTTTCTGTTTACAAAGTTTAGAAGAAATGAAGCATCTCTAATCCATTTCACATTTCCAGATAACTTTGAAAACTATTACGAGAGAGGAAAAGTGATTTCTGGTTTAGGTGCCGATGATTACTTGAGTGTTTATGGAGAGTGTGCTAGTATCGAGTCATCATGCATGATAAGCTTGTGCGAGTTGGACATGAAGCACGTGAAAGATTTTGGATTTCACGAAGGGGAGCTTACTTGTGCAGGACGTGTCTCCTGGAAGCAACACATATGCGTGATTTATGCTCCAAGTATTAAACTACTTCAAAGCAACATTCCCTCATATGGTCCACTATTAAACTACTGAGAATTAAACCTGTGGACTTTGTTTTTTATCGTGTTAAATCAACACGAACTGATGATAAACTGAATAGTCTTCTGGACAAAGAGATGGTTGGGGTAAACCAAGTAGGAGGAGAAAGGAAATTAGTAGCCATTACTAACATGGTAGAGATGATTAAATCATTCCTTTCTCCGCTTGTTGTTGTATCGTCAGTTGCGACTTTACTAGATCACACAGTTGATGCTAGGCGTTACGTTGAGAATAGAAGACTTGGTTGGTGGATACTATTTCGAAATAAAAATGTTGATACTGAAGCCAAGGAAGAATTTTTGGACCAGCAAAGGAACGAGTCATTTGACTTTGCTTTAAAAGAAGTAGCTCTGAATTTGGGAGATACATATGCTGTAATCATGGAGGACGGTGTTGACTTGCTTTACATTACCGTCACTGATGACGTGAATTTTGTGTTCGATCGAGGAAAATTTAATCACATCTCTTATCATGCTTTGAGACACTTTTCTTGGATACTTCGGTTAATGATCTCTAGATTTACAAGTTTTGTGTTTGATCGTGGTAAATTGGTAAATATGATATCTACATTTTTCATGAAGGAAAAGAACTTGTATTCTGTGATGATCGCTCGATGTCTAGAGCAATATATAGAGAGAATGAAGTTTTTCTTATTAGATAACTCGAGGGCGAGTTTCTTTCAAGAATGGGGGACTGATGAAGGACATCTACTTGTTCTCAATGTATCAACGGTCCTAGTTGATCCCTTGCGTATATTTTATCTTACTTGCTTTGCAAGTCATTTACTTTCCTAGTTTAGGTAAAATTCCCATTTCTTTCTTTTAGTCGGTTCTTGTAGAACCTATATAAAGGCTATGCCTTCTTGTTTTTAACATACTTTCCTAGTTTTTAACAATCTTTTATCAATCAATATTATTATCAATCCTATAATTCTTTTACACGAATTCTTTATCATCTTTTCTTTTATCTCTTGATTAATATCGTCAATTCTCATCCTTTTCATCTCTTCTCATCCCTTGCAATCTCCGTATTGCCTTCTTCCTATTCGTTCTCCATTAGATTAATATTTCCCTTTCTCTAGCTTTGTTATCCTTTTAAACCTAGCGTACGAATCGTTTTATTCTGATACCGGTGACGCGAAATTCATCTTCATTTACACAATAATCCAGTCGAACAAAGCATGGCACTGTAGGCTCGGGAAGTTGTTGTAATATTAGAAAGGCATGCTCATTGGGCTTTAACGCTGCAATCCATAGGGATAAGTCCAGGGGCATTTTAGTGAATGGAATACGTTTCCTTTTAAAAATGAACCAAGCCCTAAAATCCAAGTAGATTGAGCGAGAGAGTAGAGACCAGCAGTGGAAGAAGGACACAGATCTATGAAATTCTGGTTTGGTGTGGGAAGCTTTACACATACCTTGGAGATCAAAGAGAAGAAGGACACAGATCTATGAAATTCTGGATCATAATGACTTCTCCTCTCAAATCTAAGTTGTGGTTCCCGTTAGAACCCTATTGCTAACCTCATATTCCTTTTAGAAATAGGATTGGGACACACAAAGTATGTAATTCTCTTGGGGAAACTAAATAAATTCAAGGTGCATTCATATCTCATATATGATTAATGTTCTTTGCACTTGTTAATTTCTCTTATTCTGAACATAGTAAGATCAGTTTGAAGCTTAATTACATTTTGATTATCTTTCCTATGAATGAAAGACCAGTATAACAAAGTTATGTCAAAGAGCCTGCTAACCTCAAGGATCTCCATCTTCTCCACTTCCACTAGCTGGCCCAAACCTAGTAGTTCCAACATAATCAACCTAAAGTTCAGTTAGACCAGGCCCTAGTACTGCAGTTCTGACTAACTCCAACCTAGAGGGGTTACGTTACATGTAGTGGAATCTAGTCTTTCTTACAAACGAAAGAACTAATGAAAAACACCAATACTTGAGCTGGAGGGTTACTTTAGGAGACTTATAGTCAACAGATGCAACTTGAAGAGCAAGAACATGAGACTAGTGATCTTGGAGTTGGGTTTGCCTATCGATGCTTAGGAACCTGTTTTAATTATTAAAGAAAATATTGTTGATCTGTTAAGTTTGATACTTGTTAGTGTTTGAGTTACATTACATGCATATTTTAGTGCTTGATGAACCTTCCATCAAAAGCCAAGTGCTTGTTAGTGCTTTTCAATTACCTAAAGAAGACTTGTTTACATTTTTTTTTTTTTTTTGCTAAGTAAAGTAAAGATTTTAATAGAAAAAGGAGAGCATGCAAAAGAGCAGCCAACCACCAAAAATACAACAAAAATCCACTAGAAGGAAGACGTTCAAAATAGAACTACCCTAAGGAGTTTCGAAAAAAATACATTCCTCCAGTTTACAATGACCTCATCGATAGAAATTTCGGACATGGAAGGAGAGTATCTCGCCTACTGAAAAACAGTTAACTTGACATCATTGATGATGTTTTCAATTGTTCTTTCTTTGTTGTTGAAGACCTGATTATTGCGCTCCAGCCAGATAATCAAAATATCGTGGCATACATACCCTCACACTTCCTTACCACATACCGATAAACGAGAGGTTGACCAGTTAGTTGTTATATCCATAGTAGAACCACTAAGATTCATCTGCCTGTTAGCTTCAGAACATAAGAAATTCCGTATACGCTTCGGAAGGACATAGTTAACAAATTGAATTTTTTTTTTCACTTGATGTAAAGTATCTAGAAAATTGAATTTTTTTTTTACTTGACTACTGGCATTGATAGATTTCTATCGAGCATGCCGACATTAAGTTACGGCGTTGAAAGTCAGTTACCAAGCACGCGAGCACCATTTTCCGGCATGGTCTTGATCACTTCCGGCTATGTAAAAAATATATATTTCTGACATGGTCTTCATCACTTCCGGCATGGTCTTCATCACTATCGGCTTGGTCTTCATCACTTTCGAATGTAAAAAAAAAAAATTGTTTTCAAAGAGGAGAATATTCAGGTTTCAAAGCCCTAAACCTAACGAGAATGCCGGAAGTGAAGATGGAAATTGGGGATATGATTTTGTTTATTGATTTTAATATCAGCCAATTAATATAAATATCCTCAATCGCGCGTTCCAAATCTAATAGACCTTAAACATCATTCATCAATAATTTTTATTTCCCGATTGATCTTTCCATTTTCTCGTTCTTTTCGTACATCGACTACCATGTGCAGTCCATCCAACATGAGTTTTGGTTTGTCTAATGTTTCCTTTTATTTTATAGCTTTGTTGTCCTTTTAATCCGACCCTAAAGTCGTTTTATGCCATACCAGCGTCGTGAAATTCACCCTTACCTACACCCCTAATCTAGTACGATTGTTAAAGGCTGATACCCTCCTTTGGCATTTATAAAAGACAAAAATCATGATCGTTGGATTGTGGATTGGTACCCTCCTTTAGCATTTATGGTATCAGCCTTTAACAATCATGCTAATCTAATCCCACAAAGCATAACAGTAAAGTTGTACTCCCTCCGTCCTATTTTACTTGAAGGTTTAGGGGTTTTTTCTAGTACCAAAATAGATGAAGGTTTCCATAATTTTCACATTTTCTTCATAATTTGACCCTGCATTGGAATCAACCAATAGAAACATGGAACAAAAAATTAGGAGATTTAAATATTTTAACAATTATTATTAAGGGATGTATATGGAAAAAAAATAATTTCTTTCCATTTTCTTAATCTACGTGAAAACACCTATACCTTCAACTAAATCAGGACGGAAGGAGTAATATCAAAAAGGCTTTGTCACTGGGCTGGGTTGGGGGCTTTAATCAAATATCCAATTGGGATTAGTCCGAGGGCAATTTAGTAAATTGAGTAGGCTTCTTTTTAAATTAACCTAACCCTGTAATGGCAGTTGAGTTTTAGGGTGAGGGGAGAGCAGCAGTGGGAGTGAGGCTGCGGTGGAGCGAAGATCCAGTTACCGAAGTTCTCCTAATGAAATTTTGCGGTTTCTAAAGCAGATGGAGGGTTTTGATCGGCGTATTGATTTGGTTTGGTTACACATAGCTTGGAAATCAAAGAGAAGAAGAAAAACACGGATCTATAAAATTGTCATAATGATTTCTCCTCTCAAAACTAAGTTATTTTTTTTGTCAAAAGCTTGATTTATGCCGAGGATTATCCTAAATATTCCTTTTTCGGTAAGATCTGTGATAATAACGGTGTTGTTTGGTATTTTTCCATTGACCTGCCTATAAACACTTACATTCATAATTTGGTTTTTCTTTTGCAGGGATGATCAGCAATATATACTAGGCCTTTGGATCGCCTTCATGAGAATCTAACTTCTTTGGCAGGATTAAAACAATATAGTCACACTCTCAGGGGAGTTGTGTAGGCAAGAGAAAAACTTACTAAAACTGTTACATGTAGTAGATCGGCAGAAAATTGAAGATCTTATATTTGAGCTGTTCTATAGCTGTTTTTAAGTTTCAGTAATTTGGACATAACCTTCTCATCAAAATCCAAATGTTTCTAGTTATCAGTAGGATTGGGACAAACAAAGTATGTAATTGGTTTTAGTTACAAAAAAATTCAGGGTGTGTTTATATCTCACATCTGATTAGCGTTGTATGTACTTGTAACTTCTCTCGTCTGATTATAGAAACATCGGTTTGAAGATTACATTTCACTTATATTAGAGAAAATACTGTTGATCTGTAAATTCTGTTAGTTTTGATGATAGTGCTTGTCAATACCTATAAAGAAGACTTGTTTCGCCGGTCAGGATAGTGTTTAATGATTTACAAATTTACGAAATCTCAAAGTTATTTACGCCTGGTTTGACAATATGCTCGTAAATTGTCACATAGAAACAAGTTCATAACTTCATTTCAGAGCCTGTAATCTAGGTTTGGAAAGAAAAATTGTAGCGCTAAGGTTCATTTGTTACTTGGAAAGTGGCACTGGCATTGAAGGCCATTATCTCTAAAACGAATCATGAATTTCAAGGAGTCGACTCGTCAAACAAATGGATTTCCTCGCTAACTTCCAAGTTCCAATCTGGTGCAATGTTAAAAGTAGCTATAGACTGAAATTAACCCTCCTCAGTCCTTACTCGTCGCTAGATTGCATTACTGCGAAACATGCCCGTATTTGAAATTCGCCCATTTCACAGCTAATCATATCTATTTTAGTAGCTTTTACAGGTAAAATTTGTGTTCGTGTTATAGAGTTTAGCATTAAACAGGGTTTGCAATGGTCGGCCGCATTAATGCAAGTTTAGCATTTAGATCTGGGGATCCAGCTTTCCATTTATGTGTGCGAGTTTATTTCTCTGACCAGTTCTTGTACAAATAAGACTAGCATGATGTCAAAGTTTTTTATTTGATTCATGAAATGGAGCTTAGAAATCATTCATCCATTGTTTTTCTTTCTTGATTGATATTTCAATTTTTTTGTTCTTTCTGTACATCGACTAATTATGGACTATTTTCCAGAAAAAAAATATTCTTAAAATTCTTATTATACACACTGGCCCTAATCCAAAAGTTGGCAATCCAGTCACGAGTTGTTATGAGTAAGGAACTTCGAAATCGTTCCAATACACTAATAAATGAACCCAAAAAGTCTTTTTTTAATTTGGGGCTTTGGGCAAATCAATTCCCACCATTTTGAATACCTAAATTTTTGTTGGAAGCTCTTGAACTTGATAAGCTGTAATACTCATTAAAAAGTGTTACATAGAAATTTTGGGGCATATTGCAAATCATATTAATCAATTACTCATACATAAAAGTATAAAACACAACATATATGGGTCAATATGATTTGATTCATTTGAAATTTTGAATTGGAGCAAGTTTCAATCTGTTTCGAATAATCCATTTTGGGCTTTATGTTTTTTTTTTCTTTCTTGATATTGGTTTAGCATCCTCATTTAAATAAGAACATATATATTCTTTTCAAAGAAAGTGGGAATATGGATAAGGGACCCTAACTAGTGTGGGGTGATAAGGGGTGTCTCATGAGTGGTTAAGTTACTTAAATACCCTTGATTAATTAATTAATTTTTAATATTAACTTTTTAGTTTTTTTTTTAATAATTTTTGTTTGGATTTCTTTCTTTTTTTTTTGAAATTTTTGATTTTTGATTTTTGAAAATTTTGAATTTTTTTTTCCTTTTCTTATTGCATAGAAGTTTTTTTTACGACAATAACAGAGCAAAGTTCGGCTAACAATAAAATCAAAATTATCACCCTTGATTAATTAATTAATTTTTAATATTAACTTTTTAGAATTTCTTTTCTTTTTTTTTTTTGAAATTTTTGATTTTTGATTTTTGAAAATTTTGAATTTTTTTTTTTCACCCCGAAAGTTCGGCTAACAATAAAATCAAAATTATCAGCCGAACTTCTTTTTTTTTCACCCTGAAAGTGTCGATGAACAGTTCGGCTGATAATTAAACACGAAGATGTTAGCCGAACTTCACTTTACGAAGAATAATATTAAGTTCGGATGCCCTATTTTTTTATCGAATCTGCCGAACCTAGGTATGTTTTCACAAAACACAAGTTCGGCTGACATATTATCAGCCGAACCTACGTATGTTTAGGTTCGGCATATCATTTTTCTGCCGAACTTAGATTCGTAAATAAAAAAAGATTAACAAAAAAAACATTTTTTTAAAAAGAAAGTTAAAAAAAAAAAAAAAAAAAAATTAAAGAAAAAATTTATATTTTTTTTATTAATGAAAAATAAAATTAAAATTTTAAATAGTAAGGGTATTTTTGCCATTACGAAAAATAATAGATAAGGGGTAACCTAGAAATACTATTTCCACTTGTTTTTTTGTCCTATTCAAGAGGCCCCAAATTAGTGTTCCTATAAATGCATAAAGGGCTTCCTCACTGGGCTTCAATAAAAAAAAAGTTTCCGACTTAAAAGTTAGGAATTCTTCACTGATAGATGTTGCTAAGAAAGAAGAATGATAAGAAGTCCATTAACTATGAAAGAGATCAAGAGAAGGCTAAGAAACAAAACCTGTAGAAAAGAGTTAATGATTTGACATCAAAGCTTGAAAATTACGAACGGACCGAACTCAAAGTTCGGTTTGGTACAAATTTTTTAAAACTTTTGCGAACGCACCGAACTATGAGTCCAGTTTGCAAGGAAAATTTTAGTTCTAACCGACGTGTTCTTGGTGTTCTATGTTTCAGGGAGTTCGGGTAGAAAACTAGTGTTTTTTTAAACTACTGCTAACGGAACTATACTCTGTAACTAACATTTCAAACCTAATTTGATGATTTCTAATCGATTTTTTCAATCAAAAACAAATTAAAAGTAATGGATTTGTGGGAAAATAGTCCGAATTTGCATATCATTAAAGGGTTTGCGAGAAAAATAGGCTAAACTGAAAATTTCAAAAACAAATTCCTCCTCATGGAAGTATTCCGTGTCTCCTGTCATCCATATTGCTATCCAGTGTTATGATATTTATTTTCCATCTAATTTACTTGAAGATGGAAATTTTCTCAAGTGCACAAACAGTACGTGATTCCAGCATACAATAAATTTCTATCTGAGTTCTGAATCCAAAACATCCGAATACATATTTCGGACCACCAAAATCAGCATACAATAAAATATCCAACCCAAACAAATTCCAAATTACATTGACAAAATGCTTTGGCCCTGAAAAAGGATGAAACCCAAGAAAAATAAAGTGCCCACTACCAGCATTTCTGAATCAGTTGAATTCAGAGCTGTATAAGCAGTTCCTGCATTATTAAACAAATGAACCGAAACACTTGCTTTGAATCTCACGTTTTCTCAGTTGGGATCCAAGTCTGCAACATTAAAAGCCACCAGAAGATGGCCAAACCACCATTTATCATTCCTCAATAGTAATTGTTTGGTTCAACGTTTGCAGTATCATATTTACCGAAGCCTGGCGAGACTAAATCCTTTGAGATGGTAAAAGTAGTCCTCAAAAGAAAGCCAGTTACTGGATACTGTAGAATTAATCATCCATGCTTTACCACCTGATACGCCTCCAGAGTCACAATTTTCTTAAACCTTTGATGTCAAATAAATTACTTTTCTCCCAAGAGCTTGCTTATCCCTCTTTTCTCGATGCACAACACTTCATGAACATCCATGAGGGTGAACCCTGGCATATTACAACAAGGAAATGAACCATCATATCTCCAATTCTAATTGCTAAAGTAACAATATTTCACTCAGCAAAACCCAGGTACATCTAAGGTAATCATAAACTCAGTGATGTCTATGGACTGAGAACGCAAAAGAAAGAAGGTAAATGTTAAAAATTAAGTATGATCGTCTTAGTGTTGTGTGAATAGACCAATGTCTCTTAGCTGCAACTATAATCATAGTGCACAAAGGTGGTGACACCATCCCGGAAAACTATTAAAAAAAATAAAAAATCGAAATTGTCATGCCTTTAATTTCTTGATTTCCTAAGAACTTTGTCAATAAGTGAGAGATGTTCATAACGTTTAAACATGGATCTCCTCCAAAAAGTGCACGAGATATGGATGCTAAACTTAAGTTCTGTCCAATCTACCTCTGAGATAAACTCCAAGCGTCAATCCTAACAGTTGTTTAAAATGCAAGAACATCATAAGCGTCAATCCTAAACATAAGTTGCTCGAGTTGGGAAAAACTTTTCATTTACTCTTAAGGAAACCATATGAGTTTAAAATGCAAGATCATCATAAGCAAGGGCGTTTAAATATGTACCTTTTCCAATGCATTGTACGATTTATTTGCGAGCAGGGGAACTTTATCAACGAAATGTTCTTTATAGGTAATTGACAAGCACTATCATCAAACACTAACAGCATTTACAGATTCTTTTCGAAAAAAAAACAGCATTTACAGATCCATGGACCATCCCTGCAAAGAAAAACCAAAGCAAATGTTAGTATTATGAGCTAAGACAATGAAATAATATCAAACAAGACGTTTACTTTTACAGATCTTACCTGAAAAGGAACAATCGAGATAATCAACAGCACAAATCTGGTTACTAACAGAACAAAACAACTTGGATCTGAAGAGGAGAAGTCATTATCATCACAATTTCATAGATCTGTGACTTTCTTCCCTTTGATCTCCAAGTTATGTGTAAAGCTTCTCATACTAAACTAAAACTCCGATCATAGTCTCATTATCAGAACTCCGGTTGCTGGATCTTCCCTCGGCGCCGCCTCACTCCCACTGCCTTACTAGCCTCTAGTCTGTCCGCTCAATATCTAATGAGATTCAGGGTTTGTGGTTGATTTATAAGGAAATGTTTTCGATTTACTAAAATAACCTGGGGATAATCCCAATTGGATTTGCAGCCCAGCGAGCAAGCCTTTTTTATGTTACAGTTTCTTTAGCCACTGGATTCTGGTGTAGACATGGGGAAGAGAAACGAACGGACGGATGTGGATTAGAGATCACCCGTGTTCAATCCGTTAAAGTTACGGATTTGGAAAATCCAACAGTGTCCGGCCCAATAACCCGTGGATTTTACATCCACGGATCCGCTGGTGGTATGGGCCCGATGGGAATGTATTGCGGATTTAGTAAAAAAAAAAAATGTAAAACAAACAAAAAGAGTATTTTTGGACCGTGTCATATTCTTTTCATAGTGGTTGATACTGGAGACAATTGGAGTGTAGCACAAAGGCAGTTGTTCTGTCTCCCAAGAGTAATGCTAAAGAAAAGAAGGATTTTGATTATGGATGAAGCTACGTCTTCTGTTGACTCACAAAATGATGGTTTTATTCAAAGAATCATACGGGAAGACTTTAGTGCCATTTGTAAGAGGAAACCCTGTTGCTGTTGCTCTTTCGATGTACTTTGGGCGTTAATGTCTATTTATAGAACCTAGGGGACTTAAAGTGTTAAACTTAAGGTTCAACTCAAAAATAATTGTTATGTTATAAATCAATCTCTAAAAGAGATATATATATATATATATATAGTGTTACAAGAGAAGAGAAAGTCTTCTACAAAGAAAATAAGAAAGGGAGGAAGAAAATAAGGAAGGGAGGAAGAAAAACAAGCCATCCTACAAGCCACCCTATAGGCACCCTACAACTACTTCCACCTACTACTACTAATTCATTAGTCAATCTTGATGACTAATGTTACAACTACTAATTAATTATTCAACACTCCCCCTCAAGGTGGTGCATATATGTCACAGATGCCCAACTTGACAAGTGAATCGTTAAATATTTTATTTGATACGGCCTTAGTCAGAATATCTGCCAGTTGTTGTGTTGTTCGGACATATGGTACTTCAATAATTTTTTCTTCAAGTTTCTCATAAATGAAGTTCCTATCAATTTCCACGTGTTTCGTTCGATCATGTTGTGGATTCTCTGCAATTTTGATTGCTGACTGATTATCACAAAACAACTTCATAGGTTTTTCAGATGGGAACCCAAGCTCTCTCATAAGCCTTTTCAACCATAATAATTCACAAATGCATTTTACCATTGCTCTATATTCTTCTTCAGCACTTGACAAGGAAACAACTTGTTGTTTCTTAGACTTCCAAGTTACTAAGTTACCCCGACTGAAGGTAACATACCTGGATGTCGATCTTCTCCTATCGCCTTTGCCTCTCCAATCTGAGTCAGTGTAACCTGATACATCAAGATGTCCATGTTTTGAAAACATCAAACCTCTGCCTGGTGCGGACTTCAAATATCTTAGTATCCTGGTGACTGCATCCATGTGTTGCTGACCCGGATTATGCATAAATCTGCTTACAACACTTACAGCATAAGCAATATCTGGCCTTGTATGAGAAAGATAAATCAAGCGACCAACTAATCTCTGGTATTTTCCTTTGTCTGCTGGTATTTGATCAGAACATTCTTCAATACCATGATTTTGTTCCATAGGAGACCCGATTGGCGTACAACCAGTCATACCAGTTTCCTTCAACAAATCAATCGCATATTTTCGCTGACACAAGAAAATTCCCTTTCTGGATCGATTAACTTCAATACCCAAGAAGTACTTAAGTCCACCCAAATCTTTCATATCAAACTCAGAATACAAGCAATTCTTCAGATTACTCATCTCTTCAGGGTCATTTCTGTTACCACCATATCATCTACATAGATAATAAGAGCAGTTACCTTGTCACCTACTCTTTTAAGGAACAAGGTATGATCAGCATTACTTTGTATATACCCAAACTTCTTCATTGCAATGCGAAATCTACCAAACCATGCTCTGGGAGATTTTTTCAAACCATATAAAGCCTTCTTTAACTTACACACAACATTAACATTGTTTGGAGCATTATAACCTGGAGGTAGTGTCATGTAGACTTCTTCTTGCAAATCACCATGTAAAAAAGCATTTTTTTCATCATATTGTTGTAGAGGCCAGCCTATATTTGCTTCCAAAGACAATAATACTCTAATAGTGTTGATTTTTGCAACAGGAGCAAACGTCTCCTGATAATCAATACCATAAGTCTGGGTAAACCCTTTAGCCACAAGTCTTGCTTTATACCTGTCAATAGAGCCATATGGATTATGCTTGATAGTATATACCCACCTGCATCCAACTGGTTTCTTTCCTTCTGGTAGTGAGACTATATCCCATGTACCATTTTATTCATGTGCCACCATCTCCTATTTCATAGGACCAGCCCATTTCGGATTAGATAGTGCTTCTTCTACTGTTCTGGGAATAGTAACATCTTCCATTTGAATGACAAACGCTTTTCCCTCTTTTGATAATCTATGAGTTGACACGTAATTCGAAATAGGGTATTTCACCTTCCTTATTGCTTCAGGTGAAAAACGATCTGGTGGAACTCCACGATTACTCCTTGGTGGAAACTGGTACCTGTCGATGTCAGGTAGTTCACAAGTATTATTAGTATTAATCGAACAATCTATCCTTACCTCAGGGACATCGGCACCAGCTGGAGGACAATTAGATATAGGTACTGTTGATGAAGAGAGAGATTCAGCTTCAAGATCAGGGGTGTCAATTTCTTCGGAAACAGGAATATCGAACTCTTGAACCGGCTCCATGACTTGTATATCATCAATTCTTGAACTACTGACAGTTTGATGTGTACTTATGCTTGTTTCATTTGCTGTCATATTAATTTCACTATTAGTCGGAAACAAATCCATCCAATTCAACTCTTTAATAACACTCTCTCCATGAAGAGGAGAATAAGATACATCGGATGAGTAAAACATTTCGTGCTCAAAAAAGGTGACATCCATAGTAACATAAAATTTATGACTTTGAGGATGATAACACCTATAACCCTTCTGGAATGGATGATAACCAATAAAAACACATTTGATAGCACAAGGATCTAGCTTTGTACGTAGATGTTTCTGCAGATGTACAAAAACAACACAACCGAATACCCGTGGAGGAAGATTAAGATGAGAAGGTATTGTTACAAACGAAGCCAATTTGTCCAACGGTTTCTGAAATTTTAAAACACTTGTTGGTACTCGATTAAGAAGATATACTGCACTAGTAATGGCTTCTTCCCATAATTTTGGCTTCATATTTGACCCAATCAAGCATGCCCTCGTAATTTCAAGTAACTGGCGATTTTTTATTTCTGCCACACCATTTTGTTGTGGCGTAGACGGGCAACTAGTTTCATGAATAATTCCATGTTCTCCAAAGTATCTTTGTAATACTTCATTAACATACTCACCTCCATTATCAGAACGAAGGACCTTTAAGTTAGCCGAAAATTGTGTCTGAATCATTTTATGAAATGCGCGAAAACGATCAGCCACATCACTTTTATTCTTCATTCAATAGAGCCAAGTCATACGAGTACAATCATCGATAAAGATAACAAACCACCGAAATCCAGAAGTACTGGTAATACGAGAAGGTCCCCAGACATCAAAATGAACCTAATCGAATGGGACGTATCTTTTACTGAAACTATCTGGGTAAGTAGTACGATGACTCTTCGCAAGAATGCAAGTATCACATTTAAAGTCTGACAGTTTGCAAGACTTAAACAAATCAGGAAACAAGTGCTCCAAATATCCAAAAGAAGCATGTCCTAAACGGCGGTGCCACAGTAAGATCTGATTTTTAGATGCACAAGAATACCTTTTAACTGAAAGAGATATCCCTTCACAAACATCGTCGATGTAATATAAACCATCTCTCTTAGTACCTCGCCCAATTATCTCCCCGTTGCCGAGATCCTGAAGAATACAGAAAGTGGGATAGATTAGTACTAAACAATTTAACTGTGCGGTTACTTGTGCCGCAGACAAGAGATTATTTGAAAGATAAGGAACCAATAATGTGTGTTCCAAGGACAAGGAAGGTGTTAAATCAACTCTCCCACCTCCGGTAACCGGATACGGTACACCATTGGCGTTGGAAATAGTTGTATACGCAGGTAGCAACGGATCTCTCAAAATAGAGGCATCGAACGTCATATGACCCGTAGCACCAGAGTCGAGAATCCAACCATGATCTTTTCAAGAATCAGTAGCAAGTAAAGCGACGTCAACCTTACTTGATTGCTGGAAGAGGTTCGGGTTCACCAAAGAATGAGATTCCACCACGGAAGAATGAGTATCGGTCGTCGTAGTCATCATTGAAGTACATGTATCTACCCCTTTTTGGTCGATCTTTATTTGTATTTTATAGGCGTCCCACCAATCGGGATAACCAATTTTCTTGAAACATTTCTCCACGAAGTGTGAATTGCTTCCACAGTAAACACAACGTCTAACGGAAGACATTATCACGATTAAAGAAGAAATTATGAAGTATGAATACAGGTCGCAAGCAGCTTGCGAAAAACTTGGCAAGCGTTTTTTTTATTTATTAAATGACCAAAAAAAGGTACAAATGAAACTGATTGTGTACACAACTGTTTCTGGGGGGTGAAAAACAAACCGGCTAGATTCTACCTAGCAGCTAAAAATTATATGAGTAGTCGAATAAGAGGAACAAGTCCTATAACGGTAAAAACGGTAAGATTTTAAATTCAAATCAAGTTTTCTCTCTTGCACAGAGAAATTAAATTTGACAAATCAACCAAATATATGAAAACAAACTTAACAGGGGTTTGCTTAAGAAAAACAAACTCAATAAAAAAAAATCTTGATCAAAGATGATAACTGTTTGTACGAAAAAAAAAACAGCAGTACAACTTACTTAGTCCAAGATAAATGGATTAACAAGTTTAAGTAGGATTTAAAAAGGACAATCATAAACATAACAAGTTTATCATAAAATCGGTAGTACAACTTACTTGTTTCAATAAGTGTATAAAGAAAAACAAGAACCTTAAGCCAGTATAAGAAGGATCAATCGAAGTAACAAAGCACTCACTATTACTAAGAAGCACTCAACTCACCATGGAGCTCTGATACCATGTTAAACTTAAGGTTCAACTCAAAAATAATTGTTATGTTATAAATCAATCTCTAAAAGAGATATATATAGTGTTACAAGAGAAGAGAAAGTCTTCTACAAAGAAAATAAGAAAGGGAGGAAGAAAATAAGAAAGGGAGGAAGAAAATAAGGAAGGGAGGAAGAAAAACAAGCCATCCTACAAGCCACCCTATAGCCACCCTACAACTACTTCCACCTACTACTACTAATTCATTAGTCAATCTTGATGACTAATGTTACAACTACTAATTAATTATTCAACATAAAGATCACAAATATTTAATCATAAATTACCATTATTGGAAAACTATGTTATTTCCAATACTGGACAATGAACCAAGTTGGATCAAAAGATTAACTTTGTGTAACAATAATGTTTGGTGTAAGAAAAGAAAAAGAAAATTAAAGAACATTTGGTAGGAAATGAGTGGAAGGAAATATGACAACGCATCCATTGGAACTAACTAGTCCGCAATACTACAACAATAAATTTCTTAGTATCATCGGGTGCTTTTGATACAACAAACTGTAAACTTCAAATTCAACCATATCGCTAAAAACTTCGTCCATCTGATGCTAACTTCCCGCTAGCTAGATACATACAAAAAACAGGCTCTTAACAAGAGATCTGAAACTATCCTTCCGCTCATTCATCTTCCTGTAGTTCTTAATCTCATCGTATCCTTTTTTCTTGGGTGGACAAATTATTGACTTGCACTTATTCATCAAATTACACCAAATATGGTATGGAACTTACAAAGCATATTATGTGCTAATGTGAACACTTCCTTTATTGCATTCATCAACGCGACTTCATCGTCGGTCACTATAATCCTGGGAATATCATCACCTCGGAAGATTGCCTTAACTTGTTGCTCGTCCCTTAAAAAACAAAACTCCATGGTAAACGGTGACTTCGTCGAAGTACGCCCAACAATATTCAACAATGGAATCTCGTACTTGTTCATTTTATAAGTGCAATCCACTATTAGAACTTCATGAAATCATTAAGCCATTTGAACACTCGTCGGATGCGCGATGATGTTATCTCTCCTTCCGAATCCATATCCTTTTGAACCGCGTAGTCTTTCTCTTTTGGAAAAATAAATAAATGTTGCATCACTTATCTATCTCTCCGTTCCTTCTTTCCAATTGTCTCAACTGCATTGCAAATGGTGGAAAAAAATGAGTGGTTATCCTTGTTATCTTCCTTTAGTATTTGGAGCATTTGAACCAGTGAAATACCCATTGTCCTCATTTTAGATACCTTGTCCATTTCTTGAGGAGTTAGCTTTGCCGCCATGAAATGTCCTTCAAGATGCTCTGGAGAGGGTGGTTATGACGACCTTCCATAACTCATAGGGAATCCATCCATCCAAATCTTTGTTGTAATTAAATGCAATCTTGAATGGGCAATTAATCTTCTTTGAGAAAGTTTTGTTATTCCTATTTTCCTTTCTATTATAAACATAACCCTTCCTCTTACAGCTTTTCTCAGGATCTCCGCTTCTCTCACAAGCCATGTAGTGATGGGATGTGTCTTCGTACAAAATATTAATTGGGGAAGGTTGATTTTCCATTGGTATTGGATCACATGCAACCTAAGATAAATAACACAACGTCAGTACCAAATTCTTAAATGTTCGGCAATATAAACAATTTTATCGATCATGTCGAACACAAAGTTCGGTTATCTAATATCTAGAAAAAATTTACGATCTTGCTGAACTTGTTCTTTCGAATCCTGGTACACTCGACTTAACCGAACCTCAGAGTTCGGTTATCTAATCTCCAAAAAATTTTGCGATCCTGCTGAACTAAATATTCGGCAACGAAAGTGGTAAACTCAACTAAACCGAACTATTATCTGTATACTCTACAAAAAAAAGTTCAATAACGTTTTCTAGAAAAATATAACCGAACTCATGAAAACCTCTATTAAAATAGAGTTCGGTTACCTGCTCTGCTAAAACAAGGTGCCAAACTGCACATACAGAAAAGTCCATTCACCTGTTCTTCAGGACTGGTAACTGAACAACTTTTTTGATGGATGACAATCAACTTCCTAACCATTTATGAAGGCAGCATTCTTGGTGATAAATAGCTTCAATCCAACTAGGGAAACTGTATTACAAGACAACGTTTTGCATCACAAACGCACTTTAGATTGGTGGAAGCATTCTTCTAAAGAGCAAAGTGCTATGTGGAAGTCCAAAAATTTATGGGTTTTTGAGAATCAAGTTACTCCTAATCATCGTGCAATGCATTCTTCTTACTCCTGCCCAATATAAATCTAAGTTTCTTTTATGAAGAAAGACCCAAAACTGATCTTCTAATTTGCTGCACCATATCTAATGTAATGCACTACAAAATGACAAAACACGTAGAAATTTATGGGTTTTTGGTCAGATTCATATATTGTACATAAGGTAGTAACACCTTCCTTGGTAAATTTAAATCTACACCACTTGCCGAGCTAAGGTAGGAAAGTAAACACCAGATAAATAGGTCTAGTAGTTTATTATACAAAAGCGATGTCTACGCCTTACCCGACAAGGTTTATATAATGCAGAGAATGGTCTTACTTGACTTATATTTACTAAAAGAGCGATGATGACATTAGAACTGACTAACTGAGCTTCAAAGTAAATGCCAGATCATCAAGCTTAGTTTATAAGGACACCAAGGCTGGGTGATATCTATGTAGTATCCGCGAGAGAAAGTTTAATTTCGATTAAAACATGAATGTTTAATTTCCATAGTGAAACCTATAATGAAACGAAGTGACGAAACAAGTAGAATCACTTTAATAGAAGGCCATGGGTGACTGGTCAGAAATATAAGTTTCTACAACAACAGCAAGGATATGACAATCAAAATAACAATATCTCGAACACCAAGACTCAGATAATGTGTATAGGCCTATGGAGCTGGACTACCTAAGATAAAGGTTTTTTTTTTTTTTTTGATAAGAAGAGAAGATGTATTGAAGTAAGAAGAATGTAAAAGAGTTCTACTTCGAAGTAGAAAAAAAAAAAAAAAAAACAAACGTTACACTAGAATCAACCAAATATGGTATCCCAATTATTGTGAGCTGTACTGGCCGAGTTGAGGTGAACTCTTTTACCAGTCCATAATTTATTGGGGATTTTACTATTTCTTGCATAGCAAGTCCATACTTTGCGCAGTTGACTTCGTATGCTCTCCCTTTTCTTGCGCAACAATCCATATCTCACTCATTTTATCTCGGGGACCTTACTATTTCTTGCTCAGCAAGCCACAACTCGCATTTCCTATTTTCTTCGTGAAGCATCTTCCCATGCAAGTCAGTGTTATCTCGTAAATTGATACCTCGCGGTCTGAACTTTGATAAAGCGAGTCTGACACTTGATTTGACTCTTCACTGACACTCGCTTAGGAATTGGTAAATAATATCTTTCTCGAAGATTCATTTCGTTTGCCTTGTTCAATCTACCTCGGACACGTGGCAGGCAGATTTTCCGTACCTACATTTTTCCTTTTCCCATTCCGTTTACGAGTACCAAGAAAGGAAAGATAATCCTTCATTAAGTTCGTAACCGCCATGTACCCATATTTTTCGCTATCTTGTCTCCCACGATTCCCATTAACAGATGTTAGCTGGTTCCTCTTCTCATGTAACCGCTTCTCCCGGTCATGCCTGGGTCCATTATAAATAGTTCCCTCTTCATCTCCCTGTCTTCTTTACAATCTTCAACTCCTTCTTCTCTAGCATCGTTCCTCTGCAAATATTCAATTCTTTTCTTTCTGTTATCTTTGATTCTTCTTCGTTCCCTCAACATCATCATCGTTTCCTCTTTCAGCAATGGCACCCAAGAAATTTCCCCCTGCCACTACATCAAGGTATTATTTTATTGCAACCCCTAATCAAAAGAAAAACAATCAAAAGAATCAAAGTATTATAGATCTAGAGAATCAAAAGAAAAACAATTATGTGATTGCAACCCCTAATTATAGATCTAATCTCCATTAAATGACTTTGTAAGATTTTATAATAATCATTATTAAGATTAATAATATTTTTCACTAATCTCAGACATTAAGAAAATTTGAATCAAAGAAAATTTTTCGAATCATCAGAACTTCCCATTCCTTTTCCCAAATCAACGCTATAGTTAAATAACTTAACCTAAATACGCAAGCCCAAAAAATATCACGACCTCCAGAGCTCGTCTCCTTCCAAGGAGATTAATCGCAGCAACAAAGTAATGTTAAATATTTTTTTACATGTTAGATCTCAGAAGGTTGGGATAAGAAAAGTGGAGAGAGAGGTTACAGAGAGAAAGTGGGGAAGGAGGGGGATATATACGTGGAGAGAAAGTGGACTTTGAATCTTTCCATACATAAATAGATTTTCTTTTTACATGATAAGATTAATAATAATTAATATAAAGGGAAATAAATTATAACGATTTTGCCACACCTAAATTGTGTCACGTGGAAATATATTATCCTTTAGCCACACACCTAAGCTTGTTGTGCCAAAAACTTAGTATTTTGCCTCGCCAGATATTTTCATGGGGCTAGAAAGACGTTTTTGCAACACCAAGATGAACTGTAGCAATACAAGCATTTTTCCACATACACTCAAATATGTTGTGTGTCTATAGACTGCTTTTCTTGTAGCGCAGTTAAATGATGGGTAGCTCCAGTATCAGTTACCCATTGAGTTGCATGTTCACCTCCTGAAAGCGCTATATAAGCTGCTGACGCCTTATTCTGATTGGGATTCGGTTTTTCATACCTAAATCAACACCGGGTTGCCTGATGATTATCTTTTTTTACAAATCTGGCATGGTTGTTCAAACTTCTTTGATCCAGGATGATTATGACACAGGTTGTTGTTGTTCATCTGAGGTTGACCACGGTATTGATGACTGTAATTACTTGGTCAATTTCTGCTGCTAGATGCGGAGCTGGTGGCAACAACGTTGGCAATCAAAGTATCTTGAAGATTTTCAGGCTGACTTTAGGAAATTGGCTTTAACTTTGTCCCCGACGGTGGATTCTTCGGTCACTCCTCCTGTTCTTGCCACCGGGAAGATGGAATTGAACTGCCGCTGGATCGAAGCAGAAACATGGTCGTCTACTCGGATGATCACCACCTTAGGTCAACTGAGAGAAGGTTTAATCTTCCCTCTTTATGATGCCCAGAACCCACTTTTCTATGAAATTCTCGTCTATCTCAACATAGGAGTTTTTCAATTGAGTGTCAATGCAATTCGCATCGTCAACGAGTTTGTGATGCGTTCTTCTGGCGGCTTGTCTCAAATCCCCTCAGCAGCGGAGGAATTTGTCTCGACTGATTACAACATCATCTCTTTCTCGGAGAACTATATCGATAAAACTCAAGGCCGAAGAAGGAAGTATCAAGAGTGGGGCATCGCTCTATCTCGGAAATACGTAAAGGATCCCTCCAAGGTTCTCCTCCTGGATGACGAGCCCGTAAGCTCTTCGAAGGATGCTGCTAAGGGCCCCTCTCTGCGCTTGTCAAACGATGAAGACTGGATGATGTTTCCAGTATTTGTCGAGGGTCCCCTGGTTTGGGGCTTTGATGAGTCAGGAAAAGCTCGGACGGGCCCTCTCCCTGAACACGTCCATATCGCTACTTATGAGCCCTGAAAATTTTGTTGGACTGAGAGGCCTTCCGATGTAAGTTCGCTAGACTTCTTCTTTATTTTATTTTTCATTTCTTCATCTAAGTTTTCCATTTTTCCACACTATTCGCTCCCTGTTCCTGGCTTGATCAAGGATAGATCGTCTTATGCCAAAAAATCCTCTGTCGGATCTCCGACTCCTGATTAGGTGATTTATTGTTTGCTTCTCCTTCCACGTCTATTTTTGTTTTTTTTTTCCAAATGGACTAACCTTTGTGCTTCGTAGGAGGATGATTTAATGGAGCCCTCTGTTATTACCCATCGGGTTCCCCGGAAGTGAGATTGCCTTGAAAGTTGTTCTGCTGCTGCTGCTTTCGCCAAGGTATTCCGCCGTTATTTTTATCTCGTGTCTTCCGTTCCTTGTTTATTAACTTCTCGCGAGAATTCTTCGATGTATTAATTTTGTTTTACCAAGATGCCTCGCTTCAGTCCCCTTCTGCTGCTTTTCCTCCGAAATATCGCAGGATTTTAGACATGGGTGCTTTAACTCGGATCCCCAGTTCCACTAAATCTTCAGAGTTGCCTACTTCTCCCCCTCCCAAAGGCAAGGATGCCCAGGTGCCTAAGAAATCTGCTTCTACTCATGTTCCTAAGCCCACCATGCCGACTCCGATTAGCACCGCGGGTGTTCCTCCTACTGAATCACCTGCAACTTCTGCTGGCGGGTCTCACGGGTATCCGAGGAAGGTCTATGAAGTGGAAGATCCCGCTTACAAGCCTGATTTGGACTCCTTGAGGAATTCCTTTCTCTTAACTCGGGACGCTCCATCCATCAGATCCGTTGCCATCGAGTCTCTGATCTCTTTTAGTTACGATTCCTTTTTGGATGAAGATCAGTCCTTCATTTCTAATGCATCTCTGAATATATCCCTCCCGCAGCATGCTGCTATTATGGCCTTGGTAGGTATTAATGACTTTATCCTGGCTACCTGCCTTAGTTCTTCTCTGACTTGTTGTACTTCGCAGGAATTCAACCGCCACATGGCTCATCTCGTGGAGACAAGAGTTACTCGTGAGAATTTGTAGGCTGCTAAGGCCCGAGTTCAGGAACTTAAAAATGATCTCACTGACGAGAGGGACCGCTCGGCTAAGAAAGATCAAAGGATTTCCGAACTTAGTGGTAAGCTCAGCCCTTTCTCTGCCTTTCATTTTATTTTGTTCTTGTCTTTACGATTATTTTATTTTTTCCAAGCCCGTTCTATGAAGTGTTATTTGGATTATGAGGAGGCCAAGTTGACTGTTGGGGACTGCCTAGCTGAACAAGCAAATCTTCTATCTCAAATTAACTGCTACTTGTCTGAAAACGAGATTTTAAGTGAGAAATTGAGGATGTCATATTCCCTGTCTGATCGCTTAGATACTTAGTCTGCTAATAACGAAGAGCTAAACTACCATCTTCACGAAGAAAATGAACTCTTGAAAATCGAGTTACGTCGGGTTAATAATCTTCTTACGACTTCGCGCAATCTTCATTCCTCCTCCATGGCTCATGGTAAACAACTGGAGGAGGATAAAGAGAGGATAATTAAAAGAAAAGATAAATCCGAAGTTGAACTTCGCAGACTCTGAAATGAACTTTTCGAGTTAAAACCGAAGTATGAGAAGTTGAGGACTGAGAATGTTTGGATAAAGGATGAGAATAATAGGTTAAGTGGTGATATTTCCTCCATCTTGGCTCGCCTGGAGAGATTTCAAGGTAAGAAAACATCCTCGGCTTCCCCTATGAAGAAGAAGCTTGTTTTTCCTCCGAGGAGTGGCAAACTCGTTATAGGGTCTCCTGATAATGATAGTCCATCACCTGATCTTGACGAAGATAAATTTTCTCGTGATCTCTGCAACTTTCTTGAATTAGAAACGTCAAGACTTAATTTTCTGAACATCGATCTTCATAAAACATTAACTTCTGTTATTTCACAGAAAGAAGGTAGCTATATGCGTTATTGTCATGCTTCGTGTTTCGCTTGTTTAGTCTTATTTCTCACTTCACTGTCATTTTGCAGAATCTGAGGAGAGTTGGAAAAACCAAGTCCTTCACCTATCTCGTCAAAGGAATGATCTTGCTAAAGAGGTGTCCGAGCTGAAGGAAAGTGTTGCGCTTCTGAACGAAGATTGTTATAAGATGGAGAAGGATGCCAAGAAGATTGTGAAGTTCACCCGCAAAAATGCCCAAGAAGAGAAGGTGAAATTCGTCACCGAGTTTTGTAGTTCTCATGGCCTTGACCTTCCCTTCATGAATCTCGAAGTCTTCTCCGATAATGAGCTTCCGGTTGATGTCGATAGTGAGAACGAAGATACAGAGACTGATGAGGATGTTGAGGAATACAAAAGTGAAGTTCCCCAAGGCACGGAGGGAAATAATAGTGCTAGTACCGGCGATAATGGAGCTGGAATCCAAGGATATGGAAGTGGTTCTGTTGTGGAGGAAGCTGGAAATCCTTGATTATTTATTTCAATGTTTGTTCAAGATTTTTAGTCCTTTGTTTCCCTAACACTTTATCTGGGCTCTCCCAATCTTGGGGTGCATGACATTTTCTCCTTTTATTTTGCCTTAATATATCAACTTTTTTCTTTATTTATTTCACATTCTTATCTCGTTCTGCTAGCTGCACTTACCATGGTTAGCATGCGTAATTCGCATGTATGATAAATGCTATATGCATTTTGCTAAATCATCCTGCTAATTCGGAATCAATCCGATATATCAAGTATATATCTCTTTTACAAAGAGATAGTCAAATAATAAAGAACGTTTTTAAAGTATATACTTGCCTCTTATTCTTTGGATATTTCCGAAGTATCTCGGAAGTAGAAATTGAGCGAAGTAAATGCTCGAAATAATAAAACCTCATTTAAAAGTATATACTTGCCTCTTATTCTTTGGTGGATTTATGTATCTCACCTTGTGTTATCAGATCTTCTCTTTATCTAGTTGCGTCGTTGTTTGTTCCTGCATCATCAGTACTTCTCCTACAATTCTACCATGCTAGTTTTGATATTATCAAAAGTATATTTGTGATTGTAAGTACTTCTTATGAAATGTAACAAGTACTTTTAGAATTACGTGATTCGTGTAGTCAAGCTTTGTAATGTGCTTGCCTCTTACTTTGCTTTATATCTTGCCCTTTTGTTTTTCCTCATGTCTCATTTTCTGCCCCGCATCTCTCTCATCATTTCGGGGTCTTATTTTGCCTCCTAGTTAAGGTCTTATTATGCCCCACCCCGTTGATCAGGGATTTTCGACGAAGTCTCAGGCGCTCTTTACTCTTGCGAAGTAAAAATCTATCAACCTCGCCTTATCTATTTCATTGAGGACTTATTATGCAACAATAACACATGCCTACCTACTCCCGTGAGTACCAGCCCCGTAACATTTCCGAATTTTGTGGTCACTTAGCTCCCTAAATGAGGGTGTCGTCCCTTCCCCTCTGAGTACCCCCATTCTTTTGGGATTAGGTATCAGTTATTTCGTGACCTCGTGCCCTTTCGCCGATATGTCTCTTGGTTACGAAGTCACACCCTAGTTGAGGTGGTTTTGGGACCGAGTGGAAGAACTACACCAGGCCATCTTCTTCTCCACTGTCTCGTTCTTACACCCCTTACCTAGTGGTTACCCAATTGGGTCCCCCGACGGATGGCTCTTACTTTTTGCCCCTAACTTATGGCAGTTAGCCATCTCCTGAGGTTGTCTCGTGATGCGAGTTAGGTCTTACATTTGCCTCTTGAACTTTGTGATAACTAGGTTGCACGCCACGAGGTCTCAGCCTCCCTAAGTAGAGGTTTTATATAGGACTTATTGTTTCCTTTTCTTCCGTACATATTTTTTATGGGTCTTACGCAGCCTCCTAGTGAGGTCTTACTTTTGGCCCTTGCATGTATATATTTTTTTTTGAATTCTCATCACGTTCTCTGATTTGTTCTGGTTCATTTGTTGATTACGCTTCATAAACGGTTTGCTTCATTTATTTTGTCGTTTTCAAAACGATATACATATATTATTTATTTTTTTGTTACATTTTCTCTTGCGAATTTCTCCGCTTCTTAAGGATAATACTTCTTGATATAGATCGGATTCCATGGGTAGTCCAGTCTAAGGCCTTTAATTTCTGCCTCGCCATATATGATGTATCCATTGCTATCTGTAGCTTTTCCTTCACAATCTGCGAGCTCATAAGCTTCATTCCCCACTCTTCTCTTCGGAATGAAGGTTCATTCCCACGTAGGTTACAGTTTGCCTCCAGGTCCATTCTGATACGGAGGTATCTCCCGCAAAACCAACTCCCCTGGTACGAAGCCCCTTTCTTTCACCTTCTTGTTGTATTCACGAGATAACCTTCAGTTATAATTCGTCATGTGTTCTAGAGTGGTCTCCCTGTTTTCCTCCAAGTCGTCATATTTTCTAGGATCATATCCGAGTTCAAACCCTTTTTACAGGCCTCTCGTTTAGTGGTAGGGAACATGATCCCAATAGGTAGAACCGCCTCTACTCCATATGCCAAACAGAAAGGGGACATCCCTGTCGCTTCTCGCCTGGTGGTTCTATACGACCACAGTACATTCGGAACTTCTTCGCACCAGTTATGGAGATGCCCATCTAACTTATTTTTTAAACTGGATGCTATCGTTTTGTTCATTACCTCCGCTTGTCCATTACTTTGTGGATACAGCGTGGTCGATTTTGCAGATTGTATCTTGAATGTGCTAAACAACATCTTCACGTTCTCACCTTCGAATTTCATTCCACTATCGGAGATGATCTGCAAAGGGATACCAAATCTACAAATGATGTGTTCGAGTATAAAGTCGTATATGTCGCCATCTCGCGTATTATGTCACAGTCTTAGCTTCAACCCACTTTGTGAAATAATCCGTTGCCACTATCAGGTATTTTCGTTGTTGATTTCCTGCGAAAAACGGTCCCACAATATCTATTCCCCATATGGAAAATGACCATACACTCAGCACAAAATTCAGGTTTGTTGATGGTGCATGTATTCTTTTTCCAAATCTCTGGCAAGCTTCGCACCTCGCCGCGATGTCTTTTGCGTCTTTATGCATGTTTGGCCAGAAGTACCCTTGAATCTTAGTCTTATAAGCCAATGACCTTGTTCCGCTGTGATTCCCAGCATCACCATAATGTATGGCTTTCATGATTTGTATCCCTTCTTCTTGTGACAAACATCGCAGCAATGGGCCCAGGAATGACCTCCAATATAATATTCCTTCCCGTAACTCATAGTTCGTGGATTTCCCCTTGATATTGTGTGCCAAAAATATGTATCTAGGAGAATATCCTCTCTCCAGATAATTGTGAATCGGGGCTCTCCAATCATCCCCTCCCAACTCATCAGGCGTGTTGTCCTCTATTACCATCAGGAATTTTTCTCCTTCCAACTCGCTAGTTACAGATGGATGCATTAATCTTTCAATTCGGATGTATTTCTTCGAAGTGTCATCAATCACTGAAGCGATGAACGCTAAGGCGTCCGCATATCTATTATTATCTCTACTTACTTGCCGCCAAATTATATTTGGCACCCTCTTCGAATATTCTTTCACGAGTTGTAAATAGTGATTTATCACGGCATCGTTCGCTTGATACATTCCTTCTATCTTCCTGATTACCAACTGAGAATCACTAGTTATTCTTATTTCATCTAGTTTCATCTCGATGGCCAGTCTTAGAGCTTGTATGACCGCCTCATATTCTGTTTCGTTATTCGTAGATTTATACTCTAACCGAAAGCATAACACTGTTCTCACTCCTGCTGTCGAAGTAAATACAATGCCCATTCCTCCCCCGGAGTTGTTTGACGATCCGTCCACAAATATCTCCCATCTCCTTGGATGATTTTCTTTTAGCAAGTCTGTAGGATCCGGACGTTCCTCATCTACATCTAGCATTTCCTCCACTCCTTCATCTTCTTCTATTGGGAACTCGGCCAAAAATTCTGCAACTATATGCGATTTCGTGGAAGTATGGACTTCATATTTTAATACTAATTGGTCAATTCGGTTATTCCATCTTTGAACTCGCCCAACTCTCTTCATATTCTTTAAAGTTGACTCTATTGGGATTCTGGTTAGAACCTTACTTTTGTAAGTCTGAAAATAGGTTCGTAATTTTTATGATGAGTATACCAACGCTAAAATTAGATTCTCTATCTTCGGGTAATTCTTTTCAACAGCATTTAGTGTTTTGCTGACGTAAAAGATAGGTTTTTCAACACCTTCATCTGATCGAAGTAACACTGAACTTATTGCATTTGGTGTTGTTGCGAGAAAAATCAGCAATTCTTCGTCTGGTTCGGGTTTTTGGAGAATTGATAGGTTGATAAGATATTCTTTTATACTTTATAATGCCTGTTCACATTCTTGTGTCCATGAAAATTTAGCTCCTTTTTTCAAGATGTCGAAGAAGTGCTTGCATTTATCTGAGGATCTAGAAATGAATCTACCCAAAGCTGCTAACTGCCCATTTAGTTTTTGTACGTCTTTTACCGTTGCTGGCGATGGCATATTCAATATGGCTTGCACTTTGGTGGGGTCTACTTCGATTTCCCTTTCGAACACGATATGCCCCAGAAACTTCGCTGATTCCACATCGAATATACACTTCGCCGGATTTATTTTCATATTATATGCCCTCATCTATTCGAAAATTTCTTTCAAATCCTCGATGTGATCTCCTTACTCCTTAGTTTTTACTAGCATATCGTCGATGTAGACTTCTAAATTAGTGTGCATCTACTTAGGGAAGATCTTCTCGACCATTCGTTGGTAAGTTTCCCCTGCATTCTTCAAACCAAATGGAATTCTCGTATAGAAGTACAACCCTCTAGGTGCGAAGAAAGCCGTATGCTCTTGGTGTTCCTCCGCGATAGGTATCTGATTGTATCCACAATTACCGTCCATCAACGTTAGCCGTTTTTAACCAGCTGCTGACTCTACCATCTAAGGTATATTGGGCAGCGGGAAGCTATCCTTCGGAGAAGCAGTATTCAGATCACTAAAATCTATGCATATCCTTATTCCTGTAGTCTTTTTTGGTACTATTACCATATTGGCAATCCATGTTGGATACTTCGCGGGTCTTATTATTCCCGAGTCCAGCATCTTCTGTAATTGTTGCTCTATTTGCTCGTGGTAAGCGGTTGCTATCTTCCGTATATGTTTCCTTACTTGCTTAATTGCAAGGTTTAGATACACTCTGTGGCAGGCGATTTCCGGGTCTATTCCTGGCATCTCGTTCATGCCCCATGCAAAGATATCGAGGTACTCTTTTAGAAGCTTTATCAACCTTTCTTCTTCGTCCGTCTCCATCGTTATCCCTATCTTAACCATCCTCAATTCTTCCTCGTTACCCAAGTTTATCTCTTGTGTGGGTTCTACTGCGGCGAAGTTCATGACCGGTTCACCGAGTGGTGACGGCTCCTTTAATTGCTATAAAGGCATATTTTTATCCTCGGGAATTTCGCTGGGAATAGCCCATCCTTTTTTGCTTTAACCATATATACCATTAATTCTTCTTCCCTCTTTGCCTCCATCACCTTTTTCTTTTGCTTTTTCTTGCGTCTTAACTTCTCGTCATAGTTATGCACATCTTCTTCGTTGCATTCCCGGGATTCCTTATGGTCCCCTTTTATTTAGCCAATTTCGCTTGCCATCGAGAACCGGATAACTTGGTGGTAAGTTTATGCTACTCCCTTGATCCCATGTATCCATGGTCGCCCAATCAAAATGTTGTAAGGGAATTCCACATCCACTATGCATACGGTTACATCGGTTTCTAGTTCCCCTGCAAATATTTTCACGACCAGTTCCCCTCTTGGCTTGGATGCCACTCCGTTAAACCCATAGATATTTTAAGTTGACGGGACTAGGTCTGAGTCCCGGTAACCCATTGTTTTGAATGTGTGATAAAAGACAATATCCACCGAGCTCCCTTTGTCTACCAGGATTCTGTCTATTTCCCATACTTTCTTTTTTCCCGCGGAACTTTCTTCCCACTTGGTGTATTCTCCGAAGTTCAAGGTGATTACTAACGGGTCTGTGTGCGAAGCTTCTCCATTTGGGGCGTCTGTTGAAGAGAAAGAGATAGCTCTTTTTTTCCATTCTTCCAATGGCTCCTTCTTTGCGATACTGAATATCTCATTTCTTTCGAAATCTCGTTTGTGAAACCTTTGCAGTATATTATCATCAAAATTCTGTATATTCTTCGCAGAGTGAATAATTGAGCTGCAATTTAACTTCTGGGTTCCTCTGTCGATTTCTATTTTATATACCTTTGATTTCTTTTGATCATCTTTCTGAGGTTGCGGGGGTGGTACTGGTCCTAGATTCGCTAGGAAATGCTTAAGCTTCCCTTTTCCAATTAGACGGAGTATAATTCACCGTATATTTCTGCAGTCTTCCGTGAGGTATCCATGAAAATGATGATATTTGCAAAAGTCGCTACTTATTGTACTTGAAAAGGTCTCCACCCAGAAATTTGTCGGGGGAGGTATACCTTCAGTTAGAACAATCGCTTCCCATATCTTCTCGACTGTGGTGTTAAGCTCAGGTAACGCTACGTCCTCGAAATATGGTCTTCTATCTCCATATCACTGTCCTGGATTATATCTTCGTGAATTTATTGAATTATCACCTCGTGACTCATAGTTCCGAGGTCTAGGATCAATGTACCTCGGATGCTGGTCTAACCACTCCTGATCTCCGCTGGACACTGCTACCAATTTTGCGGGAATTGTTGCTAACAGTTCTACTTCCACATATTTCATGCCATCTTCTATTACGCTTGCTACTCTCGGAAAGAGGCGTGAATTCCCCTCCTTGGATTATATCGGAGCTGCCTCTATAGCCTCCCTTTGTTTTTCTTCCAGCGCCACATACTCTTCCTGATACTCTCGGAGCTCACTCATCGTTATTGTGTTGCGAATTACGAATAGTTGTGTGTGCAAGAGATCTGTTGGTATTAATGCGTTTATGAAGGACAGAATGAAATTTCTCTCATCTACTCTTCCTGCGAGTTAACTATATACCGACCTCCATCTCGTTATGAGACTTCGCAGGTTTTCGCCTGGTTTTCTTCTCAAGTTAAATAAGGTTTCTATTACGGGTCTTAACATGTTATTGCTTATGTAAGTTGTCAAGAATATCCTTTGTAAATCTTTGAACGAAGAGATTAAACCTTCTGCTAACCCTTCAAACCACTTTGAAGCTTCGCCGGTTAAACTCTCTAGGAATTACTGGCACAGCACTGTCTCGTACTTCGCCCATTGCATTAGTGATAGGATATACTATATTAGATGTTGTACAACGTTCCCTGTTCCACCGAAGATACTTCCGAAGGTGGGAATTGAACATCTTCCTGGGATTCTTCCCTCCAGTATTTCATGTGAGAATGGCGATTGTCAGCCTCCATAATTTCCTCTGCCAGCTGCACTCTTCCTCCTCTTCGCGAATTATTGAGTAATGCTTTAATTTCTTGTATCTTGTTCATGACCGTTTGATTGACCTCGTCTCTTCCTTCATCTAGCCTGTGCTTTTTCTTTCTTCTATCTCGCTCATCATCATCTTCTCTCCCCTCTTCCTCATATCTCCTTCTCTATTCTCGATATCTTTCTTCTTCCTCTTCCGCGTATCTTCTCGCTTCCTCTTGCCATTGTTGTTCACGACGTCTTTGTTCCTCACGAGATCTTTCCCCTCTTCGTATTCTTTCTTATTCTCTTTGTATTTCCTCCTCACGAAGCCTTTCCGCCTCCCGAGTTCTTTCTTCCTAAAATCGCTTCCTTTGATCTTCCCACCTAGTTTCCTCCAAAGCTCTTCTCAGCAACCTTTCTTCGCTTCTTTCTCTTCGACGTGTCCTCCTCCGTTATCCTCTTTCTTCTCCTTGTTCATCTTGCGATATTCCTCCTCCTTGAGTTGTTTTTTATTCCGCACCAGCTTTACCTCATAAATTATGAACAATTCTCTCCTCGTTGAGTTGGTTGTTTTGCTGCGTCAGGACTGCATTCTGCCTCATGAGTGTTGCTTTTTGTTCCAATATAGCTCTATCTCTTTCTCTTTCTAAACGTAGCACTTCTCTGATTTTCTCTAACGTCATATTTTCTTCATTGAGATTTTTTTCTCCGCCTCCTTGTGCATGTTCTTCTTCCTCTTCCGTTTCGGTGTTAGCGGTATGGATCGATCCTTCTCGATAATGATCTCCTTCTCCCTGTTGGACTCTATTTTCTATTTCTCCTCTGTTTGACATTTCGCCTCTCTCCATCCTTCTTCCTTATCTTCCTGCCAGTCGCAAGCTCCTTCTCGATGCAATGATGTGTTGTGCTCGTTCTGGTACTCTTTCCATGGATGACCTGTTAACCGATTACCTTTCGTTCTCCGACTCACCGGCTCTTTTGACTAGACCTAACTTGTTTACCTTCAAAATAGTAGATCTTAGATCTACTTTTCCTCTTCCAACACTATCGCAACAACTCACTTAATGATTTAGAAGAAGGACTCTCAAATGATAACAAATCTCTCAAACTATCTCAAGTGAGATCGAAATCTCAACATGAGATCCCTGTTTCTCGGCGCCAAAACGTAACTACGGAAAATCCATAGTCACACCCACTTACTAATTTTATGAACAAAAAAATAAATACAAACAAGATTGAACTCAAATATTCTATTCCAACTGATTTTAGAATATTAAGTTATAAGTCGCTCAAGAACACCCTTGATCTAAAATCTTCACTCACAGGACCTCTCTTGGCTATTTCAGATGTTCCAACCCTTTTTACAGGAGGCTAAGTCCTTATTTTATAGGAGAAAGTTACATGATGGGTTACATCCCGATTTATCTCGGATGTGCACTTTTTACTAGATCAACTTTCCGCTTCCTTTACGCCTTAAAGTTCGGCTATTGTCGGGGACAGCTGTCCCATTTCTTGCACAACAATCCATATCTCGCTCATTTTATCTCAGGGATTTTACTATTTCTTGCATAGAAAGTCCAGACTTTGCGCAGTTGACTTCGTATGCTCTCCCTTTTCTTGCACAACAATCCATATCTCTCTCATTTTATCTCGGGGACCTTACTATTTCTTTCTCAGCAAGCCACACTTCGCATTTCCCATTTTCTTCGTGAAGCATCTTCCCATGCAAGTCAGTGTTATCTCGTAAATTGATACCTCGCGGTCTGAACTTTGATAAAGAGAGTCTGACACTTGATTTGACTCTTCACTGACACTCGCTTAGGAATTGGTGCTTAATATCTTTCTCGAAGATTCATTTCGTTTTCCTCGTTCAATGTACCTCGGACACGTGGCGGGTATATTTTCTGTACATATACGTACTATTGGGTAAACTCTCATTTTCCGGAATTGAGACTGCATTTACTTATTCTACTCCCCAGCAATAACGGAACAAGTCAGTAAAGTAACTTCACATTCTACCATTGAACTAAAGTCAAAAGTAACTAATAACTAGCAGAGTTAAGAAAACACATATCTAAGAAAGTAAAAAACACTCATAAAGTTGGATGGATGATATAAAGATATAAGACTTGATATATCACTCACTAAGACATTGTCAAAATCATTGAGATTCACACAAATGTTACTTTATCTAATTTCAAAACATAACTAAACGAAGATTACCTAACTAGTTTATATGTATGCAGGGGTCTCATCCTCTTATAACTGAAGGCCTATCATGGTTTTCCATCTCTTCAACTTCAATCGACTCAAATATCTTAGTATCTTCTTTCCCTAATTCTTTCAATGAAACTAAGGTGTTTTTGTGAGGATGTACTTCCTTTGCCACATTCCATTAACTTCGTATCTACTCCTCAAAATCCACAAGTATTTTCGAGGTTGAACATTTTGGGTCATACATGTTGAGATAGTTATCAGTGTAAGTTAATATACCGTTGCTCTTCGTAACGGCTAGTAATCTTCCATTTTCAACCCTAAACCCTTTACTCCAAACCAATGACTGATGCAAGTCTTTAATATCTTGATGGTCATTTTTTCTTTTTAATAGCCATACCTCATAATATTCTTCTAGGTCAACAGTTTGATAAACAGAAAAAACTAAAACCCCATCCAGAACTCCTAATCTGTTATACATCCAATTCCAATTACTATATGGTGTCAAAGGAGGTAGTGAATGATCTTCACAAAAAGTTTCCTCAGCCAAATTTAAGGTGATGATCCTCTTTAATTTAAGGCCGATCCAATAAACAGCTCCATTGGCAAAGATACCTTGTTCCGCGTAACATAGATTGAAGTTTCCATAATTGAAGTTCCCAAGGTTTCTCCAACCATTGACACTGCCTAGAGTGTATATGTAGACTTGTACCAAATGTCCGCTGCACAATTTATCTTGACAACTTTATACTCATTGGTGGAAGAAACACAACCAAATCCGAACGAGCAATACTTATACACACTAATATTATTATCTATGATCTGTGGAAGCACAACATACTGTTTGGTGATGGGATTACAAACAGAAACAACTTCGTGGAAACCAGCAAGACAGATTAAACCATTGCACGAATCAACAATCCAACAATCACCAATCGGATATTTCAAATAAAATTTTCTAATTATCTGAATCGGTATTGTTGATTCATCATGATTCTCATTATATTGAAAATAGGAAAAATTTTCACCCCAATTCTTCTTAATAAAACCTAACTTACAAGAATCAAAATTAGGATATGAGAGATGATGATTGGAGTGCATCTTGAAGAATGATGGATGATGAGTAATAAGATTATTCCGAGCTTTGCAAACTGATTTGCAATCAAGAAGTGATTCGGTTGGTACTCGAATCAAAATGTCTAGTGTGATTGTTAAAGAAAGTAGTGAGGTGTACCTTGGAATCTATCAATCAACTAAGTCAAGCAACAAATCTGAAGACTCTCAACAATCTGGAGACTCAACAACCAAGTATGGTCAGTCAACAATAATAAGATCCGACTAATAACATGGGATAGTTATCTTTACTTTGAAAATATTGTTATCTCAATGTACTTATCTCTAATATAAATAGAAGTGTTTCATCTCCACAATTTCTGTGGAAGATATTCTACCCAAAACCTAAATATCAAGTACTAACTTGGTATCAGCCAAACCGATCCAAAAACGCTTCTGAAATAACCAAACACATCATAAAAACAAAAAAAAATGGCTGCAGATGCAAGCACTCTTCGCCAGGTTCCAATCCATCACCTGGTAACACTCAAACTCACTGAAACCAACTATATATTGTGGAAAACACAGTTTAAACCCATTCTAAAGGGTTACAAAGTTGCAGGATATGTTGATGGGTCCTTTGCTAAACCCTCGCGTACTCTGCCTAATTCTCAAGCAGTCAATCCTGCGTTTACATATTTTGAAGAGGTTGATTCTCTTCTTGTTGGCTGGATAATGTCATCATTATCTGAAGGTGTTCTAGGAGAAGTGTCAAACTATGAATCTTCAAAGGACGTTTGGGACACACTAGAACGCAACTTTGCACCTCAAACAAAGGCTCATCGGATGCAGCTGAAGAAGCAATTGCATAACCTTTCGAAAGGTAACATGACTCTACAAGCATTTTTTAAGAAAGCTAAAAGTATTTTTGATAGCCTTGCAGCCTCAGGATATGTTGTATCTGCTGATGAGAAGAAACAGTCCATCTGCAATGGACTAAATCAATCTTATGATCCCATCGTAACTGCCTTGAGTACAATAGAGAACATGGACATGGAGACCTTTTATGCTCACTTTTGATACGCGGTTGGAGAAACAACTGGATCTTTTGAAAAAGCCAATTGCCAATGCTGCCATGTCTCCATCAGGCTCATCCAGAAGCAGACCAGTTCAGAGGAGAAACAACAATCATACTTACCAGAGAAACAACAACCAAAACAACTATACAAGAAACAACAATCAAGGCTACACCAGAAACAACAATATGCAAGGTCCAACTATGTGTCAAATCTGCAAAAAAAGAAACCATACGGCTGATCGATGTTGGTTTTTCTTTGATAAGGACATCAAGGCTCAGCAAAAACCACTAGCGGCATACGTTGCACTTCCTGGAGGTCAACATGTCCATAACTGGGTTACGGACACCGGTGCAACCTATCATCTTACTGCTGATATTGGAAACTTGAGCATTCCACGTGAGTATGATGGAACGGAACAAGTTCATGTCGGTAATGGTAATACCCTGCAAATCTCTAATGTTGGTAGTGCAACCTTCACAAAATATAAAAGATCTTACATGTTGAATAACGTATTACATGTTCCTCAAATACGCAAAAATTTACTTTCTGTTAAACAATTTTGTAAAGACAATAATGTCTACTTTGAGTTTCACACAGACTCTTTTTTTATGAAGGACAATTGCACGGGGTCAACGTTGCTGCAAGGGAAGAATAGAAATGGGTTGTATGTCTTAGATGGACATATCAACACAATAAAGCCCAGATCCTATGTCTCCACTAGTCTTCCAGTGTGGCACCAACGTCTAGGCCATCCTATGCTACGCACAGTCTCTAGAGTCATTCAAAGTTATTCTCTTCCTGTTACCAATAAAAGTTTTGATTTCTGTCACTCTTGCCATATCAGTAAGAGCAAGAAACTACCTTTTTCACCTAGCAAATCATCTTTTAATGCACCACTGAGTTTGGTTGTTTCCGATATTTGGGTTTCTCCCCTAGTTTCAAGAAATGGCTATCGTTACTACATGTTAATTATGGATGTTTTTTCGCACTTTACATAGGTGTTTCCACTAGTTCAAAGATCAGATGCATTGCATTACTTTATGAAGTTTCACAAACAAATTGAAAACCTTACGAATCACAAAATAAAGGTTTTCCAATCAGACAATGCTTTGGAATACAAAAAATTCAAATATTATTTGAATAATTATGGAATTCAGCACAGGTTCTCCTGTCCTCATACATCTCCTCAAAATGGTTTAGCAGAACGTAGGATTAGACATATCACGGAATTCGGTCTAGATTTAATGTTTAATGCACATATGCCAAAGTCGTTTTGGTCTGAGGCCTTCCTAACAGCCTGTTATCTCATTAATAGGCTACCTAAATCATCACCTGAATCCCACACACCACTAGAACTGTTGTTCAAGAAATAACCAGACTACAAATTTTTAAAAGTTTTTGGATGTCTGTCTTATCCATGTCTTCGCTCGTATAACTCCAAAAAACTCGAACCGAGATATTTGCCATGTGTTTTTATCAGGTATAGTTCCTCTCATAAGGGTTATATGTGTTTGCATCGTCAAACTAATAGAGTATACATCTCTAGGCATGTTGTCTTTGAGGAAAGCTCATTTCCATTCTAAACTACTGTGCATCAGCAAGACCCTGTGGTAAGTCAAATCCAACAATATCCTAGTACTGGATTTTTAGACTCACCAATTTTTGGCAGACGGAATGTTTCACCTACACAGCCACTCCATCGGGATGATCATACTCACCTGAATAATTCTTCTACTCTTCATAATGAGTCAGCAAGTACTTCTGAAAGTAGCCCTTCTGAACATCCAGTTGCCGACGGATCTGCAGCTTTTCCTCTTCCTCAGATTGTTTCAACGGAACCTACAATTCCAACATATCAAGTGGTTCCAGCAGGAATTTCTGACGTAGTTTCTTCACCTGCTACTTCCATCCCAGACTCTTAGGCTACTAATCCTCAAGTATAGCAGCAAGGTCACTCAATGGTCACTCGATTAAAGCACGGTATTACTAAGCCAATTCAGAAACTCTGTCTTACTGCGACCAAACACCCACTGCTAGAAGATGATTTTATGGAGCCGACGTGTTATTCCAAGGCATGTACAATTCCAGAGTGGAGAAATGCAATAGATGTGCAAATCAATGCACTAATCAGAAATGGAACGTTTACACCTGTAAAATATGAAAAAGGTATGAATGTGGTCGGCTGTAAATGGGTTTTTCGTGTCAAACAAAACCCAGATGGAACGATAGAACATCGCAAGGCACGTATAGTAGCGAAGGGCTTTCACCAATAGGAGGGAATAGACTATGGTGAGACCTTCTCTCCAGTAATCGAGCCATGTACCATCAAATTGGAGATTTCCATTGCGGTGATGAATGGCTGGACAATGCGTCAAGTAGAGAATGCATTTCTACATGGTGTATTGGAAGAAGAGGTGTATATGAAGCAACCACAGGGTTATGTTGATCCGAACTTTCCAAATCACGTCTTCAAATTACACAAAAGTCTCTAAGGTCTCAAACAGGCGACAAGAGCTTGGTTCTCACGGCTAAGTAGACACCTACTTCAGTTGGGATTTACTACTTCAATTGCAAATACGTCTCTGTTTGTGCAGCTCACATCCACTTATGTTACTTATGTTCTAATATACGTGGATGATATTATCGTTACGGGTTTTGATTCCAAGAAGATTAGTCAGTTAATCCATGATCTTGGAAATGTTTTTGCTGTAAAAGACATGGGAAATCTGTCTTATTTTTTGGGTGTTGAAGTTTTACATCAAGGGGACAAGTTGGTGCTTACACAACGGAAGTATGTGGCTGATCTCCTTCGCCATACGAAAATGGACGGAGTAAAACCTGTCACCACACCTCTTGCAACTAATAACGCAGTCAAGAAGGTGGGAACTAAGAAGTTTAATGATTCCACTTTATATAGCAGTGTTGTGGGAGCACTGAAATATCTTCATATAACCAGGCCAGACATTTCCGTTGCAGTTAACAAGGCATGCCAGTACATGCACGAGCTATACGTTGAGCATTGGGAGATGGTTAAAAGGATTCTCTGGTATTTAAAAAATACAGTTGATTATGGCCTGTATTTCAAATCCAGTCCTGACAAAACCTTACATGCATATTCCGATGCCGATTGGGAAGGTAATTTGGATGATCGCAGATCAACAAGTGGGTATTGTATATACTTTGGGGGGGAATCTAATCTCGTGGAGTGCTAAGAAGAAGAAGACCATTTATAAATCAAGCACAGAGTCAGAGTACAGTGGGGTGACAATCGCAACTTCTGAGCTCATATGGATTCAGTCATTACTTCGAGAATTGGGTATTGCGTTTTCAACTCCTTCAATTTGGTGTGATAACTTGGGGGCAACTTACCTTACTGCTAACCCTATTTTCCATGCTCGAATGAAGCACATTGAATTCGACTATCACTTTGTTCGTGAAAGGGTATCTAGTAAGAAACTCAATGTTCGATTCATCAGCACAACAGACCAGATAGCGGATATATTCACCAAGGGTTTGTCATCGGCAAGATTTCAACAACTCAGAGACAAGTTGCACATTCGTAAACTCCAGTACAACTTGAAGGCGGGTGTTAAAGAAAGTAGTGAGGTGTACCCTGGAATCTCTCAATCAACTAAGTCAAGCAACAAATATGAAGACTCTCAACAAGCTGGAAACTCAACAACCAAGTCTGGCCAGTCAGCAATAATAAGATCCGACTAATAACATGGGATAGTTATCTTTACTTCGAAAATCTTGTTATCTCAATGTACTTATCTCTAATATAAATAGAAGTGTTTCATCTCCACAAGTTCTGTGGAAGATATTCTACCCAAAACCTAAATATCAAGTCCTAACTGTGATCTCAACTAGAAGAAAATTGAAATAATCCATCAAACCCTTAAGAGAAAGAGGAGTTGCTTTTTTGAATTTCAAGAGGGAGGGATGAAAACCAGGGGAAATTAGGGTTTATTTGGTCTCCGGAAGAAGAAAAGAGAAATGTTGGAAAATAAAAACGAAAAAAGAGAGGAGATATTGCAAATAAACTTTATGTTCACACAAGAGACGGACGATACCAACTGTTTTATTATCTTATCGGTTAGTTTCGGTAGAAAATAAACGTTATGTCACGCTATTTATGTACATTTATTTTTGTGCGGTGATGATTTTTGTTACAAGGTTGTGAATGGGGTTTAAGGCGGTGGTTTTTGAAAATTAATTCTTCGATAGATGTTTTTTTTTTTTTGATCAATATTCGATAGATGTTGTTCTTAGTGAGTAATAGAGTTTTAATCACCCAAATGGAGTCTTTTCAAAATAGACTTTTCTTGTAAGAACTTTCCAATGGTTAAGTTTTACCTCCTAAAATTCACATGTTTCTCTGAAAAATTTTCAATAATGGTAAGCAGCGCGCAAAAAACTTATGAAGTTCTGGACTAATCTCTATGTTGGTATACTAGAGATCATAGGATTGGTACTAATAGAGATACTTGGGACCGATCCTAGTAGAGATCGGTTATACTAGAGATCCTTAGGATAGTTCCTAGTAAAGGCCTTTGTTTAAGAGATTTGTTCTAGAGCAGATCCTTCCGCTCCTTTTTAAGTAAGAGAAATAAGTTCCCAAGTTTACTTCCTTAAACCAGGACGACATAGTTTTCTCACTAGTAACAGTAACATAACATATTCCCATTTGTGTCAAAACATATTCCCATCATATATGTCCGAGTCACTAGTAAGTAACAATAACACACAGACTTCCAAGGAAATATTGATTAAAATAAGAAAGTAAAAAACACTCGCATAAAAGTGGGACATACATAGGATGATCTTATGGCACCCAGAATTAGGAATATGTATTAGACACTAGTAATTTTCATTGTAGACATGGTGGGTCAACTGATCATATTATGACTACCTTATCACAATATGTGCATATAATCTCAAAGTGTATGTCTGCAACGGTTTGATGACCCAAGAATATTGTAGATGAAAAAACTGAGTAGTATATCCAAGGATAAAAAGTAAAAATACACTAAAACAAAGTTAACATTAGACAAGATGAGGCAGTTTCAAATACAAAAGAACAAACTTGCACGAGTACAGAGCCGAACAGTTTGCCCAGTTAGAATGGCCATCACCCATGAATAGCATATAGACTGGAGTCTGAACAGACAGAAACTACTACTACAAATGGAAAATCAAGATCTTGAATGCCTAACTTCTACCGACTTTCCAGGCAAAGTATCCTTCCCAGAAACGAGAGTCATAGGAAGACATCAGTGAATGGTAAGAGAGTTCAATTGCTCAGGAAAAATATTCGATGACTGGAGACCCCAAGGCCAAGGAAACTGTCAAGAAAGTTGAAATAAGAAAAACCCGCTATTGTGCTACATTTTATTAGTTGGTAATTGGCGATCAATTGTAATTTGCTTACATGTGGGTTCTATTAGACACCCACAAACATGATGTGAACAAGATTCGACATAAAGAAAGTAGATGAAAGTACCATTGTTCAGATTCATATACTTTACATAAGGTAGTAACACCTGCCCTAGTAAATTTAGGTCTACACCACTTGCAGAGCTAAGGTAGGAAAGTAAACACCAGATAAATAGGTCTAGTAGGAGTATACAAAAAAGCTTTGATGATCTATGTGTAAGAATATATTGGATAATTCTAGGTCTCAATCTAAGATGGAAGCACCTCCCGACAAGGTTTACATAATGCAGCAAACGGTCTTACTTTACGTAGATTTACTAAAAGAGCGATGATGACATGAGCACTATCTAACTGAGCTTCAAAGAACATGCCAGATCATCAAGCTTAGTTTATAAGGACACCAAGGCTGGGTGATAACTACGTAGTATCCACGAGAGAATGTTTAATTTCGATTAAAACATGAATGTTTAATTTCGATAGTGAAACCTAAAATGAAACGAACTGACCGAACACGTAGAATCACTTTAATAGAAGGTCTTTGGTGACTGGTCAGAAATATAACTTTCTACAACAACAGCAAGGAAATGACAATCAAAATAACAATATCTCGAACACCAAGACTCAGATATATCTAGAGTGATCAATGGATCGGTGATGTCTATAGGCCTATGGCACTGAACTACCTAAGATAAAGGTCAACACTATCATTTCTATGTTGTATAAAAAGACCAGTGACTAGTCTATGCTAGCAGCGAACTATACAACACAAATGTTGTGACGAACTCCAACAAACTTTAGCGCAGTTCACCAATTTAACTACCAGTTTCTATAAAAGTACAACAGCTACATAATATGCGTTACTGCAGTATTAGCCTTATCTATCAAATGGCATTAAGAGGAAAGATGTTAGTATATTCCCTCGTACTATTGGGTAAGCTCTCACTTCCTGGAATTGAGACTGCATTCACTTATTCTACTACCAAGCATTAACTGAACAAGTCAGTGAAGTAACTTCACATTCTCCCATTGAACTAAAGTGAAAAGTAACTAATAACAAACAGAGTTAAGAAAGCACATAGCTAAGAAAGTAAAAAACACTCTCATAAAGTTGGATAGATGATATAAAGATATAACACTTGATATATTACTCACTAAGACATTGCCAATATCAATTAGATTCACACAAATGTTACTTTATCAAATTTCAAAACGAAATTCAACGAAGATTACCTGACCAGTTTATATGTATGCAAGGATATCATCCTCTTATAACTGAAGGCCTATCATGGCTTCCCATCTCTTCAACTTCAATCGACTCTAATATCTTAGTATCTTCTTCCCCTAATTCTTTCAATGAAACCAAGGTGTTTCTGTGAGGATGTACGTCCTTCTTCACATTCCAAAATCTTCGTATTTTCCCCTTAAAATCCACAAGTATTTTTGAGGTTGAAGCTTTTGGGTCATACATCTTGAGATAACTATCAGTGTAAGTTAATACACCGTCGCTCTTCGTGACGGCTATTAATCTTCCTTTGTCAACCCTAAACCCTTTACTCCAAACCAATGAATGATGTACATGTTTCTCATTAATGTCTTGATTGTCATTCTTCTTTTTTGATATCCATACCTCATACTGTTCGTCTTCTTCCACACTTTGTTAAACAGAAAAAACTAAAACCCCTTCCAGAACTCCTAATATGTTATCCATACATCTACTATCTGGTGGCAAAGGAGGTAGTGAATGATCTTCACACAGAGTTTCCTCAGCCAAATTGAAGGTGATAATCCTCTTTGATTTAAGGTCGATCCAATAAAGAGCTCCATTGGCAAAGGTGCCTTGTTCCGCGTACCATAGATTGAAGTTTCCATAATTGAAGTTCCCAAGCTTTCTCCAACCATTGCGAATGCCTAGAGTGTATATGTAGACTTGTACCAAATGTTCATTGCACACATTTATCTTGACAACTTTATACTCTGTGGTGGAAGAAACAAAACCAAATCCAAACGAGCAATAATTATATTGGAAATTATAATTATACAGATCAATATCACTATCTATGATTTGTGGGAGCACAACATACGGTTTGGTGACGGGATTACAATTAGAAACAACTTCGTGGTAACCAGCAAGACAGATTAAACCGTTACACGAATCAACAATCCAACAATTACCAATCGGATAGTTGAAATTATATTTTCTAATTCTCTGAATCGGTACTATTGACTCATCATGATTCTCATTATATTCAAAATAGTAAAAATTTCCATCCCAATTCTTCGCAATAAAACATAACTTACCAGATTCAGAATCAGGAACTGAAAGATGATGGTCAGAGTGCATCTTGGAGAACGAGGGATGATGAGAAACAAAATTATTCCAAGCTGTGCAGACTGCTTTGCAATCGAGAAGTGATTCGGTTGGTACTCGAATCAGAATCTCTAGTGTGATCTCCATAGGAAGAAACTTGAAGTAATCCATCAAACCCTTATAGAGAGAAATAATCAGAAATAATTTTTAGGGTTTCAAAAAAAGGTGATGAAATCCAGGGAAAATTAGGGTTTATTTGGTCTGTGGAGGAAGAAGAAAAGTATAAAGTTGGAAAATAAAAACGAAAAAAGATAGGAGATGCTATGTTCACACAAGAGACGGATGATATAAATAAACTGTAAAACATGTGCCTTGAATACAACTTCTAGATGGTCTAATTTCTAGAAAGTCTAAAGTATTCTAGATGGTCTAATTTCTTAGTATTCAAAAAGGGAAGGAAGACTAATTCTCTTGATTGTATTCAAAAAGGGTTAGCCCATTTGTTTTTTGTGCAAGGGAAGGTGGGCATGAGAACCTATATATACCTTCATTAGTTAGCATTTAAAATCATCCCAAAATCAGTCAAGTTTCTAAGAGAGAAATAAAGAGTTGTGTTTAGAGAGAGTAAGAGCAAGAACAAGGTCTTGTTCTTGAGAGGAGTTTACACTCTTGTAATCTTGTTCATATCATAGTACAGCGTTATCGTCGTCTTCCAAAGTGGATGTAGATCATCTTGATCGAACCACTATAAATCCTTGTGTTGTGTGTGTGCCTATTTTACATTTGTTTTCATTTCTATTTCAATTCTTGATTGATTGTGCTTAGAAGAGCCGTTGGTTATAACAAATTGGTATCAGAGCTCCGGGTAAAAATGGTCTACAATGGCGGCAAAGTATGAGATTGAGAAATTTGATGGAAGAAATGATTTCAATTTATGGAGGCTAAAGATGAGGGCTGTTTTGGTGCAACAAGGTTTGGTGAAAACTTTGAAAGGGAAAACGGCTCTAGTAGAAACATTGAAGGAAGAATAAAAAGAAGAACTCATGGAGAAAGCACATGGATTAATTCTATTGTGTTTGAGCAACGAGGTCTTGAGAGAAGTGGCGGCGGAAACGACACCGGACGGGCTATGGAACAAGTTGGAGAAAAGGTATATGACTAAATCCGTAACTAATCGTTTATATCTTAAGAAGAAATTACATACTCTTAAAATGCATGAAGGAACGTCTATTATAAATCATATTGATGATTATAATAAAATTCTCTTGGATTTGGCAAATATTGAGGTCAAAATTGAAGATGAAGACCAAGCTTTAGGTTTGCTTTGTTCCTTACCACCATCTTATGAAAATTTTGTTGATACCGTAATGTATGGAAAAAATACAATTTCCATGGAAGACGTTAAAGCGGCTTTAAACTCTAAGGAGTTAAAGAAGACGGGTATCGACGGTAAAGATAATTCGGGAGATGGGTTGTTCGTTAGAGGAAGAGGAAACCAAAAAGGCGTATTTGATAGGAGTAGATCAAAGTCAAGGTCTAAATCAAAATCCGGTAAATTCTATTGCTTTCATTGTAAGGAAAAGGGGCATTTCAGGAAGGATTGTCCAAAATTGAAGAATGTCGAGAAGAATACTAACCAAGGCACCGCAGCAAATATTGAAGCAGAAAGCGATGATGGAGCGGTTCTCACGGTTCATACCGAAAGCTCGGAGAACGGGTGGATTCTTGATTCGGGGTGTACTTTTCACATGTGTCCTCATAAAGAGTGGTTTACTACTTATCAAGCTAGAGAAGGTGGTAAAGTTCTTATGGGAAACAATGTCACTTGTAAAGTGGTGGGTGTAGGTACAATTCAAATTAAGATGTATGACGGTATGGTGAGGACTTTAACTAAAGTTAGGCATGTTCCGGACCTGAGAAGAAATCTTATTTCTTTGGGTACGCTTGATTCAAATGGCTGCAAGTATCAAGGTGAAGGTGGAGTTATTCGTGTCTCAAGAGGAAGTCTTACAATTATGAAGGGCGAGAGAATTAATGGTCTTTATACGCTGCAAGGTACTATTGTGACGGGTGATGCAGCTGTATGTTCTTCAAGTTCTGATGATGATACTACCAAGTTGTGGCATATGCGGCTAGGGCATATGAGAGAGGGGGGGTTGGCTGTTTTGAGCAAGCATGGATTGCTTTGTGGTCATAAAACAGGCAAGCTTGATTTCTGTGAACATTGCGTCTTTGGAAAGCAGTGTAGAGTCAAGTTTAGTACAGCTATTCATAACACCAAGGGTATTCTGGATTATATTCATTCTGATCTTTGGGGTCCTTCTCGGGTCGATTCACATGGTGGTGGTAGATATATGCTGACGTTCATTGATGATTTCTCAAGGAAAGTATGGGTATTCATACTTAAACACAAAGATGAAACTTTTGTCAAGTTCAAGCAATGGAAGACTATGGTTGAAAAGCAAACCGGAAGACAAATCAAGTGCTTGAGGACAAACAATGGTTTGGAATTTTGTGGGGGTGAGTTCAATGAGTTCTGCAAGGAGCAAGGGATTGTGAGACACCGCACAGTCATAAAAACACCACAGCAAAATTGTGTTGCAGAAAGGATGAAGAGAACCATAATGGAGAAGGCACGGTGCATGCTCTCCAATGCCGGGTTACCAAATCAGTTTTGGGAAGAAGCAGCAAACACATCAGCTTATTTAGTGAACAGATCTCCATCGACTTCCATTGAGTGCAAGACTCCAAATGAAGTTTGGACAGGTTCGCATGCTAACTATGAAGACTTGAAGATATTCGGATGTCCAGCCTATGCTCATGTGAATGAGGGGAAGCTAGAGCCTAGAGCAAAGAAGTGTATATTTCTTGGGTATGCAAAGGACATGAAAGGCTACAGGTTATGCTGTCCTGCAGAAAGATCAAACAAGTTTCTTATCAGCAGAGATGTGAAGTTTGATGAGCAATCGATGTTGAAGCCAAAGAATGAAGAACTAGATGGAAGAGCTGAAGAGGGTGTTAGCGATAAGGTGGAGCTTGGTGACAAGGTGGAACTTGAGGTGCAAGTTCAAGGAAGAAATAATACTGTTGTTTCTGATGATGAGGATGATCAAGATATTGTGCAAGAACCTACCCAGGAAGAAGAAGCACAAGGTCATCAGTACAATCTTGTAAGAGACAGAGAGAGGACGCAAGTTAGACCACCTCAGAGATACGTCCATGCTGATTTGGTTGCATATGCATTTGCAGTTGGTGAGAGCATAGATAGGGATGATCCAACAACCTATGAAGAAGCAATCAGTGGTGAAGAATCAGCAGAATGGGGAGCATCTGTAATTGAAGAAATTGATTCTCTTGACAAGAATGGGACTTGGGAGATAGTTGCAAGACCAAAAGGGCAGAATATTGTTGGAAGCAAATGGGTCTTCAAGAAGAAACAAGGTACTTCAGATGGTGAAGGAACAAGGTACAAGGCAAGGCTTGTGGCAAAGGGGTTTACGCAAAGAGAAGGCATTGACTACAATGAGGTATTCTCTCTTGTTGTTAAACATAGTTCTATTAGAACATTGCTTGCTATAGTTTCCTTGAAAGATATAGAGTTAGAACAACTAGATGTTAAGACATCTTTCCTTCATGGTGTTTTGGAAGAGCGTATTTATATGCAACAACCAAATGGGTTTGAAGTTCCTAGAAAAGAAGATCATGTATGTTTGTTGAAGAAATCTTTATATGGTTTGAAGAAATCTCCAAGGCAGTGGTATAAACGTTTTGATACGTTTATGGTGGCAAATGGATATGACAGGAGTAAGTATGATAGTTGTGTATATCACAGGAAACTCCAAAATGGTTCATTTGTGTATTTACTCTTGTATGTTGATGATATGTTGATTGCTTGCAAAGACATGTCAGAGATACAGAAGCTGAAGGAGAAGTTGAGTATTGAGTTTGAGATGAAGGATTTGGGCCCAACAAAGAAGATATTGGGCATGGAGATTCATAGAAACCGAGCTGAAGGCAAGTTGCATTTGTCCCAGAAGGCTTACATCGAGAAGGTGTTGGAGCGGTTTGGTATGAAAGATGCAAAACCAGTAAGTACTCCTTTGGAAGCTCATTTTAAACTTTCTAGAAAGCAATCACCTCAAACTGCAGATGAGGCAGAGTATATGTCTCGAGTTCCATATGCAAGCGCAGTTGGTAGCATCATGTATGATATGGGTTGTACAAGGCCGGATATCGCACAAGCTGTGAGTGTGGTAAGTAGATACATGGGAAGTCCCGGGAAGGCTCATTGGCAAGCTGTAAAGTGGATTTTGAAGTATCTAAGGGGAAGTACAGATGTTGGTTTAGTGTTTGATAAACACTATGGTGATTCAATGAATGTTGTGGGTTATGTTGATTCTGATTATGCAGGTGATCTTGATAGAAGAAGGTCATTGACAGGTTATACTTTTACATTGTGTGGTAGTACTATCAGTTGGAGATCGGTTTTGCAAAGCACAGTTGCATTGTCTACAACTGAGGCAGAGTACATGGCATCCGCAGAAGCAGTGAAGGAAGGTATATGATTGATGGGTTTGGTTGGTGATTTGGGTTTCAAGCAAGAGAATGCAACTTTGTTCTGTGACAGTCAAAGTGCCATTCACTTGACCAAGAACCAGATGTATCATGAGAAAACGAAGCACATCGATGTCAGGTATCATTTTATCAAGGATGCAGTTGAGGAAGGTAGGATAGCGATGCTAAAGGTTCCTACAACGGATAACCCTGAAGACATGTTGACAAATCCGGTTCCAAGTATCAAGTTCAAGCATTGCTTGGACTTGGTTGGTGTCAACAGGTGTTGAGAGCCCTTGAGGGGCTGAGCGAAGACGATGATGATGAATGGTTATGGTATTCAAGTCAAGGTGGAGATTTGTAAAACATGTTCCTTGAATACAACTTCTAGATGGTCTAATTTCTAGAAAGTATAAAGTATTCTAGATGGTCTAATTTCTTAGTATTCAAAAAGGGAAGGAAGACTAATTCTCTTGCTTGTATTCAAAAAGGGTTAGCCCATTTGTTTTTTGTGCAAGGGAAGGTGGGCATGAGAACCTATATATACCTTCATTAGTTAGCATTTAAAATCATCCCAAAATCAGTCAAGTTTCTAAGAGAGAAATAAAGAGTAGTGTTTAGAGAGAGTAAGAGCAAGAACAAGGTCTTGTTCTTGAGAGGAGTTTACACTCTTGTAATCTTGTTCATATCATAGTACAGCGTTATCGCCGTCTTCCAAAGTGGATGTAGATCATCTTGATCGAACCACTATAAATCCTTGTGTTGTGTGTGTGCCTATTTTACATTTGTTTTCATTTCTATTTCAATTCTTGATTGATTGTGCTTAGAAGAGCCGTTGGTTATAACATAAACTGTTTTATCGGTTAGTTTCGGTAGGAGATAAACGTTATGTGACGCTATTTCTGGATGGGTGAATGGTTTCCTTTTGGGGGGTGATGATTTTTGTTACACGGTTGTGTAGCTATTGAAAAAAGATGTCATCGAGTCAAATACAAATAGGTGGTCTTCTCCTCACTACCCTATTAATTTTGATGGGGCAGCCCGTCCTAAAGGCTGTGCTTGTGCTGTTGTAGCTATGGACTATAATTCTCTGGTTTTCAAGGTTGTCAAACAAAAGTCCTTGAGTACAGTTCAACTATTGAAGCTGAAGTTGCAGATGCTCTGACGTTATCGAGCTACTATTAGTAAGGATCTCCAACACATCTTCATTGACATTATGACAATTCTTTGAAATTCAGCAACTCTGATATTCCTTGACGCGTAAAGAATATTGTCTCTAAAATTAGGGATAAGGTCACAATTTTTTTTCTTCAGTTGATTTCAGCGTGCGTTATCAAAAAATGTTGTGGCTCACTCCTTAGCAGTTCATGCTTTAAATCACCACTCTTCTGATCAATGGTTAATCACAACTCCTTCGTGTATCACTCAATTGCTAAGTGGGCTTCTTCCCTCTTACCTTCAACAAAAAGGAATGAATTTGATTTATTTGTCTAACAACACTCGAGGTTTTTATTTTATTTTCTTGACATGAAAAAGGTTTGATTTTTGAAAATGAAGGGTACCAAAATACACCACCAACTTTTTTATTAGGCAATGTGTTTTTGATTGTTTTTTCTTGGAATGGCTTAAGCTTTGCTTAATGAGATTTTATTGGTTTGGTTTTGAGCTTGTTTTTTATTTAATCTCTCTTGTTGTTGCACTGTTTAGTGCTTTCTTCTCTTGTATCTCTATTTTCCTTTTTCATAAAATTTTAACCTTTCAAGTAAAAAAAGAAAGAAAGAAAAAACCAATTTCTACTCTGTAACTGTTACTATAAAATAATCCCATATAAAATAATCCCATATAGCTGCAAAGCAGAATATTGTGTCCAGTTTAAGCTTGACCTGGATATGAAATAATCCCATATATCTCTTGTAAAGGTGTAGTGAATCACCGATCCTCATCTTCATTATCACCCCTTTTGGATATGAAATAACATGTTGGTGAATCAATTCCACAACATCTTTTGTTTAGGTTTTTAATTATGGGAATTGCGTTAGGTACTGCAAACCAAGAAAATAGTTGCGCCTTGAGAGGAACAAAACTTCTTTGATATGTATTGAAAGTCATCATCCCGCAGGCCCTTTTGATTTTGATTCTCCTGAATCTGTCTGTATCAATCACTTGTAGTGTAAGTTGAGTTATGTTTTCGCATTTGATCAGTTTCACTTAATCCTAGGCCAGGAAGTATGTGAATAGGTTTATCAAATTTCATCATCTCGCAGAGTTAGGTTTCTTTTTTAGTTACTATCCATCTCCCATTCTGCACTAAATCAATTGCTTTTCTATCTTTATTGATTGCCAACTTGAATGCTTTCTGGTGTGTTAAGTAAACAAGGGTGTTTCCGCACCAAGCATATCCTTCCAAAACTTAACATCTATGCCATTTCCTAATGTGGTCGAGGAGTGAATCTGCAACGTCCTTTCTTTTTGAACGTTTCCAAATCCCCTTTCGATGTGACATTAGTGCAGATGATCTCTGTCAGTCTTGGTTTTAAGTGTCGTCCCTTTTATCTCAGAGCTTGGTTTTCCTATATCTCTACCTCCAATAGGTAAATAATGCTTCTTGGTTGGTCTTAGATTTTCCATTGATATTCCCGCAAGTTTTTTTGTTTTATCAGACTGTTTCATGCTAACCAGTAATATTTTTCTTTTCTACAGAGGTTTCATGCTAACCAGTAATTTTTTTCTTTTCTACAGAGGATTTCTTGAAAAAGTCCCTCATAATATGCTAACCAGTAACTTCTTCTCTGCCTATTTTGGCTTTGAGATATACAATAAATATATAATTTAGGTTTTGTTTTATTCCAACAGTAATCAAACTTTCATACGAAAATCTCTTTTGGATTTGTATGACAACCAATATTATCTAGCACTGTATATGACATATACTTTACTAATTAATATTCCCTACGATGTGGAAAACAATATTTACAGGATATTTAGAATATTTTAATTTTGGGATCTAGAAACTTGTGAACTTAAAGCAACTATATTATATGTTCAAAAGAGATTATATGTATAAAGCAAGAAACTTGAACATTAATAAGAGATCTAGTGAACATTCATTTTTAACCAACTATATTATTGGAGCTGTGCAAAACCAACAACGCAAACTTAGTTAACTGAAGATTGAAACTACTAGAGATAAGAATTGAATAAATTGAGATGTAAAGAAGACAAGAGAAATACAGATCATGCATTCTATGATCCAGTTTGATACTTCATCACACAGGTGCATTGCTATATATAATATATGACTCTACCAAAAGTCCAGGACCTTGAAGAGCAACACGGAAACTTCACATGATTTTGTCTAGAGAATTTTGAATGTGTTTTTTCACTATGAGGAGGTTCAAAACTTCAACTTGCTGGCCTCCCCAACGGTTTTTATCTTTTATCCTTTCCAAGATAGACTAAAATCTCTCAACATAGAGTTACAATAGCTAGGTACAAGCTATATCAGTCTCCTAACATAGAGTTACAATAGGTACCAATCTATATCATTTAGAAAAGAATGACGGTAACCAAAACAACATTGTACAACAATTACCGAAGAGGGACATAAAGACAACAACAATGTATCCACTGTAACTGCACAAATTACCTTAACATGGTCTGAAAAGAATTCATATTTCACTGCATACAAAAGGGAAAAAAGAATACTAGGAAACCGCTGCCACTGTGGGGAGGGACGACCGAAGAAAAAAAAATTCGCTATAATTGGACAATAAACGAAAATTTGTGATCCCGACATTTTCTTAAAATATACCAAATTGAAACAGTGAAAGTATCACTTTTCGTGAAACGGAGGGATCGTACATTGTTTTATTAATTTATTAGTTGCAACAGAAAATTTGTTGTTGCATAAACCAAAATATGGTTGCATAATGTGTTATGCATCCTTTGTGGTGGTTTGCATAATGGCTATGCATTCAATTTTAGAATATTGTGCCTAAAAAAATTCCTCTGAATTTTTCTTAAAAGCTCTAAATTTGATATTGTTGTTTGTACTCATTTTGCAGATCTAAAATTTGTAAAATTTCATGGCACGAATTTTTAAATATGTTATATTCTAGTTTGCTTGCCAATTATACCCTTAAAAAATAGGATACATAAGAAATTATAATAATTGGACTAAAAGGAAGGGACAATTTCGTCCAGCGAAAAAATATCCGTGGACAACAAAGATTTGGATTTTTTTTATCAAATTGGAGATTTACGTTAGGTTTCATTTTATAATAAAATAGCCATAAAAGGACTCCCTCCTTTGGGACTCCGCTCGGTCGGCATCTCCGTGAGAAGAAAAGAAAATTTGTATGTAACAAAATTTCGAGATGGATGATAGGGGTATTGGTTTATTTGGAAGGGATTTACCAAATTCTATATAAAACAAAAAATCATTTACCTCATGAACACCTCCAAGGCCCCAAGAAAAATGGTACCCCTATTAGCTGCCATGCAAATTTTGCCAAAAATAATAAAGTTTGGCTGCCCAGTGAATCCAAACTCTGTGCTTGTTTGGCCAGTTTAAGAAGAAGAATTCCCTATTTCATTCATTTTTAGCACGACCTTTATAGCCGAAGGAAAAATCCCCGTTCCCATCTCTATCTGTTTCGTAACTAACACTAGATTTTCTCTATTCATGGATTACTTCAAAATCCTCCCTGAGGAGATCACACTAGACATATTAACTCGCTTACCAGCTGAATCGGTGCTTGATTCCAAGTTAGTATGCACAAATTGAAGATATCTTGTTTCTCATCATCCATCTTTCCGAAAATACATTTATTATCTCAATCATCCTTATGATTCTGTTGTTCATTCTGGTAAGTTGGGGTTTCTTTGTTTGACTGGGAATAAGAATTTTCACTATTTTGATCAGTCAATACCTATTGAGAGAATTAGAAGGATTAGTTTCACCCCTCCACTTCAGTATTTTAGCTTTATTGGATCGTGCAATGGTATAAAGTATCTTGCAAGATACAACCCATCCGTTTGTATTTGTAATCCCATCACCAAAGAGTATGTTATGCTTCCAGAAATCAAGTTAAATTGTGATATTGATCGATATCTTGACTGCACGAGTGTATTTGGTTGCATTTCTTCGACCAATGAGTACAGAGTAGTATATATTGAAGAAGACCCATTCCCCAGAAGTCTGCATATATACTCTAGGAAGTGGGCTTGGATGGAGAAATCTGCGAAACATGGATCCTGATTTCAGCACATATCAAGGGAAAGGTGTCTTTGCCAATGGAATTCTTTATTGGAAAAGTAATTAGTTAAAAATGATGGCGACCTTCGATTTGGCTAAGGAAAATTTTCGTGAACATCTTTCACCGCCTCTGTTGCCACCAGAGGGTTCTTGGCTTAGTTAGAGGTATCAAAGAGGCCAGGCTAGCCTGGGCCCTGTCCGGTCAGGCCAGTATATCCAGGCTAAAGCCTAGCCTACCCCGTGTTAAATTAGGCCCAGGCCGGGCATAGGCTGAAGACAGGCCCAGGCCTGTCTGTGATATCCAACATGTTAGCCTGTTATGGCCTGGCCAGCTTTAGCCTGGGCCTGTAATGGCCTGTATACAGTAAACTGCATATACTTTAGTTATCAAAAAAAATATTTCAGGATTCGAACCCTGAACATTTCCCCATACCACCTATTGATCTACCACTGAGCTGGTAGAAGTTACTTGGCACATTTGCTGACCAAATTAATATATATTTATCTACCTCGATAATGATTCCTTGGTCAACTTTATATTTAAAAACGTGAGAGTTAATCATAGTAGATTAAAGTATGAAAACGTGAGAGGTTTTAGGTGCATAATTTGCCAAATTTCCCGATCACATATTCATTAAAAAAAATCCGTTATTTTGTCTTAATTAATCTTGTAATTTTATTACATGAAACTAGTTGGAAGCCTAACAAGCTAGGCTCCAACGCATGAAACTTCGGGGAACGGGGATGACCAAATGCATATGCAACCAAATCATCATGTCCGTATCTCTGAGGTGGTCTGACTTGCCTCCTCTCTCTGTCTCTTGCAAGATTGTACTGATGACCTTGTGCTTCTTCTTCCTGGGCAGGTTCTTGCACAATATCTTGATCATCATCAGAAACAACAGTCTCATTTCTTCCTTGAACTTGCACCTCAAGTTGCACCTTGTCACCAAGCTCTACCTTATCACTAACACCCTCTTCATCTTTTCCATCTAGTTCTTCATTCTTTGGCTTCAACATCGATTGCTCATCAAATTTCACATCTCTGCTGATAAGAAACTTGTTTGATCTTTCTGCAGGACACCATAACCTGTATCCTTTCACGCCCTTTGCATACCCAAGAAATATACACTTCTTTGCTCTAGGCTCTAGCTTCCACTCATTTACATGAGCATAGGCTGGACATCCGAATATCTTCAAGTCTTCATAGTTAGCATGTGAACTTGTCCAAACTTTATTTGGAGTCTTGCACTCAATGGAAGTCGATGGAGATATGTTCACTAAATAAGCTGATGTGTTTGCTGCTCCTGCCCTAAACTGCTTTGGTAACCCGGCATTGGAGAGTATGCACTGTACCTTCTCCATTATGGTTCTGTTCATCCTTTCTGCAACACCATTTTGCTGTGGTGTTTTTCTGACTGTGCGGTGTCTCACAATCCCTTGATCCTTGCAGAACTCATTGAACTCACCCCCACAAAATTCCAAACAATTGTCTGTCCTCAAGCACTTGATTTGTCTTCCGGTTTTCTTCTCAACCATAGTCTTCCATTGCTTGAACTTGACAAAAGTTTCATCTTTGTGTTTAAGTATGAATACCCATACTTTCCTTGATAAATCATCAATGAACGTCAACATATATCTACCACCACCATGTGAATCAACCCGAGAAGGACCCCAAAGATCAGAATGAATATAATCCAGAATACCTTTGGTGTTATGAATAGCTGTACTAAACTTGACTCTACACTGCTTTCCAAAGACACAATGTTCACAGAAGTCAAGATTTCCTGTTTTATGAACACAAAGAAATCCCTGCTTGCTCAAAACAGCCAACCCCCTCTCGCTCATATGCCACAACTTGGTAGTATCATCATCAGAACTTGAAGAACATACAGCTGCATCACCTGTCACAGTAGTACCTTGCAGCGTATAAAGACCATTAATTCTCTCGCCCTTCATAATTGTAAGACTTCCTTTTGAGACACGAATAACTCCACCTTCACATTGATACTTGCATCCATTTGAATCAAGCGTACCCAAAGAAATAAGATTTCTTCTCAGGTCCGGAACATGCCTAACTTTAGTTAAAGTCCTCACCATACCGTCATACATCTTAGTTTGAACTGTACCTACACCCACCACTTTACAAGTGACATTGTTTCCCATAAGAACTTTACCACCTTATCTAGATTGATAAGTAGTAAACCACTCTTTATGAGGACACATGTGAAAATTACACCCCGAATCAAGAATCCACCCGTTCTCCGAGATTTTGGTATGAACCGTGAGAACTGCTCCATCATCACTTTCTGCTTCAACATTTGTTGTGGTGCCTTGGTTGGTATTCTTCTCGACAGTCTTCAATTTTGGACAATCCTTCTTGAAATGCCCCTTTTCCTTACAATGAAAGCAATAGAATTTACCGGATTATGATTTAGACCTTGACTTTGATCTACTCCTATCAAATCCGCCTTTTTGGTTTCCTCTTCCTTTAACAAACAACTCATCTCCCGGATTATCTTTACCGTCGATACCCGTCTTCTTTAACTCCTTAGAGTTCAAAGCCGCTTTAACGTCTTCCATGGAAATTTTATTTTTTCCATACATTACGGTATCAACAAAATTTTCATAAGATGGTGGTAAGGAACAAAGAAAACCTAAAGCTTGGTCTTCATCTTCAATTTTGACCTCAATATTTGCCAAATCCAAGAGAATTTTATTATAATCATCAATATGATTTATAATAGACATTCCTTCATGAATTTTAAGAGTATGTAATTTCTTCTTAAGATATAAATGATTAGTTACGGATTTAGTCATATACCTCTTCTCCAACTTGTTCCATAGCCCGTCCGGTATCGTTTTCGCCGCCACTTCTCTCAAGACCTCGTTGCTCAAACACAATAGAATTAATCCAAGTGCTTTCTCCAAGTGCTCATCCTTTTCTTCATCCTTCAATGTTTCTGCTAGAGACGTTTTCCCCTTCAAAGTTTTTACCAAACCTTGTTGCACCAAAACAGCCCTCATCTTTAGTCTCCATAAATTGAAATCATTTCTTCCATCAAATTTCTCAATCTCATACTTTGCCGCCATCTTAGATCGTTATGACCGGAGCTCTGATACCAATTTGTTATGACCAATGGCTCTTCCAAGCACAATCAATAGAGAATTGAAATAGAAATGAACAACAAATGTAAAACAGACACACACACAACACAAGGATTTATAGTGGTTCGATCAAGATAATCTACATCCACTCTGGAAGACGACGATAACGTTGCACTATGATTTGAACAAGGTTACAAGAGTATAAACTCCTCTCTCAAGAACAAGACCTTACTCTCTCTATTAGCATACACTACTACTCTAGTGTCTCTCTGATGTTGTGATGCTCACAACTTGATTTCTCTCGTTTTGGGATGCTCTCTACAACAAAATGGATGGCTTTATATAGAAAAGAAATGAGAGGAAGCAATGTCGACATATACCATCCACTAGCCATTTAGTCCGACAGCTCCACTTCCACTAGTGATTAGTTTATTCCACCATCACCGAAAGCTTGTTCCACCATCGACAGCTCTCATAGTTCTTCCTTTGATTAGCCGAAAGTGAAAGTAGTTCCACTAAGTATTCCACCACCGACTAACTCCACCACCGACAATCTCCACCACAGACAGCACTAACAGCTCCACCATTGAATTAATCAAGTCATATACTACAGTTTCAGAAGAAACTTTCATGTGATATTAAAATCGCGCCACTATTCATCTTGATTAGGAATTACTTGTAGGAAATCGGGGCATGATTCCAGTTATGTTGGAGAAATTTCATAGTGTTCTTTATATTTCAATGTTTTTCGTGTGAAAACAAAGTGAAAATGGAAGTCAGGTCAAATTAGCTATAATAATTTATTGTTTGTACACTTTAGTAGCACGAAACTAAATCTCTAGTTTAAGTAAATTTCTTACTTAAAAATAACCACTAACTCTAAGATCTTGGCTGCTGTTATTTAGAGTCTTATGCTACACCGCGCACCTTTGTATTGATCAGCTCTATGACTAGATATTTAATATATGTGTCGGTGTTACCAATTTTCTTCTCGTTATAAATACACATACATTGAAATCGTAATGCCTTGGTGTAATTACTGATGTCTGCCCATATATATACCAGATTAAGCTTTCCAAATAATTTTTTACAATCTAGAAACTACTGAGTATTAAGAAGCTTATGTAGTTCTGTAGCACTTCCATTATTTAGGTCATGTAAGACTAAATTGTCGATACTCGAGAATTGAATCTTACAATGCTCGAAAGACCAAAAGCTTCAAACAGCAGTCACTCCTGATTTCATCATGGGTAATTACTCCAAGGCATTATTCCAATGGGCTCACAGTCTATGTTGTAAAAGGCTAGCGCCAAAGGCTCACTAGGCACTATCAAGATTGAATCAAAACAAAGAGTTTCATTGAATGAGTTTTCATTTAGATAACATTAATACAATGTTTTTGATATTTTTTTGGATTATTACAAATGATACTACAAATGCCTATTTATAGGCTTACAAAGAGAAGAAGAGAACTATGCCTATGGAGGCTAACAACTATGCCTTTGGAGGCTAACAACTATGCTTATGGAGGCTAACAACTATGCCTTTGGAGGCTATCAACTATGCCTTTGGAGGCTAACAACTATTCCTATGGAGGCTAACCTTATATTCTTTGTTTCTAGAATAATCTACATGTTTAGAACATGTTTAGAGGTAATTCTAACACTCCCCCTCAAGCTGGTGCATATATGTCGCTCATGCCTAGCTTGCCAACAAACTTCGAAATATTTTACTTGGAACTCGCTTTAGTTAGAATATCATTCTAACTGTTCTTCCGATCTAATTCTAGGTAACTCCACGATCCCATTATCCAACTTCTCTTTAATGAAGAACCTATCTATATCCACATGTTTTGTGCGATCATGATGAACTGGATTGTGTGCAATATCACACGCCGCTTTGTTATCGCAGTACAAACGAATTGGTTTCCTAGGAGGATACCCCAATTCGGTTAGCAGACGTTTTAACCACATAACTTCGCAGATACCCAGCGCCATACCTCGCCATTCAGCCTCTGCACTTGATCGTGAAACAACTCCTTGTTTTTTTCTTCTCCATGTAACAAGATTACCCCCAACGAAGGTAAAATATCCTGAAGTAGACCTCATATCATCACATGACCCACCATAGTCAGAATCAGTATATGCCTCCATACTTTTGAAGTCTTGACCTTTCTTAAACAAGATCCCTTTTCCTGGAGCAGACTTCAGGTATCTTAGGATTCGCATTACCGCATTCATATGTGTTTCTCCAGGATTATGCATGAATTGACTAACAATACTCAATGCATATGCAAGATCGGGTCTTGTATGTGCCAAGTACATTAGTCTACCCACGAGCCTTTGGTATCTTCCTTTATCAACAGGTACTTGGTTGCCATCCGAACATAATTTCAAACCTGGCTCTCCTGGTGTATCTACTGAGTTGACATCTTTGTCATACCTGTTTCCTCCAACAAATCAAGGGCATATTTTCTTTGTGACAAGAATATTCCTTCTGTTGATCGAGATACTTCAATTCCAAGGAAGTATTTTAAAGAAGCAAGATCCTTCATCTGAAATTCACTTGATAGATAATTTTGGAGAGCCTTTCTTTCTTCTCGGATCATCTCCTGTAACTATCATGTCATCTACATATATGATTAAAGTCGTAATCTTACCTCGATTTTTCTTTAAGAATAAAGTATGATCTGAATTTGCCCGACGATAACCAAATGCTCTCATAGACTTGGTAAATCTTCCAAACCACGCTCTCGGAGATTGTTTCAGACCATACAATGACTTGTTTAACCTGCAAACTTTTCCGTTATGCAACTCGACTCCATCATTCCTGGTGGAAGCTGCATATACACTTCTTCGGACAAATCTCCATGTAAAAAGGCGTTCTTGACATCAAACTGTTGCAATGGCCAACCCAAATTTGCAGCAAGAGACAACAAGACTCGCACTGTATTCATTTTAGCTACAGGTGCGAATGTCTCATTATAATCTACACCATAAGTCTGGATATACCCTTTAGCAACCAATCTTGCCTTAAAGCGTTCAATTTCACCATTTTCCTTGTATTTAACTGTAAAAATCCAGCAACATCCCACGACTTTCTTTCCTTCTGGACATTCAACCATGTCCCAAGTATTATTTTCTTGTAAGGATTTCATCTCATCGATCATAGCTTCCCTCCATTTCGGATCAGATAATGCTTCCTGCACGATGTTAGGAATAACTACAGTAGATAATTGATTCACAAATGACTTATTTGATTCGGTCAGACGGTGATTAGAGATATAATTACTCATGGGATATTTAGCTTTTGATGAAATATCAGGTTCATACTTAGATTTAGGGATACCTCTATTCGACGTTCGCAATTGTTTCTTTGCGAGGTTCAAGAACATCTTTGAACGTTGGATTGGGGTTGGTGATCTATCATTATCTTCTTCAACTTCATCTGCATTATCTTCTGATCTATATGCATTATCTTCTTCAACTTCATTTATAGCTTCAATTTCATTATCTGTGTTAATTTCTTCCCCACTAACTTTCTGTTCTTTTGGAATTTCAAGAACAACATCTTCTTCGATTATGTCTTCTTCATAGTCAAGAGTCTTAATTTCTTTTTCATACTCCCCCTGAAGTTCAGACTTCGAGTAATACATCACGTGTTCGTGAAACTTAACATCCAATGTGATGTACATTCGTTTAGTTGGAGGATGGTAGCACCTATATCCTTTCTGACTTGAAGATATCCTACGAAGACACATCTTAAAGCTCGGGGAGATAACTTGCTCCGTTGGTTCTTGTGTAAGTGCACAAATACTACACAACCAAATATGCGTGGAGGAAAGTTTGGAACTGTTGGTGAAACTGTTGCCTCACTGAGAGCTTGAAAAGGTGTCTGAAAAATGATAGTGCTGGAAGGTGTACGGTTGATCACATATGCTGCAGAGGCAAGAGCTTCACCCCAATAAGTTAACGGCATATGAGCTGATATTAATAAAGCGCGCACAACTTCAAGCAAGTGATGGTTTTTCCTTTCAGATACCCCATTCTTTGAGGAGTATTAGGACAAGTTGTGCGATGAACAATACCACATTCTTTTAAATAATCTTTGAAAATCAAGACTTAAATATTCGCCTCCGTTGTCACTTGAAGAACTTGAATCTTTGTATTGTATTGTGTGTTGACTACTTTGTGAAACCTCTGAAATAAATTATTCACTTCATCTTTTGATTTCATCAAGCAAACCCATGTCATCCTAGTGCAATCATCAATAAAGGTGACGAACCATCGTGCGCTTCCAAGAGTGTTAACTTTAGACGGCCCCCAAACATCAGAATGAATAATCATGAATGGAATAGGACTTTTATTTAAACTTGATGGAAACAAAGTACGATGGCTTTTAGCTAGTTCACATTCTTCACATTGAAAACTAGAAACATCAATCTTTGAAAATAGACTAGGAAATATCTTTCTTAAGTAGCCAAAAGAAGCATGCCCTAACCGTCTATGCCATAACCAAATTTGTGATTTCTCCTTCTCCCCCTGAGTACCATTCACAACTAAAGCGTTAGATAATATTTATGAAATTTTTGACTCCAAATCTAGATAGTATACCTTTCCTCTTCTAACCCCAGATCCAATCGTCCGCCGTGTTCGAATGTCCTTAAACACACAAGAATTAGGCCAAAAGATAACAACACAATTTAAGACTTTAGTAATTTGGGAAACTGATAATAGATTATAATTTAGAGAGGGAACGACTAAAACGGAATCTAGACTCAATGTATCCGTAAGATTTAATGATTGTTCTCCAATTATTGGAGCCAAAGATCCATCTGCTGTGCAAACGGAGTTGTGTATGGATGTTTTAAGAGGAGAAACATGTCTGGAATCAAAAGTCATATGGTCTGTGCAACCCTAATCAATTATCCATGAGCTATTAGGAACAACTTGCGAAATATTAAAAACCTTACCATTGGTTGTTTCCATAGCGGAGGTTAGATTACTAACCACATGTGCTCTTGCTGCAATGAATTCTTTTTCTTGGGATCGCATTTATCCCACCAATCTGGATACCCGATAATCTTAAAGCAGTTGTCTTTGGTATGACCACGTTTACTACAATGAGTGCAGGTGACAGACTTATGTTTAATGTTGTATTGACGACGGGTTTCCATTGCAGAAGTTTCAACACTAGATACAAGGATCCTTCTCCTTGCTCTGATACCATATTAAGATTGAATCAAAACAAAGAGTTTCATTGAATGAGTTTTCATTTAGATAACATTAATACAATGTTTTTGATATTTTTTGGATTATTACAAATGATACTACAAATGCCTATTTATAGGCTTACAAAGAGAAGAAGAGAACTATGCCTATGGAGGCTAACAACTATGCCTTTGGAGGCTAACAACTATGCTTATGGAGGCTAACAACTATGCCTTTGGAGGCTATCAACTATGCCTTTGGAGGCTAACAACTATTCCTATGGAGGCTAACCTTATATTCTTTGTTTCTAGAATAATCTACATGTTTAGAACATGTTTAGAGGTAATTCTAACAGGCACAGGGCTGGCGCCTGGCAAAAAAAGGCGCCCAGGCGCCAAATTATACCTAATTGTTTTTTTTTCTAAAAAAAAAAGCCTTCGTCTGGGGCGCCTCGCCTTGCCTAGCGCCTTTTACAACATAGCTCACAGTTATCAGAGCCTGCTTTATCTCTGAATGTTCTTTTAGTAGTTAGTAGTTACTGTTCTTTGAATTTCTCATGGCAGTTATCCAAAGACATCATTAACTTGGATGAGACGTTGGGATTTGTTTTGTAAACCAGTACGTACCTCATTAACAAGCATCCGGGTTTCCCACTTAACATGAAACTTGTAAGGCGACTGTTTTTTCATGAATTTGTACTATGAATTATTATTTGTACCCAACAGAAGCATATTTCATTGATGCAAAGTACGAACTACACGAGGTACAGGCGTATGAAGGCGATCTGGAACAAGAATGAAAGTTAGCCAATCTGAATCCAATGCTGTGTCTAGGCATTTATGCCATAGGTGACTGTAACAAGCTTGTGATGTTCACAATCAGATGGTGAAGGTGGCAAGGGTGGCTGGTCGGGTGCATGTCAAGAATTGTTCCATTATGGTGGAGTCCATTATCAGGTCAGGTGAAGATGTGTTATTTGCAATTCGCAGGCATCTCATATCCCAGGGGATATAGCTTATGCTTCAGCCACCAACGCCACCGCTGCTGTAACTGGATTTCCAGTGTGATCTCGCAGGATGTATACTGCTCCAGCTATGCCAGGAACTGCGTGCTGTGCCATCTGCATTCAGTTAAACTGAGATCAGGTGCATACCCGTTAGTAAGCAGATGCATACCCGTTAGTAAGCAGATGCATACCAATAAACTGAGATCAGCCCTGTTCTGCGGTGAACAGGTAGTTGCGGGGCAAGCAATCTCTTCCTAGGAAAAAAAGTGGTTGTTGCTTGTTATGAATATATCGAGATGGATGCGCACCAGCATGGATGCAATAGATGTTGGATGGTGATTGTGCAAGACTGCTGCATTGCGAGCTAGCCAAATGCACCAAAAGGCAAAACAGAAAGTAGTGAGTTTTTCTGAATGTGGATGCATCTTCATTTGCCAAATTTGTTGTTCTACAAATATGAAAAAAAGAAGAAAAAATATATATGGGTGTGACACTACAATATCAAAGACTGATAAAGAAAGAAATTATGATTCATTAGTAGCAATTTTGTATTAAGTTTGGTTCATTGAATTACAATGTGTCTTTGAACGGCCAAGCTGGCCCCTGGCAGACTCGAGCAATTAAACTGGCCATTAGCTCCCTTGATGACCATGACGGTGAAAACATTGTTGCCGGGAAAGGAGTCGTAATTGGCCCATTATCTCAGTTGGTTAGAGCGTCGTGCTAATAACGCGAAGGTCGCAGGTTCGAGACCTGCATGGGCCATATTTCTGTCTTCTACAAAGCATAAGACTTGATCAATTTTTATCCCCAACATTATATTTTTCCAAAGCTTTATGGTTTTAAAGACACTGACATGGCAAATTCATGAAGAGTATATACCTCTAGTTTTTTTTTCCTTCATCTAGTTGCTAAACAATGATGCAACAAATGACCAATAGAGCGTCACGAATTTGTTATTGAGAAATACATCACGGCTTTGGCTTTTCCAACTATAGACCAAATTACATAACCTAATCATCTTCATTCTTCAGATTTACTTCCGCAAGAAGAATTCCTACTAATCCTTGAAAGTTGGTTTTCCCGAATGTGCAAACAACCACATACATCACCTGATTCCATTCATGACAAGATTTTCATTCCCAAATCTGCCAAACAAACAGGGGCGGAGCCAGAAATCAAAAAATGGGTGGGCACCTTATCAATTAATGCATGTTTGAGGGAATGCAAAAGGGTTAAAATGACCAAAAATTGGATAAACTAGCTAAAATTAGGCTTGGGAGCTCACATTTGAGGGGGGGCAAGTGCACACCTACCTCTCCATGTGGCTCCGCCCCTGCAAACAAACCAAGGTGTTAGTGTGAGGGATTGCTAAAAACATGTATGGTTGCCACATCAAAACACCACACTCAAATCTATCAACTAATGCTAACATATAAGAACATACTAGATACAACGAACACACTAAGTTGATAGTGTGAGGAACTGACAAAACCATAAACACTACTTGCCTAAACAAGTCAAGTGACGAACAATATGCACGCACTGAACAACATAGCAGCACAGCTTAACCACAAAGAAAAAACACTCTAATATGAGATCGATATAATACCGAAGATTACCTAGATATCCCATCTTCCATATAGTAGCTTTGTAGGCATCCTCAATTTCACCTGATTCCAATATTTTTGTATCTTCTTCACCTAATTCTTTTAATGTAACCAGGGAGTTTTTGTGAGGGAGTATTTGACAAACATCAAAACCACAAGCATTTTAAAGGTTGGAGATTTTGGAACGTAGATATAGAAATAGCCATCCCGGTCTTCTAAAACACAACCACTCTTGGTAAATCCAAACTGAAACTTTTTGACTAGAGTGAACTCTTTACTCCAACTCAATGACTGATGTTTCTCCTGCTCTTTCAACAACCATATGTCAGATTCAGAACTATCATCTTCAACATGTTGGACGTTATATTGTAAAAATCCATCCCAAACTCACAAATGAGGTACAGCCGAATTATGAAACAGCAACGAAGGTGGCAGTAAATGTCCACGAAACTTTTCCTCGGCCAAATCAAAGGCCACAATCCTTTATTCCTTTCCATCAAGTAAAGAGCTCCATTCACAAAGGCACCATTTATGCAATGTGATATGTCCAAATTGTAGTCGAGCTTTCCAAGGTTTCTCCGTCCATTGCCACTGCCAAGAGTGAATACCTCCACCTCTACGATATTACCTTCTTCTTTTAACTTAAAGATTTAAACAACTTTGTGTTTACTAGCTGATGGAAGGTAACCAAATCCACCCAAGAAAACCTTCCAACTTAAATTTGCGGGACTTGGATATTTCGGAAGAATTATGCACTCTCTCTAGACATTGGGTTACAAATACAAGCAGGTCCATATATTTCATTATCTTGGCTCCCATATAGACAAATTAATCCAATAAACGAACCAATGACACCAAGGCATATAAAAGGAAGAGTTAAATTGATCCTTCTAATTATACTTATACTCTCCTAATCCTCATTATATCCGAAATAATAGAGTTGGTTGAATTTAAAGGAAGGGGTGATTCGTATTCTCACCCATGGACAGAAAACTCAATTAGCAGAGGGATTATTGAGATGGTGCAAGTGCATTTTAGAGAATGATGGATGACGGGAAATAAGATTATTCCATGGTTTACACACTGATCTGCAATAAAGAACTGATTCAGCTGGTAAACGAGTTAATATCTCTAATGTGATATTAACTTTAGTTAAACACTCCATCAAAGCTCTAGTTAAACAAGGAAGGATTCAGATAAAACTAGGGTCTAAGAAATGGTGAAATGGGAGAGAGTAAAGTTGAAATGGGTACTATTGAGTATTGATTGAGAAAGTAAAGATGAAAAGGGAATGGGTTCTGGTCGGTTGTCAGCCGGTCAAATATAATTTCACTTTATTACTTCACTAAAATAAAATTAGTACGCGATAAGAAAGAGTTCGTATCCACAGAGAGGCTAATGTTGTTATCCAAATTTCAGTTTCTTAGTAACCAAAGGGGGTTTTGAGTTTTCAAAACAATAAAAATAAATTAAAAGCAATAAAGTAATAAAATAATCAATAAGGAGAAAGTATTGGTCACGGGATAGTTTCATTCACCAACTTGAATTATCAACAATGACTAGAATTGAAAATTTAATCTCTCATTTACTAAAAGTCCTAGAATATCTTGATCGCAAGAATATTCCGCTAATTCCCTGATTTCATCACAACCACATTAAAAGATGCATATGTGACTTCTTCCTAGAAAGCAACCTAAAGTGTAAAAGCACAATTAGATTTAACTCCCTAAAAGAAATGAGTTCTATGGAATATGACTAATTAAGGCAATCAAAATGTGTAAAAGAACTAAATCGATTTAACCCAAGTTATGATTCATATGTGACTAGTAGGATATTTCACTACAAGCACTACCCACATTTATGCTACTTAGAATCAGGGATAAACAACGTTTTCGTATTGAAAACCCTAATATAGCTCTAGATATGAATGCAATCGGATTGATTCCGGACTCAACCAAACAAACAATCAAATCATAAACAATATGAACCATGAATCATAAACAATAAAGTTGAGACAAAACTAATGCATTGAATCAAATCTTATTTGTGAAATCCACTTTATATCCCATAACCAATAATATGAAGTTTAGCTACTCATAGTTTTTGAGTTCATCATAATCATAATAATCAATTATAAAATGAAAAAGATGAAAAATAAACGAAAGCAAACCCTAGTAGAATCGCTCTCCTCCAAAACTCCAGTAGAATCAAAGATGTCCCCGAAAAGAATATAATTTTTTTCTTTTTATAGCCTTCCAACTTTCCATAATTAGGTCTTCAAAGCCCAAAGTACAAATACTCCAATAGTAGGATGTCCACCAAGCCCACACAAAGTAAATACCCATGTAATAATTTGTCCCAAAAAAAAAATGTCACCGGAAAACTGTGTTTCCGGCTGGAAATTGGACGGAATCCGGCACCGGTCGCCGGAAAATTGTCTCAGGACACTTGAGCTTCCGGCTACTGTGACCTCCAGCATTATCCTTCTCTGCAGTTCATACACTCATAATTCAGACCCATACTTCACAAAATCATCTAGGCAAATTCTTGATCTTTGAGAAAACTAGCCCAAAAGCGTAACTCGAAGCTCATATTTCCGGCCATCGACTCTTGCATCAAGCCATCCTAAGCACTAAATCGATTTAACCCAAGTTATGATTCATATGTGACTAGTAGGATATATCACTACAAGCACTACCCACATTTATGCTACTTAGAATCAGGGATAAACAACGTTTTCGTATTGAAAACCCTAATATAGCTCTAGATATGAATGCAATCGGATTGATTCCGGACTCAACCAAACAAACAATAAAATTATAAACAATATGAACCATGAATCATAAAAAATAAAGTTGAGACAAAACTAATGCATTGAATCAAATCTTATTTGTGAAATCCACTTTATATCCCATAACCAATAATATGAAGTTTAGCTACTCATAGTTTTTGAGTTCACCGTAATCATAATAATAAATTATAAAATGAAAAAGATGAAAAATAAATGAAAGAAAACCCTAGTAGAATCGCTCTCCTCCAAAACTCCAGTAAAATCAAAGATGTCCCCGAAAAGAATAGAAACGTTTTCTTTTTATAGCCTTCCAACTTTCCATAATTAGGTCTTCAAAGCCCAAATTCCAAATACTCCAATAGTAGGATGTCCACCAAGCCCACACAAAGTAAATACCCATGTAAAAATTTGTCCAAAAAAAAAAATGTCACCGGAAATTGTCTGAAATCCGGCACCGGTCGCCGAAATTTGTTGCCGGAAAATTGTCTCAGGCCACTTGAGCTTCCGGCTACTGTGACCTCCAGCCACTATCCTTCTCTGCAGTTCATACACTCACAATTCAGACCCATACTTCACAAAATCATCTAGGCAAATTCTTGATCTTTGCGAAAACTAGCCCAAAAGCGTAACTCGAAGCTCAAATTTACGGCCATCGACTCTTTCATCCGACTCGTACCCCCTTCATGATTCACTGAAACTTTATGATCGACACTTTAACCTCTTAAATCCGGCATCCCGAGATAGTACCACCGGTGCACCAATTCTGCTCTGTTTTCGCACTGCGGCTGCAACAACACCAGAACCAACCTTCACTATTCAGTCCATACCGCAACAGCAGCACATTCTGTAACTTCTTTTATCTCATGTAGAAGCCTAGTCCATTTCCTTAGCCCTCGAAGCACCACCATGACACTTTCAACAACATAGATTTTCTGCAAACACTCAACCAATGCGCCACCAATGCATCACCCATTCTCCATAGTTCAAGCCAGACTGCTACCAGGTACTGCTCCAATACTTGCACCTGACATACCAGTTCAACAATCCACCAAATATGACATGTATCTTCACACTGCAATGGCTTCACTGTCTCAAAATCCAATAAAAGATTCCACCTACAACATAAACTTTGGTCAGTGCATCAACTGCCACTGCCATACACAAATGAAATCCTTGATAAGCTCAAAACCTGCAACCTAACATGCATCTATTTCAAAGGAACCATTTCATTCATTCTCCATTGCCACCAAAACCCTTTCCTGCAACTCAATTGGTAGTAGTACCGGTATTAATATTTACCAGATTCATTACTGCCATGAATGGCATCATTTTACCAGAACCCATTTTCTAGATTCACAGCGCAGTTCCTAACCTAGCCTTCCTTGTAATACATAAATCAACAGCATCGGTACCCTGTTCTCAATCTCCTTTGAATCCATTCCACTAGACTGGAACTCAGATCAGCTTCAGTTAAGCCCTGAACTCGAACCAACAAACCACCAGCTCCAAACCAATATTCATGTCTTTCACTGCACCATCAAGTCCTTGCCCTATGTCACTCTCTGTTCAATGCCATCACCAAAACCACCTGCAATTACAGTAGCAATACCTACTTTCCCTTTCCATCTGGAACTCAGTACCCACAATAAGAAGCAACAGTTCATTCCTGCAATTTCACATGTAACAATCTGCTTCCTAGCTCACCAGACACACTATTACAACACTTCAATAGCTCCACCAAGCCATCCTAACCATTAATCACAACATCAATCCAACTTCCCAGTTTGTCTCATTAAAACAGCACCACCACTGTAACTCAGCTGCAACCTGCGACTTCAGCTGGAATTCAAGCCACTATCCCACTGCTTCCCCACCTGCACACAGCCAGCTGCCTGCAACCCAAGCCATCTGAATTGCATCATTCAATTCATCATGTAATTCCATCATTCTGTTCATCACTATTTCATCTCCTCTTTCCACTCTCAACATCAGCTAACCCATTGCACCAGACTCATAGCCATCACCTTATGCATCTTTCTTCCAGCACCATTAGAATTTCCTCACAGCCAGTACCACCTATAACAACTCAGATTAATCCATATCTTGCTACACTCATCAGAAACCTAGAATAGTTCGAACCCCCGGCTACAAATTGAGTTACACAGTACCCATAATTAGCCACCACTTGACTCATCATAACCTTCTTATCTCCTTGCCCTGAACCATCAAAAACTTCTCCAATCAGATCCACTGCCACCTGCAACAACTCACCAGAACCACACAAATCTCATCTCAGTTTCTGTGTCCCTGCAGTTTATATTAAGCTATGACAATCAACATATTCACATCGAACCCATCTCCTAAATCGACAAAGAACCGAAGTTATTCATTCCTCAAACCCTCATATTCTAATCATTACTAGAAGCACACACCCATGTATCAGAAACCCTAATTTCAATAATCTCAAACACAACAATCAACAATTGAATCGAACCCCAGCTTCTGCTTAGCCATGGCACCATTTGATACTCTGATTTCATCACCAAAATCAACAACAAAGTCCTTGCTCAAACCCACAACTATGTGTTTTCTTGACTTATCGATCTAACTATCTCAACCATATCTTCCATTTCAACTGTCATTAACAAATTCATCTCCTCTATTTCTCGTTCGAGAACCAAAATCGCCAACAACAGCCGGCTTTTCTCCTCTCAATTTCAGGTGGAGGTGGAGCGAGTAAAGAATAGACAATGATGAAAGATTTGATTTCTCTCTGAATTTTAGGTCTTGTGTTAGAAGAAGATTGGATGTATCCACCCTACCAGATGGGATAAGGTCCACCTGTTCAGAATGACTTGTCGGTTTCAGATAACCGACACCCTAATTCTTCGACTCAACTGTCGGTTACGGGAAACTGATAGCTCTTTTTTCGCCTCTACCTTGCACAACCTAGCCCGCTCCAGGTATATCTCATATGTGAATTGACCTTTTCGCCCCTTTTCACTCTAAATGAGTGATTTCTCTCCTTTCGCTCCAAAAGACTCCATCGCACCTGATCTCTCAAAACTAAACATAAGAGATGCAATTCCCAAGGATAATAGCAAAGAAAGCATAAATACTAGATATAAAATTAGGTGTTTTACAACACCTATCAAATTCCCCCACACTTAGACTTTGCTAGTCCCCGAGCAAATCAAACAAAATAATTCTATAAAAAATAAAAATAATAATTATACAACTCCGTCTCATCGAGGCTATGGTCACACTAAGCACGTATAACAAGCCTTTGAACCCCTAGGTGTCCCTAGTGGACGAGTTTTAGTCTCGTGAAGGTTTACAAGAGGTCTACCTACAAAACCTAAATTTTCAACTCCAAATTATAGCTACCTATGAAAAGTCTATGAATGAATCCAAAGTGATTACAGGAAGAGGTACCTTGATTCAAATTCAATTCATATATAAGTAAATAAAGTTTTCTTAGAAAGTCGAACAAACCATAATACTCGGAATCTGACTTACCACAATAAAAATGAAAAGATAAAGAAGATGGATATAGAGGTAGATGTTGCGAATGTTTACAAGTGATTGTTGTTTCCCATATTTGTCTGAAGGTCACCGCCAAGATGAACCTATGCATCCTATTGGATTGAGCTACTGGTCTGAACTAGTGTCAACACACTGGCATATACAAGGGAACCAGTGGTCAATAATCTTATTTCTACATCAACTCAACCGGCATATACAAGGGAACCAGGAGTGACTTTATTCAACAAATATATATATTTAGACAGCATGATTAGATCTTTTGGATCAAAGCGCATGCTTCTTGTCAGCAAGTATGTGATAATTTCCTTGGATCCTGCATTCCACGCTTGTTTAGGCGACGGAGATAGGGACAACATTTCACACATACTGCTATCCAAGTGTCTTTTTTATTCCGTTTGGTCTAATTGGTCGGTCTTTTTTTTTTTTTTTTTCTTCTTTCTTCTCTTTTTTTTTAAGCAACTCAATCACTCTATTTCATCCTAACAGTAATAACAAGTCGAAGTTTAGTGACCCACCAAAGCACTTAGATAACAATAGATAAAAATGGAAAAATAAAAATAGAATGTGATATGGTGATATTCCGAAATATGGTAACAACTATCATATTATTTGTGATTTATGAGCTATGTTTGTCCCTTTTAGTTAATCGGTTCCTCAACTCCTACAATCAAAATGGTTCCATCCACTAATGGTGTCATCCTAAAGGAACAAGTTTCTAGATTTCGGAGTTCAAAAAACACATTTTTTTTCTTGTTTTTCTATTTTTATGATTTTTTTTTACTAAAGGAATAAAACAAACTATACAAACATATAAATGCTCCCCCATACTTAAACTTTACATTGTCCTCAATGTAAAATTGAATCGTCCAAAGAAAGTTCAAGGTGGGAAATTCCGCAAATGATATGCAAAAACAAAGAAAATAATGATAAAATGCTTAATAATAAAAAATAAAAAGACAAAAGTAAAGATACAAAACCGGTGGGTTGCCTCCCACTAAGCGCTTGGTTTAATGTCGTCAGCCCGACTATCTCCTTGCTTTCTATGACTCCTCCAAATGGAGTGCATCCACAAAATTAGCTCCTTCCACCACTTCGGAAGTGAAATTCTCATAATATGGTTTCAACCGGTGCCCATTAACTTTAAGTTCCTTGCTTGTAGCTATGCTACGAATTTCTACTGCACCATGAGAAAACACATTAGTAACAATAAAAGGTCCGATCCAACGTGACCTTAATTTACCCGGAAATAAATGCAAGCGAGAATTAAACAAAAGCACTTTATGCCCAATACAAAATTGTTTTCTAGAAATCATAGTATCATGAAAGGACTTCGTTTTCTCCTTGTAAATGCGAGAGATTTCAAATGCATCATTTCGAAGCTCTTCCAACTCTTGGAGTTGTATCTTCCTTTGCTTTCCAGCACCATCCATCTCCATATTGCATTGCTTAATCGCCCAAAGTGCCTTATGTTCAATCTTCGCGGGTAAATGACAAGGTTTACCATACACAAGACTAAAGGGAGAAATCCCAATAGGTGTCTTGTATGCGGTTCTATAAGCCCATAGAGCGTCATTTAGCTGCATGCTCCAATCTTTCCTTTTTGGATTCACCGTCTTTTATAGAATGGATTTCACCTCCCGGTTAGAAACCTCGGCTTGTCCATTTGTTTGGGGATGATAAGGTGTTGCAATCTTGTGCGACACATTGTACTTCTTCAACAAGCTTTGTAAACTCCTGTTTTTTAAGTGAGAACCCCCATCGCTAATTATGGCTCTTGGAATTACAAACCTTGCAAAAATATTAGCTTCCACCAAATCTGAAACAACCTTGGAATCATTAGTTGGGTGGCTTTAGCTTCCACCCATTTAGAGACATAATCAACAGCAAGTAAGATGTAAAAATTCCCATGAGAGTTGACAAAACGTCCCATAAAATCAATACCCCATACATCAAAAACTTCAATAAATTGAATAAAAGTTTGTGGCATCTGATTTCGGGCACCTAGATTGCCTGTTATTTGGCACCTATCACAAGTTGTACAAAATGTATATGCATCCTTAAACAAGGTTGGACAATAGAAACCGCTTTCAAGTATCTTGAGAGCGGTTCTCTTACTTCCAAAATGTCCTCCGCAAGCATAAGAGTGACAAAATCACAAGATAGAATTAAACTCGGATTCGGGAACGCACCTTATTATTACTTGGTCGCTGCCATGTTTCCATAAGTATGGATCATCCCATATATATTGGTTTCCTAACCTCTTAAGTTTGTCCCTCTCAGCACGAGACAAGTTCCTTGGGATTTTTTTAGTTACCAAGTAATTCACAATATCCGCATACCATGGTTCTCCAAAGGCAATTGAGAATAGTTGCTCATCCGGGAAACTTTCACGCAATGGGATAGCTTCCTTATCCACAGCAAGATGGCTCAAGTGATCCGAAACGGTGTTCTCAATTCCTTTCTTATCTTTGATTTCAATATCAAACTCTTGCAAGAGTAAAATCCATCGTATGAGCCTCGATTTTGCTTCTTTCTTCATTAGCAAGTACCTAAGAGATGCATGATCAGAAAAAACAACAAATTTTGTACGAATTAGATAAGAGCGAAATTTCTCCAATGCAAATACAATAGCTAAAAACTTTTTTTCAGTGGTTGTGTAGTTTTGCTGCGCTTCATTTAACGTTATAGAAGCATAATAAATAGCATGAGGTATCTTCCCCACACGTTGCCCGAGCGCCGCACCAACCTCATAGTCACTTGCATCACACATGAGATCAAAAGGCTTGCTCCAATCCGGTGGTTTAATGATAGGGGCTGAAATTAAAAGTTCTTTCAAACGATTGAATTCCGCCATACACTTTTCATCAAAGTTAAAAACCACATCTTTTTGCAATAAGTTGCAAAGTGGTGATGCTATCTTGGTAAAATCTTTGATAAATCTACGATAAAAACCTGCATGACCAAGAAAAGAGCGTATCTCCCTCACCGTAGTGGGATGGGTTAGAGCACGAATAAGGTCTATCTTAGATTTATCAACTTCCAAGCCTTTAGAAGATATTATATGGCCTAAAACTATGCCATGAGTTACCAAGAAATGGCACTTCTCCCAATTCAGCACAAGGTTTATTTCAACACATCATTTAAGGATTAATGACAAGTTGTTCAAACAAAGGTCAAATGAATCACCAAAAACACTAAAGTCATCCATAAACACTTCAATGATGTTTTCAACATACTCGAAAAAGATACTTACCATACACCTTTGAAAGGTAGATGGAGCATTGCACAAGCCAAAAGGCATCCTTCTATAAGAAAAAGTACCGAACAGAAAAGTGAAAGTGGTTTTCTCTTGGTCCTCCGGTGCTATCACAATCTGATTGTACCCTGAATAACCATCAAGGAAGCAATAATAAGCATGTCCATCTAAACGTTCAAGCATTTAATCAATAAAAGGTAAAGGAAAATGATCCTTCCTAGTAGTAGCATTCAACTTTCTATAATCAATACAAACCCTCCAACCGGTTTGCACACGAGTTGGGACAAGTTCGTTCTCATCATTCTCTACCACCGTTACACCTGATTTCTTTGGTACAACTTGTACCGGGATCACCCACTTTCTATCAGATATGGGGTAGATAACACCCACTTCCAAAAGCTTGAGTATCTCCTTTTTCACAACTTCCATCATGGGAGGGTTGAAACGACGTTGCGCTTCCCTTGTAGGATTTTCATCGTCCTCCAAACGAATCTTGTGCATACAAACGGTAGGGCTTATACCCTTGATATCAACAATTGTCCATCTTATGTCCGTCTTGTGCTTCCTTATCACCCTTTGAAGTTTTTGCCCCTGTAATTCACTAAGCTCGTTAGAAACAATCACAGGTAACTCTTCATTTTCACCCAAGTAAAAGTACTTTAAGTGACTTGGAAGAGGTTTCAATTCACACTCTGGAGATTTAACAATAGAAGGTAAAAGCTTTTCATCACTGTATGGTAAAGAAATAAAAGAGATATTATGAGTTTCCGGACATCCTTGTAGTGAGTTAAGATCACCAAGGGATTCCTTGACTTCGTTACCACACTCTACACTATCATCCATGGATGTACACTAGTGGAAAAAGGCATATCAAAGACACAATGAAATGACACAATATAAACATCGCGGTGCGGAAAATTGAAACAATATGCAGAAAGTGACCCAGACTAAAGTCAAGATGTCGTTGTGGCATGACTTAGATTGACTTCTACAATGACATATTTAATATCTTGTTGACTTAAGTCAAAGTTGTCGTTGTAGAAAGACTATGGTTGACTTCTACTTCGACACTTTCAGAGTCTTATTTCCGTGATGGATACTTTTTAGTAGGATATTCCACCTCCGGTTAAGATTCAATCTAAAAATAATGGACGGTTGAATAATATTTTTCCCCTCAACCTTATTTTTATCCCAAAGTGGAGAGATACGAACATTATCCTTCTCTCTCACCTTTCCTCTCTTTCTCCTCTTCTATCATCCATTCTCCTTCAACTGGTGAACTCGAAAAACCCCTAAATCTACCAAAACCGAACTCTAAACCTACGAGAAATCAGTAACCATATATCCAAACCAATTTTATAGTAATCAAATATATGATTTCGCAAACCCTAGAGAATTTATTTAGAGAGTCTAAGAAGATTCAGGTATAAACCCTGGAAAACGCTGAATTTGCAATTTCTTAGAAGAAGAATCAGGTAAAGTCTAATGGAATTTTGTAAAATAAACCCTAACTTTTCAGTTGGAGACCCATTTTGTTTTGCCGTAACTTTTTTGAATGCCATGACATTACTCTTTGCGATCGATTTTTCTTTTTGTGGATGATTAATTTTAGATTGGGTGGTGGTGATGCAGGCAGAAGTTAGCTTCAGGTGTTGGTGGTTGATATATTTTTCCTATAGGTGTTGGTGGTGGTTCAAATCCACGGAGAAGGTGGAGTTATAGAAAAGACAGAAAGGGGGTAAAGATATCAGGCGTTTTTATTGTGAATTTTGTGGAATTTGCAGGTCAGTCATGGCATCTCACCTTCAAACCCGCACAAGGTTGTTTTCCTTATATCTCACTCTCTTTATATATCGAACTTAAGTTGTTTTTTGTTGGAGATATTGAAAGTTTATTAATATTTGGTCCTTAATTATTCAGTATTTTACTTGTTGAAGTAAGCCTAAATTGATTTTCAAATTGACTACTCTTTAAGTTTTATAGATGTGGGTCTCTTGCTTGATTATTACCCTATTTGGCTCGAAGAATTCCGGAGCTTATTGTAGTATTTATAATTTGTGTTTAATTCAGGAAGAGATTGAAAAGATGGAAATTGACGAAAAGAAGAGGCAAAACCAAATAACTATTGTCAAGAGTGTGGTGCTAGTTTTCAAAATCCAGCTCATTTGAAACAACATATGCAGAGTCATTTGCTTGAGGTATAAAAGCATTTTTCATGTGAAGGTATAGTGATGGTAATTTGGTTATATGCAGCTTATCATAAACCAAGTTTTCTGGCAATTCTAGTATACGTAGTGTCTATAGTGGGTTTTTTGTTGGCCACCTTGCTCCAAATTGTAATTGGTCACTGTGGTTCTGTTGGAGTCTGTTGATATTTCTGAGGTTTGTTGATATTTATGGTCTTTAAGTGATTTAAAATAAATGTTGGTTGTGTTTTGGGTTCTAATATGTTTACAGTAGTGTTTTAGTTTCATGCAGTTTGTCTTCCTGAGGATCTCTGCCCGTGCTGTGGCCAATGAAACTGGTGCCTCTTTCTTCTTCATTAACGGCACCAAAATCATGTCTAAATTAGCAGGAGAGAGTGAAAGCAATCTTCGTAAGGCATTCGAGGAGGCTGAGAAGAACACACCATCTATCATTTTTATTGATGAGATCGATTCCATTGCTCCTAAAAGAGAGAAGACAAATGGTGAAGTTGAGAGGATAATTGTTTCTCAGATCTTGGCTCTTATGGATGGTCTGAAATCTCGTACACATGTTATTGTTATGGGGGGCACAAACAGACCAAACATTGACCCAGCTTTTAGGAGGTTTGGTAGGTTTGACAAGGAAATTGACATTGGTGTTCCAGATGAGATTAGGCGTCTCGTGGTGCTTCGTATCCATACTAAGAGCATGAAGCTCTCGGATGATGTTATTTAAAAGCTTAATTTTAGATTCCTTTGGCTACTCAATCTATTATCACGTGGTTTAGTCTGCTGGACGTTCGCTTGACATTTTATTTTACAGGTTGATTTAGAAAGGATTTCAAAAGATACTCATGGTTATGTCGATTCTGATCTTGCTGCTCTCTATACCGAAGCTGCACTACAATATATCAGAGAAAAGATGGATGTGATAGACTTGGAAGATGAAGAGATAGATTCCGAGATACTTAACTCAATGGATGTTACATAGGAACACTTCAAGACTACTCTTGGAACAAGCAACCCCTCTTCTCTGCGTGAAACAGTAAGTTCAATATTTAAATTAGTCACTATAAGTGGTTAAAAGATACTTTTCACGGTTGTTGACACCCTATTTCCGCACCTTCCATAGAAAATATCATTCTTATACTTCGGAGCAGAATACAAGAGAAATTCTTTGTGGAGCAATTAAGGATTTTCATATCCTTTAAATCAAGCCCATAAGTTCAACCAATCAAGCCCACAAGCTCTCAAGCCCACAAGCACTCAAGCCCACAAGCTCTCAAGCCCACAAGCTCTCAAGCCCACAAGCTCTACCAATCAAGCCCATAAGCTCAACCAATCAAGACCACAAGCTCTCAAGCCCACAAGCTCTACCAATCAAGCCCACCAACTCTACCAATCAAGCCCACAAGCACGGCTCCTACCCATTTTATCATCCTTCCAAACCTGGGAAGTCTTGCTTTCACGTTAAAGAGGGGAAAATGCAAAGCCAATGGTGAAAGAAGGAGTCATTCCGAATCCGTATGAAAAAGTTACGAGCAAAACGAGAACTCGAAGAAGTTGTAGTCAAGTTTAAAGCAACCACTAGAGGGAGTCAGGTCTTTTACAATAGGGGGGCGCCAAAACACAAACAATACTAAAGGCACCTGCTTTATTACTAGAGGCACCCAATTTATTACAAAAGGCATCTTATTTATTAATAAGGGAACTTTTTCTTCTTCCTCATGAAGAACATGAAGAACATGGGTGTTCTTAATGGTGGTCATCATGATGATCACGATGATGATGGATTTTGATCGACAATGATTTTCGATTTTGAATACATCACTAGGTTCTTAGGGATGATATGGAGCTTGGGTAGGAGCCTAATTTCACATCAAGCATGTTCTTGATGCGGTGAACAGTAACACCGGTTTAAACAGTAATACCGGTGAACAGTAACAGTACTTTTGAATAGTAATAGTGATGTGAACAGTACCCAACGGTCCCACATGTCATAATCAGATTTTTAATTGTCGCATACAATTGAAAAGAAGCGAAGGAAAATGAAGAAGAAGAAAAAGAAGGAAGAAAAGGACGAAGGCGGCTGCATGCGAAGGAAAAAAGGACGATTCTGACCTTTATTTTCAACAAAGCAAACTTTAAATTGGCGGAGAGTTGAAGATTTTTTCCCTATAAATAGAGATCGAATTTCTCATTCAAAAACAACGAAAAACAAAGAGGAGGATGACGAGTACTTCCTTTAATTCTTCCTTTACTTCAATAGAGGAACAAAGAATAGGTTTCCACCCAAACCACACAACACAAGGTTTCCACCCAAACCACAATCCAAAAATCTAGGTTTCCACCCAAACCAAGAAGAATTGTTGTTTCTCAAATAGAAAATATTTCTTCTCATATGTTTCAAGTCTCCATGTATTGTGTCATTTAATCAAAGAGAAATCAAATTTTCTTCCTACACAATAGTTATCATTGTCTTGTGCATTTATAGTTCATTTTGAGAAAACTCAAAAAATAAGAAGATTAAATCAAGTATTGTCTTTAAGTTTTTAAAAGATTAGCATTAAATTGCTAGTACTTTAACTACTTTCAAAGATACTTAAGGGAAGCAAGCAACCGTCGTAAGAATCCTTTCTAATTTAAATATTATATTTCAAGTATATTAATTACCTATCTCTTCGGTAAATTATGTAGTCATACGGGAACGGAATGGTATTCCATTTCGTAGTAACACCGCGACTACTCGTTTGCGTTACATAAAAAATTATGTTTTATTATTAATTTTCTAAGTGGGATAAATCAAAGTGTGGGTATAAAGTGGAATTCCCTCCCACATTAGACCCATTGTCAAAAAATAAGGTTGGCATTAATCCTATTTTTATTGAGCTAATCTGCAGGTTAATTGTTTAATTTTGAAATTTCATTCAAATTTCTTCTCAATAAAACCAAGGTTTCCACCTAAACCACCAAACAAGGTTTTCCACCCAAAACCACCATAAAAGAAGGTTTCCACCCAAACCACAACAAAAACAAGGTTTTCCACCCAAAACCACCACAAAACAAGGTTTCCACCCAAACCACAACAAAAATAAGGTTTTCCATCCAAAACCACCACAAAACAAGGTTTTCCACCCAAAACCACCATAAAACAAGGTTTCCACCCAAACCACAACAAAAATAAGGTTTTCCATCCAAGACCACCACAAAACAAGGTTTTCCACCCAAAACCACCATACAATAAGGTTTCCACCCAAACCACAACAAAAATAAGGTTTTCCATCCAAAACCACCACAAAACAAGGTTTTCCACCCAAAACCACTATAAAACAAGGTTTCCACCCAAACCATCACAAAAGAAAAACTACCATAAAAGAAAGAAACCACATCTCCATAGTCGAAGTTTCACCCAACTTCTAACTATGTCTCTTTTCTAAATAGCTGATGCATGAAGATCTATTCTCAATAAATTATAAACATTTTCCCCCTTTAATCATGAAGTAGAGGCCAATCTTACGATTGGGCGGCTGATGGGTGCCTAACACCTTCCCATCCCGTACTATAATCTCCTTACCCAGACTCTCTGATAGCATACCAAAAACATGAAAGTCATAACTGGTTTTGTTTTCCTCAAAAGAATTCAAACTAGTTAAAAGGGTCCTGACTCCCCTTAGTCAGGTGGCGACTTCAAAACATCTCTTTTCCTTGCAGAGTTGGCCCCCCTTTTACTAACAAACTAGTAAGAAATTATCTCTGGCAGACCCTGTACATTAAACATCCACGAACGGATGAGAACATGGACCTCGCCCCATAACAATTATGGACAAAGGAAATAGACCGGCACCTCGACCCGTGCTAGAGCCCTCGATTTCTACAGTGGCGACCTCACTGGGGAAAAAGAATAGACCGGCACCTCGACCCGTGCTAGGCGACCCTCGATTTCTACAGTGACGACTTCACTGGGGACATAGAATAGAACGGCACTTGACTCGTGCTAGGATATCCTTCGATTTCTACCGTGGCGACTTCACTGGGGACATAGAATAAACCGGCACTCAACTCGTGCTAGGTGATCCCTCGATTTCTACAGAGGCGACTTCACTAGGGACATAGAATAGACCGGCACTCGACTCGTGCTAGGCGATCCTTCGATTTCTACAACGGTAGTCTGACTTGATGGTTTTTAATGGACAGGTTGTTGAAGTGCCTAATGTCAGCTGGCAACACATTGGAGGTTTTGACAATGTCAGGAGAGAGCTTCAAGAGGTAACAGTTTACATGGTTATAAGTTTTATTGCTCTTATCTTACATGCTTAAATGAATTCAGTGTCTTTTTGAAATTCTTCATTGTTAACTCTTCAGATATTGCTCATCATCTTGACATTGTCCTTTTAATTTTGCAGAAACTATAGTGCAATGTGTTTATGCTCTCTTACAGAGGATATGGATAGTGCAAATTCTTTTGCACTTACTCCACAACATACAAGCACAAGCCCCATACTGACCCTAGAGAACTATTTGTCCTATTCTTTTGAGACAAACCATAATGTTTACCTTAACGTGATTCTTGAACGCTGAAGGTAATGTGGACATTGCTTTGAGAGAGACAAACTTTTCCAAGAAGGGAAGAAAGTGTAAATTGTCATCTTTAAATTTTTTTATTGATCTAATTAGCTTTGTACTTCACATTTTGTTAGTATTTATTTACCCAGGCTTATTTCCTGAGTGTCTTATTCATGTTTGTTCTTTTACAGGTTTCATTAATCCTCAGAGGTGCAAGCTAGATAAGATGGAAAGAGCATTGCATGATTCTTTAAGCATTGTTAAGAGGACCCTCGAGTCCAATATGGTAAGATCCATTACACGCTTGACTACATAGTTTATATTACATGCTTTTAGCCTTTAGATACTTTTTTCAGAACAAATTTTTCGTGTTCACTTTTCACATGTGTTAGTTTGGTGTCATCATCTTTTATGTTATTTAAGATATTATGGGTGACGTGTTGCGTAAAAACTTGTAGTAAGTTCAGTTCATTTGAAGTGTGACTTGGATGTTTAAAATATCAGTCTACTGCAAAAAATTACTGCTTTCGGTGCATGCGGATATTTCTATTAACTGTTTGACTATAATAAAAAACAGCGATATCAAAAACTTTATGATCTCTTTAACTTTAGTCCCAGTAGCTCATGTATCGACTATTAGTTACACCGGTCAAGTCTGTTGACTAAACAATTTTCTAATAACTCGTGTTTGTATTTCGCTATTTGTTTAAACAAGAGGGTTAGTTTGCATCAGATTGTGCCATTAATCGATTTGTAGACAAAAAGGTGTAGGTACCTCTTCAATTTCAATTTAGGTCATACACTCCATAAGTTGATGGCCAAGGATGCAGGGCCACTTGCATCTGCCATCAACAGATAACAGTCTACTACAAAATTTACCCCTTCTGATGCAGATGCGTACTTTAACTGTTTGACTGCAATGTACAATGTAGAAATCAAAAGCTTTACAGACTATATATTATTAGTCCCACTATCTATGCACTTGTGTATGTATTTAGGGGTCCGCCTGCACAAGTAGCATTTACAGATACTATAGGTTAACTACTAAATCAGAGTAGGAGGATAGAAGTCTCACTTCGCAGGGTACTAGATGGGAGTGCGGTTTAAAAAAGAAAATGAGCTCAATAGTCATCCCATCATCATAATGTCGGGGTTAACTCTATGCTTCGATTGCTCATCATACAGGTGGTTGCTGGGGGAGGTACTGTAGAGTCGGCATTATCCATATATTTAGAATATCTTGCAACAACTTTGGGATCATGAGAACATCTGGCAATAGCAGAATTAGCTGAAGCTCTTTTGATCATTCCAAAGGTTTATTTCCCAGTCTATTTGTGCCTTCTGTTTGTCATTTTCTTGCTCAAATGGTTGGTAATGGAGATTGGGGTTTATTCACTGCCGCAGGTTCTTTCTGTAAATGGTGCTAAGGATGCCCACTGATTTGGCTGCAAAACTTCGGGCTTACAACCATACTGCACAAACTAAGGCAGACAAGAGTAAGTTGATTTTTCTTTATGTCATTTTTTACTGATTTAGAAGTTCTGCATGCTTCCTTTATTCACATGAGGCTTTCAGATTGACATAGCTCTTCAATTGGGAAAAAATAATACTTAATGTGCTTTTGTCAGTTAACAGTGAATCTCTTCACTGTCTTGGACTGCGAGTCTTAAACCTATGAAGTAATTTGTGACACAAAAAAGCTTCACGTTCCGCCATTATAATTATTCTTCTACTGATGGTTCTTTTGTAATGTCGTGCATAATAAAGAAGTAATTGAAGCTATTCAGATAGGCGCTGCTGCCTATGACTGCAAGATCTGATGCTTGTGAATTGTTGCTTATGGTTGTTGCCGCATTGGTGTTACTGTGTATTAGATGGTTGGAAGTTGCTGCATTTAGACAGGTAGCATGGTTCTACTGCTTATACCTGCAATAACGATTGGTAGAGGTGAATACCTTGTTCTTAACCAAGAGAGTTTAAAGTTCTGGAAGTTGTGTTTTGTGACCAAGGAAGCTGGTTCCCAAGTCATAATCACTGAAACTGATTATAGAATCCTTGTAAATTGATTTAGTTTTTATTTAGTTGTATCACTTCTCTTTAGGACATGAATCCTTTCTTGTATGGTTTGAAACTAAATTTACAATTTTAAAATAATGGAATTTTCATTTTGTATGGAAAGAATTGTCTTTCATCTGAATTTGTATTTTCATTTAGATTTTAGTGTAATTTGAGTCAGCATCAGACTTATTTCATCCCAGTCAGAATGGCTGAAATCAGTCAACCATAACTAATTTTTTTTATATTAAAATAAATCAAATCAACGACATAGACTAGGCATCGTACCTAGCGGCATCTGGAAAGTATCGTAATTATGAGTCAACTTGAAAGTGTTGTTCCAGAAAAAGACACTGAATCTACGGCACTTTCAGCGGAAACTCCAAAGTGTTGTATTTCTCGTTAATACGACACTTTTTAACTATCTTCAAACGGCTTATTTCCACTAGTGTGTAGTTAAAACAGTTTCCAAAGCATCATCACCATTCAATTCAAACACTCTTTGCGCCAATGCATCCATAACATCAACAGAGAAACAAAAGTGGACATCACTAGGATATCTCATCGTCACGAAAATGTTGAAACGTATTATTTCTCCATCAAACTCCATAGTCAACGTTCCCTTGTCCATATCAATAATGGTCTTAGACGTTTTCATGAAGGGACGCCCAAGTAGCAATGGAAGAGACGAGTCCGGTGAACCTTAATCCATCTCTAACACATAAAAGTCAACTGGAAATACAAGTTGATTAACCTGCACAAGAACACCCTCAACAATACCCATTGGGTAAACATTAGAGCGATCGGCTAATTACAACACAATTTCAGCCTTTTTCAAAGGACCTAGATTAAGTGAATTATACATGGATGCCGGCATAACATTAACGGAAGCACCTAAGTCTAACATTGATTTTTTAAAAGTGGTGTTACCAATTGTGACGGGAATGTCAAATCTACCGGGATCCTTGCATTTCAGTGGGAGTTTGTGTTGTAAGATTGCCGAAGCATTCTCCACCACACTTAGAGCTTAATTGCCTTTAAGCCTTTGCTTGTTGGTACACAAGTCCTTCAACACTTTTTCATACTTGGGAACTTGCTTGATAGCATCAATGAGTGGTATATTCACATGAATCTTTTTAAGAACGTCTAAAATCTCCTTTTCTAGTTCCGCCTTCTTCGAACTTGCAAATCTGAGAGGAAAAGGTATAGGAGGAACATAAGTTGGAATAAGAGTTTTAGAGTTAAGAATAGGTACATCGAGTGTTTGGGGAATTTCATCCCTCTTTTCCTCCAAAACCAACTCCTTTGGAGCTTCCTCTTCACCCAAATCAGCAACTTTGGGTTGCTCAAGTTGTGTACCACTTCTCAACGTAATATCATTGACACCCTCTTTTGGGTTAATGGGTTATGAAGGGAGTCTCCCATTATTTTGTGCTTTCAACTTGTTGATATCAATCGCCATGGAACCCATTTGTGTCTGCAAATCCTTAATCGCACTCTTGGTTTCTTATTGGCTTTCTTTGAACATGGTAGAAATACCTTGCATCATTATTTGTAACTTTGCATCCAAATCGGAACCTTGGTTTGGCACAGCTTATTGTGGTTGCTGAAATTGTTGTTGTTGCTATTGGAATTGTTGTTATTGAGGTTGAAATTGTTGTTGTTGAGGTTGAAATTGAGTAGCCTTTGACGCAGGAAAATACCTCTCTAGAAAGAGTTTATTCAATCTGTTCCATGTAGTGACACTTCCGGATGGCAAACAATACAACCAATCCTTAGCGCTGTCTACCATAGAAAAGGGAAAAACTTTCATCATTGCACCATCGGCTTCATTCTCCGCTAGAAGCATGGCCTTGACAGTGATATGAAAATCCATGAGATGCTTGTTTGTATCTTCATTCGCCATACCATGAAACTTAGGCAACTCTCTAATCAACCCAGGCTTGATCTCAAAGGTTGAGTTGGTTTGAATACACCATCGTTGTGCATCAAGCCTATGAGAAGCCAAATCCTTGAGTGTACGATTTGCGTCATCCATTGCTTCTTCTACTTCAACTAGTGATTCTTCTACAAATGAAATCTCTTGTTCTCCTTCTAGTTGTAATTCTTCTTCCACTTCTAACTCTTGCTCTTCCGGTATGTCTTGACTTGGTTGGAGTATTGTGCCTCTTCGAGTAGCAATCCCGCACCTTGGATAGTTCCAATCCTTAGAAGCCAGGGATTAGGTACCTGAAAACAATTCTCGCAAAAAAGTAAGAACCAAGACAATAAACAAAAAGCAAAGATAAAATAAAAAATTGTAAAAAGAAACTAAAAACTTAATAACAAGCCGTCTGCCTCCCCGGCAACGGCGCCAAAAATCTGGTCGGTTGTCAGCCGCTCAAACACTCAACCAATGCGCCACCAATGCATCACCCATTCTCCACAGTTCAAGCCAGAATGCTACCAGGTACTGATCCAATACTTGCACCTGACATACCAGTTCAACAATCCACCAAATATGACCTGTAGCTTCACACTGCAATGGCTTCACTGTCTCAAAATCCAACACAAGCTTCCACCTACAACATAAACTTTGGTCAGTGCATCAACTGCCACTGCAATACAAAAATGCAATCCTTGCTAAGCTCAAAACCTGCAACCTAACATGCATCTATTTCAAAGGAACCATTTCATTTATTCTCCATTTCCACCAAAACCCTTTCCTGCAACTCAATTGGTAGTAGTACCGGTATTAATCTTTACCAGATTCATTACTGCCATGAATGGCATCATTCTACCAGAACCCATTTTCTAGCTTCACAGCGCAGTTCCTAACCTAGCCTTCCTTGTAATACACAAACTAACAACACCGGTACCATGTTCTCAATCTCCTTTGAATCCATTCCACTAGACTGCAACTCAGATTAGCTTCAGTTAAGCCCTGAACTCGAACCAACAAACCACCAGCTCCAAACCAATCTTCATGGATTTCACTGCACCATCAAGTCCTTGCCCTGTGTCACTCTATGTTCAATGCCATCACCAAAACCACCTGCAATTACAGTAGCAATACCTACTTGCCCTTTCCATCTGGAACTCAGTACCCACAATAAGCATCAACAGTTCATTCCTGCAATTTCACATGTAACAATCTGCTTCCTAGATCACCAAACACACTGTTACAGCACTTTAACAGCTCCACCAAGCCATCCTAACCATTAATCACAGCATCAATCCAACTTCCCAGTCTGTCTCATTAAAACAGCACCACCACTGTAACTCAGCTGTAACCTGAGACTTCATCTGGAATTCAAGCCACTATCCCATTGCTTCCCCACCTACACATAGTCAGCTGACTGCAATCCAAGCCATCTGAATTGCAGCATTCAATTCATCCTGTAATTTTATCATTCTGTTCATCACTATTTCATCTCCTCTTTCCACTCTCAACACCAGCTAACCCATTGCACCAGACTCACAGCCATCACCTTCTTCAGCTTCCTTCCAGCACCATCAGAATTTCCCACAGCTAGTACCACCTATAACAACTCATATTCATCCATATCTTGCTACACTCATCAGAAACCCAGAATAATTCGAACCCGCATCTACAAATTGAGTTACACAATACCCATAATTAGCCACCACTAGACTCATCATAACCTTCTCATCTCCTTGCCCCAAACCATCAATAACTTCTCCAATCAGAGCCACTGCCACCTGCAACAACTCACCAGAACCACACAAATCTCATCTCAGTTTCTGTGTCCTTGCAGTTTATATTAAGCCTATGACAATCAACAGATTCACATCAAACCCATCTCCTAAATCGACAGAGAACTGAAGTTCTTCATTCCTCTAACCCCCATCTTCTTATCAGTACCAGAAGTACACACCCATGTATCAGAAACCCTAATTTCAACAATCTCAAACACAACAATCAACAATTGAATCGAACCCCAACTTCTTCTTAGACATGGCACCATTTGATACTCTGATTTCATCACCAAAATCAACAACACAGTCCCTGCTCAAACCCACAACTGTGTGTTTTCTTGACTTCCGATCTAACTATCTCAACCATCTCTTCCATTTCAACTGTCATTAACAGATTCATCTCCTCTATTTCTCGTTCGAGAACCAAAATCGCCAACAACAACCGCCTTTTCTCCTCTCAATTTCAGGTGGAGGTGGAGTGAGTAAAGAATAGACAATGATGAAAGATTTGATTTCTCTCTGAATTTTAGTTCTTGTGTTAGAAGAAGATTGGATGTATCCACCCCAGCGGATGGGATAAGGGCCACCTGTTCAGAATGACTTGTCGGTTTCAGATAACCGACACCTTAATTCTTCGACTCAACTATCGGTTACGGGAAACTGACAGCTCTTTCTTCGCCTCTACCTTGCACAACCTAGCCCGCTCCAGGTATAGCTCATATGTGAATTGACCTTTTCGCCCTTTTTCACTCTAAATGAGTGATTTCTCTCCTTTCGCTCCAAAAGACTCCATCACACCTGATCTCTCAAAACTAAACATAAGAGATGCAATTCCCAAGAATAATATCAAAGAAAGCATAAATACTAGATATAAAATTAGGTGTTTTACAACACCTATCAGGTTCCGGTTCTCGTATGCGTTTGTCCTTTATAAAACGAAACAAAGATTTCCCGGATCAAAACAACAGTAAAATATGATTTATCGACAAAAAGAAAGGGGATCTGGCGGTTATTGAAATGGAGTTAGGGTTACTGTTGCTAATAATGATCGATTTTTAGAGATGATTAAGCATGGATTTTAGAGATGGTTACTGAAATGGAGTTAGGGTTTGTTGAAGAATGAAGTTTTTCTCTGAAAAGAAGATGAAAACAAGAAAGTTTTCATCTGAAAAAATAAAGAAGAAAAATAAGATATAGTTCACACGTGATTGGTGAGGATAGTGAAGTAATTTTAACTCTTTTGGACCTCAGATTTTTTTTTTTTTTTTTTTTTGATGGACTATAGATTAATCTGGATCGGCTTTTGGGGACCAACCAGCAAAATTCTCTTATTTTAATGTAATGTGAAGCTAAGCTACTTTTGTACCTCTTTTTAAGCAGTTTGTACAGAGCTAGTTTCACTGGCAATTAGTTTTATATTCGACCAGAGGTTCAAAGGGTGGTTTAAAGTCAAATATGGTTGTTGCTTCTTCAATTAAAGCAGAAATTCTAGTCATAATATTTATTAATAATGTGGAAATCTCTTACGAGTACACAGGGTTTTCACAAATATAAAATTTAAACGGTATATTATTCTAAATATTAGGGAAGAAAATCAAAAAGAAGCTTTCATTTTTCAATTTGGATGTCAAGAGGGATATTCATTCTACAAATCTACTAAACACGTAGTATCTCTTTGGTTTCCTCAAATATCCCGCAAAGCCGCAGTTTGTATATATTAGAGAAGTCTTACAGTTTTTTTATGTTCAAATTTAATATGCAGTTATTTAGTATTTCATCAGCTTTTTTATATTCAATTTTTTCCTTCCAAAAGCTAGATTTTCAAAAATTTATTAGAAATATATGCTGAAAAAATAAACATAAAACAAATGACACCAAATCAATTTTTTATGACTAGCTAGTATGTTAACAGAAGTCACACAAAATGAACAATAGGCATCTTATGATCGCGCCACTCCATCGGATGCTGCAGTAAATTTTGTAGATTAAAACATAAGTAACTTGTAGGGTCCCGCTAAGAAAATTCAGTTTTTTGCAGCTCTTGGAGTTGGTTGGCTATTTACTACTAAACCACCCTGATATAATGGCTTAGTGATCTAATGGTGCCACATTCATACATTCAGGATTATTTACTGATCTGATAAACCATTGGATCCCTGATTTAATTGATCCTAACTAAAAATGTGATTGAAAAAAGTGATCTGATGCAGTAAAAAAACAATAAAGGAATCAAGTAATTGAAGAAGAAAAATGAAACATTTGATTAACCTGTGAACACCATTGGATCTATCATGTCTTACAGCCTTACACCAAGGAAAGGATCGAGTTTCCTTCCCAAGGGTCTGAACAACAGTGCTAGAGGCTTTAGGGAACGAGAAACATTATGTTGGAAGCTCCGAGTCGTTTCAAAAAAAAACAGTAAACTTTAATCTGGGGGAACCGTGATTTGGAAGATCAAACAATAAACCTCAAAATTGGATACATGTCTATACACCAAGGAAAGGATCGAGTTTCCTTCCCAAGGGTCTCAAAACTTTAGGGAACGAGAAAATTATTGGATGCTCTAGTAGCTCTCAAAACTAAATATTGGATGCTCTAGTAGCATTAATTACATAGATACTCTATTGTGTTAAACGCTCTACTTAAAACTGAACACAGCAAGAAAGATAGCTCTAATACATTTAGAAACCCACAAAAAAGATAAATAAAATTCAATTTGACCAGCAATGATCTGGATTCGCTGACTCAGAAACATGTTCCATATTGAAAAGGTCCAGAGCAGGTACTTCTATGTATGAAAAATCACAACGATTTACCGGATTATATGTAGGTATGTGCAGATAGATTTCTTCCAACTTCTGCTTCATCTGCGAATAAACTGTGTTCTTCCTTCTTGACCCTTGCTTCCTATATCCCTGATTCCGGTTCATCACAAGTGTTATTTTCTCCATATCTGTTGAAATAGCTATCAATTAATACTAGGGCTAAGTGGCAAAATGTCCCAAAATCGACCTCATGTTGTGAAAATGCCCCGGACATTAGAGAAAAGATTTAAATACCCCAAAATCTTATCGAAATGCCCTAACCGTTACTTTTACCGTTAGAGATGGTTATGTGGTCAAGTTAACACGCATGTGGTCCCACACATGTGAAAAGATAACATTTATACCCTTATGACAAATAAGCTGACATAAGGAGGACTGTTTTGGACGGTCGCCACTACCAAACGAACAACCACCAACCACCATCACCACCACCTCCACCACTACCACCACCATCCCCACCACCGCCACCACCATCACCACCACCTCCACCACTACCACCACCATCCCCACCACCGCCACCACCGCCACCTCTAACGCTTCCTCCTCCACCACCACCACCACCGCTATCGCCTCCGCCTCCACCACCACCACCACTACTACCGCCACCAACACCACTATCACCACCACCGCCACCACTACCACCACCACCGCTGCCACCACCACCAGAACCCTAAATCATGAACCCCAAACCCTGAACCCAAGGCCATGAACCCTAAACCCAAAAACCATAGATTATGTCGAAGGGCAAAAAAGACCATTCATAATACAGTTGACCAGTCAAAATCTCCCAGAAACCATAGATTATGTCGAAGGGAAAAAGAGACCATTCATAATACAGTTGACCAGTCAAAATCTGTCAAAATGCCTCATTTTGACTATAATATGTAAAAGTAACGGAATGGGGCATTTTGATAAGATTTTGGGGCATTTTAATGTTTTCCCTAACGGCCGGAGCATTTTCACAACCTTGAGGTAGATTTTGGGGCATTTTGCCACTTAACCCTTAATACTAAGATCAAAACCTCAGATTACTTTCTCCCACACAAGTGACTAGGAAAATGCACACATTATTTGCAGCAAAAACACTCCAATATAAAGGTGAGATACATATAATAAAGAAAAATTACCTACGTATCGTGTCTTCCCTACAATTGCCTTAATTTGTCTGCAAGTCACTGCTTTGTACCTCCTCAATTTTACTTGATTCCAAGATTTGTGTTTCTTCTTCACCTAATTCTCTTAGTGTAACCAAGGAGTTCTTGTGTGGGAGTATTTGACAAACATCATAACCACAATCCACGAGCATTTTAGAGGTTGAAGATTTTGGCTCATAAATATAGAGATGGCAATCCCGGTCTTCTAAAACACAACCACTCTTGGTAAAGCCAAATGGAATTTCTGTGACTAGAGTGAACTCTTTGCTCCAACTCAATGAATGATATTTTTCCTGCTCTTTCAATAACCATATTTCGGATTCAGACCTATCATCTTTTACATGCTTGACGTTATAGTGTAAAAATCCATCCCAAACTCCCAAACGAGGTACAGCCCTATTACGAAATTGCAAAGAAGGTGGCATTATATGTCCACAAAACTTTTCCTCGGCCATATCAAAGACCACAATCCTTTCTTCCTTGTCTGTCCAATAAAGAGCTCCATTCGAAAAGGCACCATTTATGCAATGTGATATATCCAAATTGTAGTTGAGATTTCCAAGGTTTCTCCATCCATTGCCACTTCCAACAGTGTATATCTCCACCTCCAGGGTAGCTTCTCCTCGTCCAGCAGACAGTCTAGTGCATATTATTCTGACAACTTTGTACTCATTAGTTGATCGAAGGTACCCGAATCCACTAAACATAATGTTGCATTTTGAGTTTAGGAGACTATTAGACTCCGGAAGAATTACACACTCTCTGGTCATGGGGTTACAAATACAAGCAGGTACGTAAATTTCTTTATCTTGGCTCAGCCTCCCATATAGACAAATTAAGCCATTTAAAGAACCAACGATGAAATGGCATATAAATGGAAGAGTTAAATTGATTCTTCTAATTCTACTAACATTCTCCTGATTCTCATTGTATTCGAAATAATAGAGTTGGTTCAATTTAAAAGGGTAATTCTCACCCGTGTCAATGGAAAGAAAACTCAACTTACCATAATCAGCAGAAGAATTATGGTTGAGATGTTGCAAGTACATCTTCGAGAATGAAGGCTGACGAACTAAACCTTTCCAATTTGTGCATACCGATTTGCAATCAATCACTGATTCAACCAGTAAACGAGCTAATATGTCTAATGTGATTTCTACGGGGAGAAACTTGAAATAGTCCATCAAGTCTCTTGTGGAACAAAGATGGGTTTAGAAAACCCTAGGGTTTGAACAAGCGGTGGATGACAAGATTAACGGAAATTGGACTCTGTTTTAAGTTAAATTTTCAATTTCTCATGACTATATGAGGCTATATTTTCTTGGAATAGTCGAATTTCCAAAATTGCTCCGACTTTGCTTTCCATAAATCCTTTCCAAAAGTTCCTTGAACCTACTCAAAGTTGTTGTTTTGAAACGATACTTTTATGAATTTCTCACACAAACACGTAGTTCTCATTTTCGTTTGGTTCATTTTTAGTGAGCAGTAATCGGAGGCACTAAGCAAATGCCAACTGGATGTAAGACTGATGATCAAGAAGCTTCAAAATATATTCCAATTTGTACTGCATTTAATGGTTTTTCCGAGTGAAAATACAAATTCTCAAGAGCTGAGAAGTTTCGGGAAATTGGGAGGATGTTGAGTTTACTCCACACTAAAATTCCAAGACTGAAATTGAATTTGGCAGTATATCACACATTTTAAGAACGAGTTCGATTGTTCAACAAGACTATGGGGAAATACCTATTTTTTTTTTTTTTGCTTGATAAACTCAGGAGTCGGGTCTAGTCTTAATCCGTAGAATTTTTTCGAAAATGGTTTTGGTATGTTCTTGCTAATGTAAGTGGCGTCATTACCAAACCGGACATGGGTTTTTTTATTGGATGTATCCTCCTCCAAAAGTATTGATATACAAATATAGGTCCACCAGTCAATTTTACCCCTAAAATTTAATTTTATAGTACTTTGATGTCCTCAAAATTAGAATCCTATTTTTGGGTTGAAAATGGATGAGTTTTTGGGGTTATTTGGGGTCATGAAATAACAGCCCATACCACCCCTTATCCATCATTTTTTCTAATGTCTAATATACCCTTAATTTGATTAGTGTTAATTAACTTGATTAAGCTAATTAATCAGTCTTAGTGAATCAATTAGACTAATCAAAACTATAATCTTTTGAAAATCAAAACTTGATTTTTTTGAGTTTTGAAGAAGGAAAAATGATGATTTTGGTGAAATTATTTTGAATTTTTTTGAAGCAAAATGATAAAACCCTTCATCACAAAACTCAAGATAAGCTTATAATGAACTCCCAACATCAATTTCATCAATTCAAATCCGTAAAAAATATGAAAAAATTTGGAATTTGATGCTCTTATGGCCTGGATATTGTGTTGACACAGCCGAATCCACTTATTACGGCTTGGATATGATGACTTCCCAGCCATAAACTATGAAAACGGCTTGGATATAATGACTTCCCAGTCGTAAATTCTGAAAACGGATGGAAAGTTAAGAACTTCAAGCCGTTATTCAACGAGAATCTCCTGAGTCTGTTTTACGGCTGAGAATTCTTATATTTCCCAGCCGTAATTGAATCTGTAAGTTGAGAAATTTTGTATTTTCAACATGAAAATTAGTAATACTTTCATTAATTAGACCACAATAAAACCCATTACATACTTAATAGATCCCCGTTACAAAGTTGGTTTTAATAACATCCCTTTCGATGTGTTAAGAAGTCTTTGATGATGGTGAATTGAGCTTCCAAGTTGAAATCATAACCTTTCCATTTTCTCCATTCCTTCTTAGCTTGAGCCACGAATTCTCTATCAGTCTCACCTCTAAGTTGAAGTTGGCTGCACATACGACGTAAAGCCATATATTATTCCACATTTTTACGTATGTCTGAAAATCGAAGATACAATTCAACCCTATCGCGGTTGTTAGTGTTACCTGTTTCACCACAAAAATTCTCAAAAATATTACTCCAATACGATTTAATGGCTAAACCACCTTGCTTTCGTTCTTTTCCCTTCTTTCGATAGCATAGTACAAATTTTTTGCAAAGAGAAAAGTCTTCTTCCAAAGTAAATTTGGGTTTATCCTTTGAGTACATTGCATTGAGTTTGTAGGAGTTTAAGTAGAGATTATTAGTGTAGAAGGAGTGAATTTGATTTGGAGAGGATGGTTATACGGAGATGGGAGTTATTTCAAGTTTAAATAAGTGGACAGCTAGAACCTTTTATAGATCAGTCTTCAAACGGATCTATTTTTCAAAATTCAAAAAACTAGCCGATATGCTTTGGTATTCATAATTATAGGCATTTAAGGCTTGGAAAGAGCAGAAGAGACCTATCCGTTATTATGTATAAACATGTTGGATTTTTGGGGTGTCATATTTACGGCTCGGTGGTTCAAGCCGTAACACTTAAGTGTTTTTTTTGTCAGAATTACGACCCGGATATATATTTAATTCCAAGACGTAATTATGTTGCGGCTATGAAATACAAATGTCAACCAAGCCGTAAACCAGAGCTCCATTTTTTGTCAGTTTTACGACTAGGAAATCCAACCGCAAATAAAATAACGGCTAGGAAACGTAGCCGTAACATAGGTTCAGTTAAATTTTGAGTATCCAGGGAAACATACGGCCCGGTATTTCCTAACCGTTTTTTTATAACGGTCGGGACTTTCTATCCGTAATTCTGTGAAACTAAATTTGACAAGGATTATATGCACTTTCGGCTAGATTATGTGAAGGATTGACCTAGCCTAAAATGCACAAAAATTTAGTGAATCTTGATTGATTCCTCAGTTTTCTTAGATTAGACAATTGTAAAGACTAACATTCGTTAATAAATACAAATTTTTAAATCACAAAAAAATTTTTATCCATCCAAATCCATAACCAAACCACAAAAAAAGTAAATAGTCATTCACTTTCACTTGATCCATCCTCCGAAGTGGTTTCCAAAAATGCATCCACATCGTCCCTTGCCTGAGGTTCCACAACTTCATTTATAACTCTAGATTTTCTACCTCGACCGCTGTCACCTTGAGTTGGAGCCTTTTTACCTCCACCACGTCCACCTCGAGCACTTGTTCCACCTTTTGCAATTGGTCCAGTACCTCGACCACCTCGAGCACTAGTTCCACCTTTTGCACATCGACCACCTCAAGCACTCGTTCCACCTTTTTCACCTCTACCACCTCGGCCGGATTTTCGTTGCTTAGATAAAACTTGGTCGGGGGGGTGCCTGAGTCGTCGCTAGGAGAAGGATACCTAGACCTTTTAGATCTCCTTGGTGCTTCAACAGGATATAAACCTCCTTTCTCAGGGAGTATTATTCATTTAACTCGATTCTGCATTAATCTGATCTCAGCTACCGTTAAATCCTGACCCAAATCAATCATACGTCTAAGGTCTTTGGCCACCCAATTAACTCGCTCAACCTATTTTTTCATATCAAACACACGTACTCCGATTATTCATAGATAATTAAAAAAAACATCATATAAAAACATAATTAGTAGTATACGTACCACCATCTCCCGCCAATCATTTTATTCACTCCTTGGTGTCTTTGAACTCTCTTTCTCTGCATTCCTATAATGTTTTCGCGCCTCCGGATCCAAATTTTCCACATAAGGATGAGCCCACTCTCCATACCATTCCATGTAATTCGCATCCTCTTGGGAAGTACCATTTTCTGCTTCAAGGAGTCTTCTACTCATTTGGTTTGATTCTTCGGAATGAGCATTCCAATGGTCGATTGTCGGTGCATTTTTGTAGTTTAATTTCACCTGTTTGTCCTTAAATTGGGATGTTCCTACGCTCAGTGGAAAAGGAGTCTCTAAAGGCACAATTATCTAGAAAATACCGATTTGGCGGAGCATTCTACGAGGATCTAAAATGATGAACCCGGTTGCAAGAAACAAAGGTCCCATATAGGTTTCCACATAAGAAAAGACTCTATCATCAATTTCCTCTTCACCATCCTCATCAAGTTTCAAATATGGATCAAAAACCACATCTTCAATTGTCAAAGCATCCAATTTTTTACTCATGTTGACCATTTCCGTCTCTTTGTCCTTGTGTTGGGTCCCTCCAAAAGGATATCTCCCTCCTATAGGTTTATCTTGAGCCCAATCTGTATTCCGAGGAGGCCTCAAGCTTTTAAAATGGTTGTAAGCCCAAGACTACGACAAAAAATTAAAAAAATTGTTTATAAATAAGTTATTACACTGTATATATAAAAAAAAAAAACAAATAAACATTTGTTATATTAAAACAAAAAGATACCTGGACAAGAGCAACACATCCCGTAATTTGTGTTTCATTCCATCTTGAATCTTTGGAAAGACATTCCAACACATCAGCAAGGAGGGCGGTGCTCCACGACTACCTAGGTACCTAGTTTGTTTCCTTATCCAGACTGAGAGTCTTCAACCACTACAAGTAACATGCATTTACCTTATTCCCTAAGAAATCGGGGAAAAGGACGGTCCCAAGAGCATGCAACAAGTAAGCTATAGCCATATGTCTAGCTCTTTCTGCGTCCATCACCACCAATACACGATCCGCCTTGCGTTTAGAATCCCCAAACCGTGCCCTTAGATGAACCAAATTAATCTTCCTTGACGTATTTACTGCTTCACTAAGTACGCCTGGTGTACTAGATTGTCTCTTAGATCTAGGAGGTACTCCAGACCAGATCTCAAACTCTTCTTCAGCTTCATCTTTACTCCAACCAAGACAGTTCTTCGCCAAGGAACAAAGCTCATCAAAAGGCATGGAATTGTTGAAACCCTCAAACAATGCCTTTCCTTCCAAAGCTAGACCAGTGATTTGCTTTGCGTCATCCGGAGTGATAGTCATCTAGCCGAATGGGAGGTGCAAAGTCAGGGTTTCAGGCCAAAATCTTTTTCTGAAACCAATAACTGTGACAACATCATATGTCTTCTGCAAAGCATCGATTCCAGACCACAACCCCGAAGCTCTGACCAAAACTTGCACATCTGGATGCTCATCGTCCAAAGGCCAAAAATTTGCTTGTTGGTGCTTTAGTTTTGGGACAGCTTTATCCGGAAACTACCAAAAAAAAAAGGGTTATAAAAATAATAATCCATAACAAAATGAATATAACATATATGTAATTTGATTCATTACCTTTGTGCCACAAACCCTATGTGCCCATGAAGAAGTGTAGCCAATCAAGACGGAACAATCTCTTGGCTCACCCCAAGGTCTCCCATTCTTCTTGGGAGGTAAAGGATGCATGGCATCAATTACTTCTCTTGGCGATGTCTTAGGTTTATACTTCTTCTTTCCCTCCTTCTTGCCCTCCTCTTTGCCCTCCTCGACTACGACTTTACCTTTATCAATAGCAGCAGCACCACTAGAAGTGCCAACTTCAGTACCTCCGGTAAGAACCAGTACACCTTCATTTCCACCACAACTAGAAGTGCCAAGAACTTCAGTCACAACAACTTCAATTTCTTTAGTAATAGCAACTTCAGTTCCCTCAGCAACTCCAACTTCAGTTCCTCTAGTGACTCCAACTCCATCTCCTGCAGTCACAACTCCGATTGCTTTCCTTGCATGTGCACCCAATGGTTTTGAGTGACGATCTTGCGGAGTAGGATCACTAGAAGGTGTTACTTCTTGGGATCTTTTCTTCTTCTTTCTTTCCCTCTGTTCCGAGACAAACAAGGCAAGAAAACCAAAAGTATATAAGAAATACGTCTGGAAAATTAGACAGGACCAATCCGAAAACATAAATTACGGCTTGGAAAAATGCAAAGTCCAAGACGCAAAACATATTACGGATAAGAAACTTTCAATCGACAAAGCCGAAAACAATACTACGGCTAGGAAAACCCATACGACTGTATATTGCAAGTTCACAGTAAAACACAGGGCCTAACACGGCTAGGAATTTCCAAGACTTAATGTAAAATCGGTTAGGAAACTGTATATTACGGTCAAGATATAAATATATGGTTGGGAAAAACGAGACAAAACAACAGAACAATTGAAAAAAATTGAACACAAAAGAACATACGGCTAGGAATATCCTAGCCGCATAATACTGGTTACGGATGGGAATGTTCCATCTCGTACACGTCGATTTAGTTATGGATGGGAGTTCTTATATATCCCATTTGTGTTATATATAAACGGCTTGAAAATCGACAATTCCCAACCGTGGAACCTATTTACGGCTGGGAATATAAGAACTCCCAGCCGTAAGCATTTTCAGAAACCGTTTTTTCAGACCTAAAATTTTCGAAACCAACTGATTAATCAACGAAACGCTTAAATAAAGACTTGGTTTTTGAATTCATAACTTATTGCTATCATATCAGGAGATTCGATGGCTGGTGGAACTCCTGCATTCACACTGGCTTGATCTTCACTTTCATCTTCAGTGGATGAAGTTGATTTCTCTGCTTCAGTAGGAGGTTGATTCGACTGGGATTCACCTAGATTTTCCTTCGGCTTCATGGTTTTATTGAATGAGTTTAATCGACGACGAATTTTTTTTGAATCGACGATTAATCGTTGAAATATGTTCAATGGAAGAAGAAAAGAAGAAGAAGGAAGAAAAAAGAAAATGAGAAGAAGAAGAAGAAAAAGAAGAAGAAGTAGAGGAGGGGGCGGCATTTTTTATCTTTTAATGTTGTCCGTTTTTTTCAGTTTTTTTTTTTTTTATTAGATTAGGTAGTTAATGAGAGGGTATAAGGGGAATAAATTAAAATTATGGAGGATATTTTAGAATTTTTACACAAATCTGATCTCCCCCTATAACATTTAGACTCCATTTAGTAAAATAGCCCCCAAAATCCATTACCCCCTAGAGCCCCAATAATAGGATTCCAAAATTATTCGAGCTTTCCTATATTTTTCTAAGGAGTATAAACAGATATACCCGTGCTATTATACCCGATAGACAAACATGCCCGGTGTATTTCACGTTTGCAAAATATACTCCAGTTTTGAGTTTTCCATCCAAATGTAGATTTTTCGAAAAATTTGGTCAGACCTAAATGAGAATATGAATTGAAGATTACAATTTTGTCCTTAAACTTGGAAGGCTATGATTTAATCTTGGGCATAGGTATTAACGCAACCTAAATCTATCCCTCTTCATTTGTTTTTCTTTCTCCATCTCCGTTCTCCTTCCCGATCTGTGTTCTTCGTGTTGTTCTGGTAGCAATAATGATAATATTTTTTTTTTTTTTTGATACAATCCGCAGGGTTAAGGAAATCCTAACCAAAACAAAAAACAACTAAGAGCGAAAATAAGTTTTAAGACTACTCTCCTCCTTCAAAATCTGCAACAACTCGGGACTAAATTTCCCAGGATTAAGTTCCAAATACTCCTCCAATGGGTGTGTAGCAGCTAGTGAATCAGCTGCACGATTTGTTTCTCTAAAAACATGACTCACTTTAACCCTTCGAAACCACCGATGAACCTGACTAACATGTCTCCAGAGGTGAATATCCTCCCAACAAGGCTTAGAGTCCTTACCATTGAATAACAATAACGATAATCTTATTCTTATTAACATTAATGAAATTATAGAATCAATGGTATTTTATCATCTTCTTGAATACATTAATTATATTGTTATATTTCACCATCTTCTCAAATACATTATCAATAGCAATATTGGATGTGGTGGTGGCTCTACAATTTGTGTGAAGTTTAATGGTTATTAGAAGAGATCGTGATTACAAAAGATCCACTGACGCATTATTCCTCTTGGGGACATTTTAATCTCCATGAACAAGACAATTTTGAATGGTAGAATATTTTACATGCCATCTTTGTGGTATAACCGTATAAGTATGATTCCGTTTTACACATTCTTGATGCATTTGAGTATGACTTTTACTCTACATAGAAATTATACTTAGGAACCCAAGCTTGATTCCTTTTTCTTCTATAATCCCATCACAAAGATGGTACATGTATCTTGCATAAAATACAAGATCCTAGGCTAGAAACAATTGTTTGATTAAGTTTATTCATATGAACTAATTTAACCTGGCTAGTTTGGGGCCTAGTCCACTTATTCGAGGCCTAGTTATGGGGTCCAAAATTTCACAAAAAGTCTAATTTGCCCCCAAATCAATTCTTAAAACTAACTCATGTAAATACCAATCCATCACAATTTTCAGCAAAAATCCAAAAAACATAAAAATCAAAATCAAAAAAACTTTCTATTTTCATTTTAATCTTTCTAATTCTCAAAACCTTAATGAAAAAAATAATTGATCCTCTTCTCCAAGGATCTCCGATCCAACCAAGAAAAAGGTAAGTCTCCATCATCTCGTTCTAGTATTAGCATTTCTTCATTGATTTACATGTTTAAATCTTTAATTTTTGAAAACCAAAATCTCTGATCTTACCCAGAATCGGTTTATGATGACATATCGAATAAACCGATTATGGGTTTTGATCTTCGTCCATAAAGAGCATGCAGAGAAATCTGTGTATATGATGATTAACGTCCACCAATTCTTGGTTCGTAACAGGAATATGAAAAGACATCACCAGATCCGGTTTATAAGTGCATGCATGAACAAAAGATGTTTCTAGGTAGTAATTTTCTTTTTTGAACTCTTTGCTTCCACATCGGATTTTATTTGCGCGTTAGTATACCGATTTTGAATTTGTCTCTTCATATTCCATTTGACAATCGGTTTTTATAAATGTATCACTTAAACCAATTTTTTATGTTTGACATCATGTGTGTTTTGTTGTCGAGAATCGGATTACATATGTTATATATGTATCACATAAACCAATTTTTATGTTTGACATTCCTATGTGTTTTGTTGTCGAGAATAGGATAATATATGTTTAATTATGTACGGATTGTTAACTAGATTTTTTTTTGTTTTTCTTGTCATTATGGACTTCGGCCACCTAGAATTTTACTCTCTGGATCTCTTTCATGAGGATATTCACAGGGCACCACAACTCGTTCCATAGAGAAGCCTTTACAAGTTTGCAAATAGGCGTGAGACCCATCTGGAGCAAGCCCTCGCACTGGTAAACAAGCTTGCACTGGAAGAGACTTATGAAGTCATCAGGTTCACGATGATAAAGAGGGATTTGATTTCAGCTGAAAGGGATCGCCATAGACATTTGGAAGGTATGTTTGAACAAATGGATGAATATCAAGCCATAGACAAAAGATGTTGTTGATGATACTCCTGCTGTAAATGCTACTGGTGTTGTTTCTCCTGATGCCGGTGTTCCAAGATTTATAAGTTTATTTCTTTAAGTTTAAGTTTTAGATATTAAAATCTTAAGTTTTTAATATTTGGTTGTTAAAGTTTTAAGTTTTTAACACTCTTTTGATATGGTTAAGGTTTATATTTTGGATAAGCCTGGTTTGAACTTAATGCACCTAAAGTTTTAATTATAATTATGTGTAGCGTAAAACAAGTTTATGCATGCTCAATAATTATGTTACCCAACCACATGCCCACAATCGGGCTACTCGATGTTTCAACAACATAAACCGATTGTAGGGTCCATAACGGAATCAATTTATGTGTGGTGTCAGTATAATTCGATTCTTCATGCCTTAGAAATGCTGTTTTTTCTGTATTTTTTTCTAACTAGAATCGGATCACATGTGCATTTATGTAAACAAATTGATATTGGTGAAAAACAAAATCGAATTTTATGGACCTTCGAGAAGACCGATTGTTCCCAATTATTTCATTTTTGTCGAAAAACATAGTTGTTGGGGGTCTTTCTCTATATATAGAGACCTCATCCTTGGACCCCATTTTCCCCAAAATTGCTCATTATATTCCCTCTCACTCCATATAAACCACAATTACTCTTTCTACAAAACAACACAAACCTATTTACATATACCCTCCAAAGCTCATATCATTATCTACTCTTTCTAATTCTCCAATACCTCTACATACAACAATGGTATCATTTGATTTAAGTGAATATTTATCCATCAACAAAGCATGGTACTCTGAAACTCGAATTAAAAATCAGTCCTCCGTAAGGGTAGATGGCGAAACCTTTTGGACAAAGGTATATAACAAATATAGGGAAGATTTTGGGAACCCGAATGGAAGAAGTTTTCAACAAATCCACAAAAAGTCATCGAAAATGCAAACTTTCTTATATATCTATCTAACATCGGATTTTAAACGCTAGCCACTTTAGATTGTCCATTGAAAAATTTGTAAGTATTTTTTTGAATTATTTTACGTAATCCACATTGTTTTATGTTTCAGTGAAACACCACTAACTAAGTAAGTTTGAGTCTTGTTTTTGTAGCACGAAATCGTGAAAACACGCTACTTGGAGGAAAAGGGGAAGCATTCGCATTCGATGCAAGCTATCACTTCATGGTATCCAAACTTGCGGAGTATGTCCCGGAATTTATGATGGGTGAATCAGACTCGGCCCAAAACTATCCAGGTAAGCAGGAAATACCATATGGTCATAGAAATAATATATTAGAGTGAGTTTGTTCGAGTTTACCTAGTCAACTATCTGCTTGGTCCTTTTTTAAAATATATATTATTGTTTGGTCATAAAAATTAGGGTTTGGTCCTAGGGTGTACAATACCCAACGGGATAACGTCACGGATGATGTAATTTTCTTCTAGGGGTGACAGAAATAACCTTTTCGGACCATATAATATATATACTCAATTATTAAGAGAGAAGAAATTATTTTTCAGATATTATCATTAGTGGAAAATACCATATGGCCCTAGAAATAATATATTATATTGTTTTGTGTGTGTGTGTTCATGTAAATAATGAAATATGTTTTTAGATCTTGAATTGTTAGGTGTTCATCTTAAAGAATGAACTCAATTATAGGTTTGAATTAGGTAGTTTTTGATAGGTGTCCATTTTGTCGAATGAACTTTATTTTACTATAGGTTCTATCAGGTGTTCATTTGAAGAATGAACTCTGTTTTCATATATAGGTTTTATCAGGTGTTCATTTGAAAGAATGAACTCTGTTTTCATATAGGTTTTATCAGGTGTTCATCTGAAAGACATAACTCTTTTTTTTTTGTCATAATGATGAAGTTTTGTGTTGTGTTCATTTTACAGAATGAACTCTGTTTTCATATGTGATTTACTTTGATTTTATTAGGTGTTCATTTGAAAGAATGAACTCCGAAGTTCATCCGACACAATGAACTGCGACAAAAAATAAGTAGGAATTAACATAAAAGGGTATTTTGGTCCATTTAATATTTTTAAATAATTATGGACCAAAAAAAAAGTGTGTTTTCCTGCTGAACCAAACTGTTGTGGTCCCATTTATAAATGGACCAAAAGATAATCGATTATTTCCAGGTAATTTAACCTTAACTAATTACGGACAATTTACATAAATATGTTTTAAAAAACAATCGGCCAAGGATTTGTTACCACATTTTCGTCAATTATGGTTACTCACATAATTTTTGACCAATTAAAATTATTCCCATTAATTGGGAAATTTGAAGACCTACATATCTCCACTCCTTTAAAAGGCTAAGTCATATGAGCTCCCACGTCGCACGGTGAGTGTAACACCCCTCTCAAATTAAATTAGATAAAAACTTTCAATTAGAGCAATTCTGAAGAGGACAAGTGGCGGAACACTATTGGTTGAAATATTAAAACATGAATTACACTTCGTTTACACCCTGTATTTAACTGACCGTTTGTAACACCGTTAGCAAAAACGTGGGTATACAATACTTATGTGTGAATTTACACCTAACTGATTACTTACACTTGGTTTACACTAAATACTTAACTGGACGTTATTGACGACCGTTAAGTGAACAATACGCCTGCGAGAAATCTAACGCATAAACTAACGTATTAGGTTTCCTCCTACCCTACTTTACTTCTTATTCTCTACTGAAAACCCATATCTGAATCATACCGTTCTCCAACTCAAACCCATGAACATCAGCGATGTTCTTCTCTGCTTTCTCATCTGCAACTCCATATCAAATACCCATTTCAGATTCCTCTTTTTTCATCTCCGATTCTTCTTCCCGGCGTTGAATTCGAACAAAACCCTAACCCATAAACCTAAAACCATCTCAGATCCATCCACTCATCCAAATTAGGTGATTCAAACACAAATCTGTGCTATTTGTTGTCTCAGTTCGACAACCCATTTTGCAATCCTCCCATACCAGTAAGAACTCATCAATCCCCTCTTCACAGTAGCAGTAGGAAGATATCCAGGAGAAACTGTTCATAGGAGAAACTCAGGTTCAATTCAGGTGGGTTTTAAATTCAGAGCCATATGTGTCTGTGGAAATGTCTAGGAGAAACTCAGGTTCAATTTTTGATTTTCTTGTTTGGTACAATCCCACCTTAAGTATTATGTTTCTGTAATTACATATATAGAAGTTTTATTTTCATTAGATCAGTTTGATTATTCGAATAGGTTGCTGATTTGGTCCTATTTCGATTAGTTAGTGCTCCTATTATTCTTCTCATTGTTTTTATTCTTTTGAGGTAACTTAGCTACTATATTTCTACCATATTATTCTTAAAGATCGAACAAGAGAGAGGAGAACATAAACGCGGAAGCGTAAAAGACTACATTGATATTAATCTTGGTGGAATACAATCTATTTGATATTTTTGATTGTTTGATTTTTCCTTTCTTACTTACTTACAAATGAATACAACATGCCTATTTATAGGCTACAAAAGAAGAAGAGAACTATGCCTATGGAGGCTAACAACTATGCCTTTGGAGGCTAACAACTATTCCTATGGAGGATTACCAAACCTACTAGACAATCTAGTATTCTTGTTTGATTTGTCTAACCCTAGAACACTCATTTTACACATGTTAATTGTCTAATATTGACTCTAGACATCCTAGATATTTCTAGGTTAGTCTAGATAGGTCTGAACTCTTGACTAAGTTGGTGTTGAATATTCAACACTCCCCCTCAACACCTACTTTCCAACTTCTCTTTATCTTAGACGTTTCGGTCCCCTTCATAGTTTAAGGATGTTTCGGTCCTCTTCATAGTTTAAGGACGTTTCGGTCCTCTTCGGAGGTTTAAGGACATTATGGTCCTCTTCGGAAGTTTAAGGACATTACGGTCCTCTTCGTAGTTTTAGAACATACGGGTTCCATCGTAGTTTAGGGACATTGCGGTCCTCTTCGTAGTTTTAGAACATACGGGTTCCATCGTAGTTTAGGGACATTGCGGTCCTCTTCATTTCAGTAAAATACTTCTTGTACTCTTTGGACAACTCATAGGATTTTCACCCACTTTTGTTGTTCTCTATCTCATCACCACTTGGTGATTGCTTCCATTTCTTCACAATCTTTTTGTTGTTTCTTCTTCTCTTCTTCTTTTGTTCCGGTCATGCTTTTGTTGCGAAAACCTTCACACTTCTTTGATTTTTTTTTTTTAAGATTCTCTCACAATCTTTCATTTCGTCAAGCTTCTGCCACAAGCTCTAACTATTCTTCTTCTTGCTATATTGTTGTTACAATTTTTCCACGCTATCCAGATGTGCCACATTTCGAATTCGTAATGATTTGCAATTTTGTGAAATTATTGTCACACTTATGTTTCCCTGATCATCCTTGCATTTAAACAAACATCTTGTCTGCATCTTCTCTATTTTGTTTGAGGCTTTCAGCCCATCTTCAAATCAGCTTCAACTTCTTCTTTGTTTCGATTTTTTTTTTTTTTAGGTTCCATGGCATTTGCCGGCCCAACATTTTTTTTTTATATATATATGAGAATGCTCCTGTGCGAATGCTTGACAGAGTTATCCCACGTGCATCATGGTGGATGGTCACTTTCTTTGTTCCTGTGCGAATGTGCTGCACGAATTGGTCTCTGCACGTGGGCATGTGATGGGAACACCTTTCTTTTCTAACAGCCAACCCATCATGTACTGGCAAGGTCCCTCCAATGACCCATCATTTCCCTGTTTTCTGCCTTTTTTTTTCATCACAATTTGTTTTTCGCCCCGCGTGCTTTCCGCTTTTGCTTTTCGCTTTGCGGCGCATTAGGTGTGTCGGTATCACACGTTTTCTCTACCATCTCGAGCTTCGGTCAATAATGGCAGCAGCCACTCGTTTTCCCTTCGTTCACTCTTCATCACTGCTCCTCGAACAACAGCCAAGTGCTCACGGCCATGACAAAGCAACAACAACATCCAACAGTTCTCCTTCGTCTCCTAACGGCAGCGGTAACGACTCCCAACAACTCCTTTGAACTTCATTGTCTCTGTATTTTCTCAAGCTCCAAGACTCCATCGAACTGAGCTCCTCGAGCTTTACTGCCATCTTGAGCTTCAGTTAATCACCGGTGAGAAACTTCAATGCCATTACCGAGTCATGCATGCCATGCTCGAGACTACCAAGCTCTATTTCATCTTCCACCGAGCTTAAAAATCATCCATGACTTGTTTTTTGCTGTCTAACTCTTCACGTCTGCACCATCACTAGCTCGAGCTCAGCCACAGCAAGTTCACTTACTTGCTCGAGCATCTCTGCCATGCTCTTCATCACCGATAATTTTCTCTCAGTCATGGCCATGCTTGAGATCGTGCGCTTCTTCCTCAGTTCATCATCACTCGAACTGCTGTCCATTTTCATCACAACTTCCGATAATGGCAACAACTCTTCTCTGCCATGAGCATCATCGAGACTCACTCCATCACAGCAGCAAATGCCAGCACCAAGGAAACTCAAACCATCTCCATGCATTCCATCATCTCCTGTGGTTGTCAATGACTTGAATCCATGCTTGAACTTCTTCATTTTTAACCCAAGACAAAAACCCATTCTCCACAGCAAACCCGAGCATCATCTTCCCCTATTTTTGTTCACAACCCGATAATGATAGCATCATCATCATTGGCTCGATCACCATCACCGAGCCATCTTCTCCGTTAACTACCATTCAACAAACCCGAGCAACCACTGCCATGCATGCAGCACCGTCTCTGCATTTCTCTTGTTCTTCCTGGCTGGTGATGATCATCACCCTTCTCTGCCATGCTCGATCTCCATATCACCCATGCATGTACCTTCCAGTTCGTTATCACTGCCAAGTGCCAAGCTCGAGTTCCATCAAAGTTGGCAGCAAATTAAGCTCGAACCGCAACCATCTCTTCGGCTTCTTCTCTGCAGTTTCATCACGAGTAACTTTCAGTGACTCCATCCTTATCATCGCTGCCAACATCTTCACTACAACAGTGTCACCATTTTTTTCTTTTCTTTTCTTTTCTTATCCCACAGCAACGATATCTTGTCTGCCATGTTTTCTCGGCATCAAAAAACATGCCCTAATTTTTTTTTTTTTCTCCATATCTTATCGCAACTTTGCAAACTCTTTACGAAAAACAACATGTAACTTCTCTTCCTCTCCTCTCTCCCTCTAACCTTGCTCTGATACCATCTTAAAGATCGAACAAGAGAGAGGAGAACATAAACGCGGAAGCGTAAAAGACTACATTGATATTAATCTTGGTGGAATACAATCTATTTGATATTTTTGATTGTTTGATTTTTCCTTTCTTACTTACTTACAAATGAATACAACATGCCTATTTATAGGCTACAAAAGAAGAAGAGAACTATGCCTATGGAGGCTAACAACTATGCCTTTGGAGGCTAACAACTATGCCTATGGAGGCTTACCAAACCAACTACTAGACAATCTAGTATTCTTGTTTGATTTGTCTAACCCTAGAACACTCATTTTACACATGTTAATTGTCTAATATTGACTCTAGACATCCTAGATATTTCTAGGTTAGTCTAGATAGGTGTGAACTCTTGACTAAGTTGGTGTTGAATATTCAACAATTATCTGTAGCAGGGTTTAAGAAATATTATGTTAGACTGAAGCTATGATGTTTACAACCTGTGTCCAACATGATTACGTCATTCATGAATTTTTTTAAAGTAAGTCACTGAAAATACTTATTATGATGTACTTTTTGTATAAATGTTTGGATTACACAAGTTGTAGAAATGTATAGATTAAGCAAAATAAAATAATGCATAATGAAGCAAAAGAGTTTTGCTAAGATAATGCAGCATAATTGGGTTGGGTCAAGTTTCAAATTATGATGAAGCCAAGCTTATGAAATGATAACCATGTTATTATCCAACTTAGATGTTTATGTAATAAGTAGTGCACATCTCACAGAAAAATCAACTGTTGCAGATTTTCATGGAAAAACTACTTAGTGGAGAAGGAACCTTAAGCAGAGAAGGTCCATCACTCCATCTTCTAACATGTAGATAGCTGGCCATGTTACCTTGAAATAAAATATGAGATGAGAAAGAACCTATTTTGTTTATTCTGAAACTACAATTTTACCACCTCAAGAGTTTACTTTATGTGTGTGGATAAATTGATGATTTTCATTCTTAGGTTGCTAGACCACACATCCTAGCATCTGTTTTCTGTTGGATTCAAAGAAATGGCGGATAATCCATTTTTTCTAATGAAACTGGGAAGATGGGTTTTGCATTGACGAAGTTTTCTGGGAAGTGGTGCTGCTATTGAAGTCAGAGAGGGTGAAACAGAGATTGTAGGGGCCGAACTGAAATGAATTTGGGGCTGAAACAGATGGGATTTTGTGATGGAAGGAGAATGAACTGGGTGGATGCTATGAATTCTGTGTTGGTATTGCTGTGGTGATTGTAGTTCGAGTTAAAGGCTGAAGTGGTTTGGTTGAGAATGGGAGGTGGTCTGAGTTATCGTTTGAATGTTCGAATATGTTGAAGATAATAAACCCGCTGCTGCTGAGAAGAAATGGGTTGCGAGTGAAATTGCTTGATTATGGTTTGAATTAGATGTATATTAGGATTTTAATCAGCATAAACTGATTCATTAAAGAGAAGATGATATTCACAGGGGAGTAGAATTGATGGTGTTCAGTTGCCAATAGTCGACTCAACCAACTTTGTTGTGACAATGGATATGGTGTTTATTAAAGTCCTTAGGCAGGGTATGCTTTTTATCTCCATTCTGTTTTAATTTTGTCCCGGGCTTAATCTAAACTTTTGATTCCTAAACTTTGACTGAACTAAATCTAGAGTTTGTTGTTTTTGGGTTTTGTAGGACCTAAGGAGCAAGAAGTGCAAATCATTGCAGCTCATGACCAAGGAGTCAAAAGAACCAACGGGCTTGATGCTTAAAACTATGGTGTAGCAAATTCTGTTGGTAATATGCTGGAGATTGATGGTGAGAATCCCAACTGAATCAATCTATCTTATTGTTCCAGTAAGTAAGTGCATGGGTATATTAGATTTGTCCCTGCAAGCTGGCTGCTAAACAATTGGAATTAATGGTAATTTGAGAAGTGAAATGATGATGTGAAATCACACAGTTGCAGTTCTTTATAGTTTGAACAACATTATCTGTTTGCATAACTGTGTATATATGGACTTCAATTTTAATTCTAATTCTTATGTAAAAAGTTCGTTTACCTATGAACGTGGAGCGGTTCTCTTCAGTATCGGTGGTACATTGAAAATCTCTTGCTTCATTATTATTATTATTATTATTATTATTATTTATTTATTTTTGTAATTTCTATTGAATTTACTTTCCATAGGACCCTTATTGCGAGCACCCTAGATTGCAAATGTGTGTTGTGTGCCTTTGACGTAGACCCTTTGGTCAGTTTATCATGTATAGCTTCTTTCCTCATACATTTCCTTTATGCAAAGGTTTTGTTTTAATTTTTGATTTTCTCATGTTGTATGCCATGTTTGTGTCATGTAAACCTATGATTGATTAGATATGCTATCTCCTTTTACCTTTAAAGTACCCCTTTACGTTATCATTTACCAAATATATATCGCGGTAAACTTTACATATGAACCACAACGCATTTGTGTTTAATATTCATTTAACCACCTATAAATATAATCAAGTTATGGTTATCTGATTGTAATTGTGTGTTTTATTTTTGGTTTTTATGTAGGTTCACAACCACATAGGACAGATCATCCCCCTTCCTGTTAAAGTAACGAGGAGATTGGAAGAGATGTATTCCATAAAATATCAGCACAACCATCTCATTGTACTGCTACAGAATCAATGTTCCTAGCAATATGAAATTATTCTGAAACGACCCCCTTCCAAACAAAAAAAAAAAAAAAAAGATAATAGAGTGGTAGTTGTACTATCTGAGTGTCTTACAATGTGATTTGAAGGAAAAAATATATCAATGGCAATTTTACTGAGCAAATCTCAGATGATTTAATTTTGAATTTTAAAATCTTTAGTTTTTGGTCATTCCAATCATTTGAATTTTGTTAAGTATCTTACAGGGGCGAGACGAAGCCAGTCACACCAAATCAAAGATCCCAAGCAACGGGGTGGGGCAAAGTCCCGCTACACCAAATCATAAAATACACGACCGTGCAACAAACAAAAAATGTTGGTGGATAGTTTGCGAAGCCGCCCGGTGTGTAACACTGGCACAAAATCTAGTCTAGGCTAAAAACTATTAAAGTTATTCTCATTAATTGTCTCTCATGTCTCTGATGAAACTTTTTGGCCTAGCAACTTCATTACATCTAACTGCTGATGCACAAATAATGTTCGAAAGCATCAAGATCGGTTCTCGTTAACTAGTTTAGGCGTTTCCTTTTAGAAATATATATATATTTTTTTTTTTTTGGATGATCTTGTATTCGATCATAACCCCATTGGTCTAATTTTTTGATAACTAGATCCTTAACCAATTGTTCTTCTCGATTATCTACCTTAAACTTATAAGATCTTTTTCATGTGAGAATTTTCATTTTCACCTCTCTTTTTTTTTGTGATTATTTCGATTTTCACCGTTCCTGTATGTGAAAAATTCGTTTTTCATCATTCTTTTCACCCTTGCTGTTTACAAAATAAAATAAATTTACAGTTTACACCTTTCGTTTTTGTGGAAATTTTCTATAGAAGGAAGTAATTTCCAAGGAGCTGTATGACTTCTGTTTGGACCAAGGGTATGCTGATTGCAACCTAATTGCCAAGTGGAAGAAGGTATTTTCTGATTGTTCTCTCTTTCTGGTATTCGATGAAATACTCTTAGTTTGTTTTGTTCTTAGTATTTGGATTAAAAACAATGTGCGGAGCAAACCCTACTACAAATGGTCCCAACTCCCTATCATTTAGTTCAGTGGTGACTGATTCCCACTATTTGTAAGTAGTCTTTCTCTGACTCTTTCGGAGCATTCTGAAAAAAAAAAAAAAAAGAGTACTGAGGATTGGTCCCTCTTTTCTACGGGTATTAATCATTATCTAGTAATTGTATCTTTATTAGAAGAGGCAAAAGTCGGAAAAATGCCCCAATTTGGATGGCTACCTTGGAAAAATGCCCCGATATTTGAAATCAAGTAAAAATGCCCCATTCTGTTTAGTATATCAGAAGGAGCGGTTAATGGTCAACAGTGTGGCGGTTAGAAGAGTGCAGTCATGATAATTGGTCTAGCTGATGACACTAGTAAGTCACAACTTAATAAACGTTGGCGTTGCAACCTTATTGAGTAACCCATTGCTTTAGTGATTTTGTTTATGGAATAAGAAAAGTATATTTGTTTTGGTATCTTGCTTGAATGCTTTACGGAACTCTGATTTTACCTTCATTCTAAAGTGTGTTGTGAAATATTTTGCTTTTACATTTTCTTTTATGTCCAATCAATCTTCAATCACCTGTTTTGCTATTAAATATCTATGCTGTCAGCTTGCCTTATTCTCTTATCCTTTATTTGAAATTGAAATGATTATTGATGTTATATTTCTTTTTTTCATATATTTTTCTCATGTAATAGTTGAATTTATCTGTAAATATGTATCGTTCAGACTGTAAATGCTTTTGTAGTATGGGTATTTATTGTATTTGTAGCATTTGTACGTTGTTTTATAAAATTTTCATTGGCTTCCAGTGTTCCACAACAACAACAAACCATAACATATTATATGATGCATAATGATATTAAAAGCTACTAATTATTCTCTAATTAGTTGGTGGTAATGATGTACTTTAATTCTAGGATAGCATATGCAGGGTGGCAATATGTGAAACCAATTAACTATAACTTTGGAAATGTAAAGAGAAGAGTTTATTTCTCTTGTTTCCGATGCTCTCTTACAAGGTACAAAATAGGCAAGCTATTTATAGACTTCACCATGAAGTCGGTACAATGGAAGCTTCATGAAAGTAGAGTAGATAAACATCCCATTAGATAACATGTTTATCTAAAATGTGTGTTGTAGTTTGTGCGGTTGGTATAACGGTGGTCCATCCCACAATGATGTGTAACACAATCATGATGTAGTTTGTGAGGTTGGTAAAATGGTGGGAATCCCACAATGATTTGTAACACAACACTCCCCCTTGGACCATCATTCTAAAGAAACGTTGACTTGTTACAGCTTTGCCAGCAAAAACCCGATGGGACAAAATCCGAGCAAATCCGTTACCTCATTAAAACCTTACCAGAAGAATCTGACTGGATAAAAACTGGGCGAAGGAAAAAGAGTACAACTCTTGGAGCCTTAAAGTGATAATTGTCGTCAATCATCACGAATTTTCTCCTGTCGCCGAAACCGTGTCAGGAAAACCATTTAGGAAAACCTGAACTTGGAGCGAGATTGGTCATTGCCATGACTTCCGTCAAAATTTGCATTAGGAAAACCATTTTAGGACAAAACCTGAGTATCTGCGCCAGGAAAACCAATTGGGACAAAAATTTGAATGCATGCTCCTGGAAAATCGCTTGGGACAAAACCAGAGCGCCTGCGTCTTGAAAACCACTTGGGACAAAACCAGAGCGCCTAAAGTTCATGATAATGGTGACGTCGATGCTAATGTTGCCTCATTAAAAACCTCGTCTGGAAAACCACGTGGGACAAAACCAGACCAAAGGAAAAGAGTACAACGGACGTCGCCCGATAATGGTGATGGACACGCTTATGCTGCCTCATTAAAACCTTGACAAGGAAAACCCAACGGGACAAAACCTTAGTGAAGGAAAGAGTACAGCGTGTTGAAGTCATGTCAATGATTCTACGAGTTTATTCCACCTGAAGTATGGCATCTTAAAGCGGTTGGGGTGCAACTATTATATGGCCTTCAGAAAACTACTTTACTATTTGTAGTTTATGGAGGATTGACTGCAGGTATTGCGCCGAGTGCACCACTAACAATGTACACCTCTCATTTAAATCCTCCACCATTGCATACCAAATTCAGTTTTCCGCTTTAACTTCAGGCATAACAATGAAAGGCCTTTTGTAAACTCATAAATACCGTAGAATCAATTTCAATAATGGTGATGGACACGCTTATCTTTCGCCTCATTAAAACTGACAAGGAAAACCCAACGGAGTGTAATGTCAATGATTGTTTATTCCAAAACTTAAAGCGGTTGGGGTGCAAAAAGTTATAAAAACAAGATAACCTCTCATTTAAATCCTCCACCATTGCGCTTTTAAATCCATCAATTTCAGCCACTAAAAGTGTAACTTGTAAAACAAAAGTTATAAAAACAAGATAATGCATGCATTAAATCCATCTATGGTACTTCTGGATCATAAATTCAACGTACATATCAGATAAATCGATCACTTCCCTCTTTTCGGGAATCACATAGTAATAGTTCTAATTTAGTAGCACAATGAGTATCAAAATTGGATACTTAGTTTATATAGACAGACTATGCTAGCATAATCTCGAACTTCAGGTCGAGAAATTGTTTCACTTTTCAATGAGATCTCATAGTTTAGTTCTTGCGTGGATTTTAGCGCCACTAAAGGCTCTTTAAGAAGACAAAAATGATATCATCAATCCATTCGGATTTTAAACTTATACCAAGAACATAATACACATATAAGGATTGTTCACGATTTTCTCCTATGTGGTAATAATGATTTATTTCAAGCCTGACATAGTTCACAAGGTCAGGTGGCTTCCTGATTCTGAAAACTCGAATCCTTAGGGATTCATTATAATCACCAACAAAATGCAATATGAGTCCTTCAAGAACTACCACGCTAAAGTGCATCAATTGTAGGAGAACATTTTAGTTTTCAGAACAAATCCTGGGGTTTAGCAGGAAACCCTCAATTGCGCTTAAAGCGATAATACTACTCTCTCTGCGCTTTATCTCAAACACCAACCTGTAACATATAGGCCTCACAATTTTATGGTGCGAGTCGGATCCGATCTTTTGTGCTTTTCTGAGAGATTCCATCCTCTACCTTAGTTATATAGGAACGGATTATATGCCTACCAATCACAATGTCGATGTTCCTCTACAGAAGGGTACATAACCACCATTGTACATTGATAATCGACAATTATATAAATCCCACAGTTCTCTAGTGCATGCACATTCAATAAAAGTTTCATAGACTGGTACCAGCGCCATTTCAGGGGCATTATCACCTTCATATTTTCAATAAGGAGTTTCAAACTTAGAGAATGTTGATCATATCCTGATAGTCTCCACGAGCACTATTTGTAGTCCCTCTTTAAGAGCACTACATATTAGAAAAGTGATTGGACTCTCTTTTAAGAGGCATATATGAGGCAGTTATTCATGCCTCGGGCGTACTTTAACACACGACTTGGTCATTGCGAAATGCATTATTTAACCTGCTGAGACAACTTCCCGTGTTTGCATCCTCAAGCAAGTAACCAACAATATTTTCTCAGAGACACTGTAATTATTTGTTTTAATCATGAGTAACCTCCAACACCTTAATTACATCCAATATCTTGGTGTGAGAAAACAAATGAGATGTCTCACGCCAATTCTAGTGGCATCCATACTTTCTTTGATCAGGATAAAGCTTAATCAGATAAACTATTTAAATGTCGACATTGCTAACTGCAACCATTAGGTGGTGCCTGTCATCTCCATGACTTCAAGGGAAAGCCCTTAAATTTGTCGAAATAATACGTGCCATCTTCAGACGACAGTCTTTTCCCCCTGATTAAGGCGGGGAAAACTTTTTAGGTTATCATAATTTGCACCATCCTTTAATTGTGACTTTTATCCCCATGATTAAAGTGGGAGAACATTTAAGGTCATCAACCTTACTCTTGCCAAACTTCTGGTGGAGGGTTGTCATGCTAACTTCTAGTAGCATTTTAGCTTTTATGATCATGGCGGAAACATTACTATCTCATTTCTGGAAACTTCTGGTTCCATAATTGCCTAATTTTCAAAGAAAATTCAACTCATTATAGTTTTTGGGTGTTAATTAAACCACACAATAAGTATCCCAAAAACAACTGTAGACTCGACAAGAGATGAGACATTTCACGCCGTTCCTTGTAACGTCTTACTTCCTCCCCCTAACGGTGAGAATACAGTCTCATCTGCAATAAGACATTACCAGTTCAAGGTTTTAAATGTCTTATGAACTGAAACCAATATATATAGCTAGGTGACACTATGGACCAAACAAGTAATTTTGAAATGTATGGTTGCAGTATTGATGGTAAATAGTTGGTCGAGTAATAAACTAAAGATGCTTAAACAAAGAACTCAACTATATAGTGTCAAGTACGCATAGTGCTTTTTAGTGATCGATATAACACCAACTTAAGGGAAAGCATCAGAAGCCCGTAAATTTACCACCAAAATAAATTGACTTAATTGGAAAGTCCAAAAATGGATACGCAACCACAAGGTTTGCACAAAAGGTTTGGCAAAATTTAACATTACGTGTTAATATAACAAGAGACCATCTAGTAGATGCATCTATCAATACAGTAAAGTATTGAAATAATTGTCCATATTGCAGGGAGACTAAGTCCTGCAATTTCCACCTTGAAACCTTTCTAGGAATTAATATTGGTGATTCAACAACAGGTTACCATAATGTTAATGTTAATGTAATTTAACAACCAATTGTCTCAGGGGCCAACAACACAATTACATCCTCATATAATAGAAGCTTCAGGTTTTGTAAAGGATGTCCATGAGCATTTTAAATTGTCTACTCATCTTGGTAGAACTTTGGTGTCCATATTGACCATGCTTAAGCATGAAAAATTGAGGTCATTAAACTTCTGGCTAATGACAACGTGGAATTCGACTGTTCGAATTCTCCATTGGCACACCCCATAAAAGAGAGCCTTATGCTTCTTTACAACGTGCTTCTGGCACAAAAACAAATGAAGTAATAAAATACTCCATAAAATTGCTCATTTAACGTTTAAGGTGGTAACGCCGAATATTCTCAAACACTCAACAGATTCTTCAGGAAACTGGAAATATAAGGAAAATATTACACCACCAGATAAAATGATAAACGCTCGTCCGAAGTCGTCTATCATATTATTCGAACCTGAAAATGGTATTTCACATTTTCCCAAAACCTCTTATAAGGTTACAAAAGTGGTTCAAAATTTTTTTGTTCGTTGTTCCACTATTTTTGAGACAAATATCTCCATCATCCATATCTTTACTGGATAGATTACTTCTGGAATCCATATCCATTGGCAAAGATAGATGATAGAAAAATAGCGGGGTCATTAACAAAAACATTTGGTAACCATGGGCTACTTTAGGAACCCAAAATTTTGTGGCTAATTCCTGGAATCCAACTATTTCGATAGACCGCTTCTAGGGTCTATTTTATGGATTACTATTGGAATCCATAAATTTTGGATTATTATAGGAAGGCACAAAAATATATGTTGGACTGCTTATGGAGTCGACAATATCTCATGGACTACTTATAGAATCCATTACTTATAAAAACAAGTAAAGAAAATAAAAAAAACTTAAAACAAAGGGCAAACAACAAAATATATATGGTACTAATACAATATCAAAAAATCTCCAATTTCGTCACCTTCCGGGTCAACGAAATATTAATTTACAAGTGTGAAGAAATAGATATGCTCTGGAAAAATTGCCTTAATATCAGTCGCAAATCACTTCAGGGACCGCTGATAGAAACCGGCTAACACTTTGTAACGGGTCACTTCTAGGATCGACCGGCTAGAAGAACGCGCGCTTATGCCACACGATATTCCAACTTATGGTGGAATTATTTCAAAATTTTGGAGATTTTCAAAGCCCGGAAAACCAAGTTTACGCTATCCTCCAGGGGTGCGATAATTTCTCGCTTTACCGGTATTAAAACCGTTAGTACCACAAAATTAATTAATTCCATAATTAATATCGAGATTTACATAACTGAAATTCTCACCTTTCTGTACTTACCTTGTGAAAAAAAAAACTTACCAAAATTGTAAGCATCTCTGTTTCAGTTTTTTTTTTTTTTTTTTTTTTTTGTCTGTCAAAAAACCGGCCCTTTGAACATCACTTGTCATCCCTTTGTCAATGATTCACAGTAGCAATTTCAGGTGAACAAACAACTCTGCTGGAGATATTGGTTTTGAGGAGCTTGAATTACCTTCTTTCTCACAAAATCAGTTGTTGCAGACATAGTTAATTAAAAGGGTTCTCTAATATATTCCCCAACCACCATTAGCACTAGCACTTGATCCAGATTTTGAAAAGGAAGAAAGTAGAGATGATTTAAGAAATCATCTCCTTTTAATCATCACACAAATTGTTTATTTCAAGAGAAAGAAGAAGAGATAAAAGAAATCCTAAACAGAGAAAGAAATGAATCAAAGTACTGGCTTAATACAAAATCTAAAGATTAGCAATTAACAAAAATTAGTAAGGGGAAGAAAAAGAATGATGATCTCGTCTACTTATGATGTTTGATCATCGTTCACCACCAACCGAGCAACTCGTGCTGATAACGTGATGCATAATGATATTAAAAGCTACTAATTATTCTCTAATTAGTTGGTGGTAATGATGTACTTTAATTCTAGGATAGCATATGCAGGGTGGCAATATGTGAAACCAATTAACTATAACTTTGGAAATGTAAAGAGAAGAGTTTATTTCTCTTGTTTCGGATGCTCTCTTACAAGGTACAAAATAGGCAAGCTATTTATAGACTTCACCATGAAGTCGGTACAATGGAAGCTTCATGAAAGTAGAGTAGATAAACATCCCATTAGATAACATGTTTATCTAAAATGTGTGTTGTAGTTTGTGTTGTTGGTATAACGGTAGGCCATCCCACAATGATGTGTAACACAATCATGATGTAGTTTGTGAGGCTGGTAAAATGGTGGGCCATCTCACAATGATGTGTAACACAACATTATAAACCATCTTTGAAATTTTCAATTTCAGGTATGTACTAGGATTGGCATGCAATAGTTGTACTTCTAGATATAGGGAACAGCTGATGACGTACTTTTGGTTGGAAGGAGTAATTGGGCAGGTTTCTTACTTTCTTCGACAGACTATTTATATATTAATCTAAATGTTCTAATGACATTATGTTTATTTTTTAGAAGACTGCAGCCATGATAGATTGGTCTAGTTGATGATACTAGTGAGTTGCATAATAAGAAGTGTGCTTTCCTCTCTATTTCATATCTCCAAGACTTTCAATTCAGTAATAATAGATGTTAAGGGTCTGCCCATCTGTCATTTAGTCGATTATATCTAGAGTTGGCTCATGAAATGGTTCAACAAACAAAGACAAGAAGCTCTTGATTGGCCACATCATTTGAGTAAGCATGGAAATGCAATGATACAGGATCGGTGGCATGTGACAAGCAAATTTGTTAGCTTGCCAAGTCAATGGAGAGGAATTTGAAATCGGTTATGCTATTCCCCACTCTTCTTAGCACTCTACTCACCACTCGAGATGACGTGTCTCTTCAGCTTGTACAGTGGACAGAAACTTTAACACAAAAGGAGTCCAATTTTGTGCACACTCCTTTAAAGAGTGTGCACGTAACAATTGATTCCTACTGGTTACACTTAACTAACAGTTAAGTATAATGAAATCAATTTTTCTTTTATTTTCTTGTTAATTATAATTCATAAATGGAAACAAATGTAAATAATATCCAATCTAGCCTAAAATCAAGGAGCTAACAAACCATAAATTCCACTTATTAATAAAAACGGAAAAGTCCAGTTGTTCATTCTCCAAAGAAGACGGACATGGTGATCAAAAAATCCAACTGATCAATCATAATCCCCTTATTTTAAATGTTGTTGTTAGTTTTTTTTCCGAAGCATTGTTGCTATTAGGAGATCAATGTCTACGACGGTGTTCATTAGATTGTTAATTGTGAAATGCACCAGACATTGGCAAACCATAACTCAGAAAACAAGACCTTGATGGGTCATACCCAGCCTGACAAAATTGACATAACCAATTTATCTCTAGATTTTCCTTTTCTTAAATGTACATGTAATGTATAATAGTTTTTTACCTACGGTCGTTTTTATAGGTTAGTTCACAAATAATCTACGACAACACAACAACTAAGTAACTAAAATGCAACTATTAAAATTTACTTTTAAGGTTTAAAATGCAACTTAAGAAAATTACTTTTTCAATGGAATTTTTACTTGTCAATCTTGATTCATTCTTCGTAGTCGTTTTTAGGCTAATGAAAGTTGTACTATGCGCCAATATATTCCTCTTTAATTTTGTTTTAATGTCTTTTATCACCCGTAGATTTTTTGTTTTTTTTATCTTAAATATTTATTCAGTTTACATGAATGATTTAGAAAAAAATAAAATAGGATTAGAGATTGTCATATCCACATACGAGTTTCCATTTTTTAGAATTCCTACATTTTTGGCTAAATTAATATATTTGTTTCCTTTCATGAATTACAATTAATATTAATATGAAAAACAAATAAAATATAATAAATAACCGTTAGGTTTAGAGAACAAATTTGATTGGTTTGTTACGTGCACATTCTTTAAACGAGCGTGCATAAAATTGGACTCACACAAAAAAAAAAAATGAAAAAAAAGTCAGTTCACGTGATTCCTTTTTTTCTCTTTCCAACAACTCTATTTGTTTCCTCTCCTTCATCTTCTCCGGTTCCCCTTTCCTAAATTCTTTTTTTCCCTGTTACTGCTTCCATCACGATATCCTCAAAAGTTCAAACTCATATAACAAAATCCTTAATTGAAATCAAACCCTTGCTATTGTGTATCGATTTGTAAGTCTCTAAAACACTGCCCTTTTGATTAACAGACGAACAATCACCATTAATTGAGAAAGAAAGCTCAAATCTGATCATTGAATCAAAATAATCATTGGAAAATACACAGCACATGGAAATTTTGTTTGAATTAAAAAAACAATTATTAGATCTAAAATTACTCATCTCCAATATTAAAATTAAAGAATATGGGTTTTGTAAATGTATGCCTAGAAAAAAAATATGTTGAGTTTTAATTTGATCTGAATATCTGATGATAATAATAGTGCTGGTGTGAATGAGTTTATTAATGTTGATAACAGGTTACAAAGAGAATCAATTAATGATGACTGATGCTGTAGTGACGCTGCAGGTTGTATAGAATTACCACCACCGCCATTAACACCACCACGGACGTGATTTTTTTTTTTTTCAAAGATAATCGTATTATGCTTCATCACCACCAGTTCTTGATGACTGCCTACTTACAAAAAAACGAAAAAAAAATCACTAAAAATTGTTTCTCTCACTATCACAGTGTTCTGTTGTAGCTCCATTAATTTTTTTTTCTTTTTTATGCAGGACACTAATTTATGAGTGGGGTTTCATTCAATCATTCATCTTCGTTTTGAATGGAAGATGAAGACAAAGGTAGAGAGATGAACTATCCCTAGTTGTGTAGAAAATGAAGACCAGAGGGCGAGAAAGTGTGGACGTTTAACAATAATCTTTAGGTATCACGTGGACTTCCACATCTATCAACCACGTCAGACAGTGCTGTGAGTGGAGTGCTATTAAGAGTGCGGAATAGCATTCAAATTGACGAGGGTGTAAATCTAGATCCGCACTCCATCTATGTGGAGAGAAGTCTTGCACCTGCAGAGTGTTAAACTATCAACATTTGTCATGGACATACGTCCTTGCAGTGTGGGAGTCATATAGATGACTTTTGTGGGGTTCACTAAACATTTGTACGGAGCTCTATGTATGAAGCTCCTATCTGCCCCAGCGGGGAGCCCGGATACTAGGGATGTCCAAAAGGTGGTTGCTGAATTTGTGGTGGTATTTCTACCATTGAAAGAAGTTCTAAACCTAAAAAACGAAGAGCACGTTCAAGGTGTCACGATGTGGGTATTATGTTAATGGCGGTGGTTGCCCGAAGTCTTAGTAGGATTTTGATTGCAGACATGGCTTTTTATTTGATTTTTTTTTAAATTTTTTTAATCAAGTGTCAAATGAAAGCCACGTCTGCAATAAAAACCAACTACCGTTGTTAACGTAATGCCCCAGCGTGTGACACTTTGAACATGATCTTCTTTTTTTAGGTTTGACCCTTTTTTAAGTGCCAGTGGTATTAGCTTATACTCTCACGACCAAGGTCTAGTGTCGTATTAGGGGGAAGTACTACACGCTCAGCCACCACATTTAGGACATCCAAGTATCCCAGGCTCAGCACCGGGAAGATATGAGGTTCAATACATAGAACTCCACATAGAAGATGTGTAATGAGCCCTACAAAAGTCAGTTGTCTTCGTCGTATACGTCTCACACACCGAAAGGACCTATCACCTATGCACCCGAAAATGTTGAAATTCTAATACTCTACGGGTGAAAGACTTTTGCACAGGATAGACGAAGTGCTGATCTGGATTTACACTTCATATTGCTCTTCACTGACATGGTAAGCTATAAATTTGTTTGCCACATGCCACCGATCTCGATTTCTTGTATGGGTAGGCGTACTCATATAATGTTGTCTATGCTTGCTGAACCATTTCTTAAGCCAACTCCGGATATGATCGGCCAAATGACATCTTCACCCTTAAAGGCTTAGACAAATAAAGCTCTCACATTAAACGGTGATGAAACCCACGCTTCCTATTGGCCTAGAAAAGCCTTTTCTAATGCAGAAGCTACAGTGAGGACACTTGGCATAACTCTATTGGTTGTAATAATTAATATTTGGTTAAAATTTGGATACATAAAATACTTAACTGTCCGTTAGTAACGGTGTTGAAAAAAATGTAGGTGGACAATACTTATGTTAGAATTTAAACTTGAATTATTTAGTTACACCATGTTTACACCTATACTTAACTCTATTTTAGTAAGGGTGGACAAAACTCATGTCCAAACAATTCTTATATAATTAAAAGAAATAAAAAAAAAAAAACTTTAAAACGTGATTTGTTTGGTCGGTTAGGAAACCGTGTTAATATGGAAACTATGTTAGAATTTAAACTTGAATTATTTAGTTACACCATGTTTACACCTATACTTAATATTTTAGTAAGGGTGGGTAGGATTCCAAGTTTAACTATATTGTACAATTCTCTTATATAATTTTTTCCCCCTTAAAGGCCTAGACAAATAAAGCTCTCACATTAAACGGTGATGAAACCCACGCTTCATATTGGCCTAGAAAGGCCTTTTCTAATGCAGAAGCTATGGTGAGGACACTTGGCATAACTTTATTGGTTGTAATAATTAATATTTGGTTAAAATTTGGATACATAAAATACTTAACTGTCCGTTAGTAACGGTGTTGAAAAAAATGTAGGTGGACAATACTTATGTTAGAATTTAAACTTGAATTATTTAGTTACACCATGTTTACACCTATACTTAACTGTATTTTAGTAAGGGTGGACAAAACTCATGTCCAAACCGTTAAATTAAAAAAAAAAAAAAAAAACGTCAAAAACTTAAAACGTGATTGGTTTGGTCGGTTAGGAAACCGTGTTAATAAGGAAACTGTACGAATCGGGTAGGATTCCAAGTTTAACTATATTGTACAATTCTCTCATATAATTTTCTCCCCCCTTAAAGGCCTAGACAAATAAAGCTCTCACATTAAACGTTGATGAAACCCACGCTTCCTATTGGCCTAGAAAAGCCTTTTCTAATGCAGAAGCTATGGTGAGGACACTTGGAATAACTCTATTGGTTGTAATAATTAATATTTGGTTAAAATTTAGATACAGTGTTGAAAAAAATAAAATACTTAATTTAAACTTGAATTATTTAGTTACACCATGTTTACACCTATACTTAACTTATTTTAGTAACGGTGTTGAAAAAAATGTATGTGGCCAATACTTATGTTAGAATTTGAACTTGAATTATTTAGGTACACCATGTTTACACCTATACTTAACTGTATTTTAGTAAGGGTGGACAAATCGGGTAGGATTCCAGGTTTAACTATATTGTACAATTCTCTCATATAATTTTTGTTTCCGTTTTTAATTTTTTATCTCGCAATTTCAATTTCGTCTTCTCTTTGGGATATTCTCATAATTATCGTGCACCAATCTCTTTATGAATGGTTTCCATAATTACTACTACCCATCTTTAATCTTTGGGTCAGTTAGAAGGCGTTTGAATAACTGATCACCGTCATGTTATTAACACTAAGTAATCCAAGGGCTTAAAGATAAATATCAAGAAAACACATCCAGAAGCACATAGCATTCTCTTTCAATAGTTTTTTTTTTTTTTTCTTTTCTGTTCACTGCTTTTCTTTGATTAGATTTCTATGGTATTGAATCTAATTCTAAAATTATGGTTTCAGTTTCTTTTTTGAAAACCGATGGAGGAAAGGAACCAAATAGAAAGAGATAGGAAGAGGAAACAGATTGAACAAGGTGGTGCTAATGATGATGGTAAATTAAAAGAGATAGTGAACACTCACCTCCAACGGTATTCGCTAGTAGCTTACCCTACACTTCTACCAACGCCCAGGTAAATTCAAAATATTGTATTTATATTTGTTATTTTTATATTTGGTTGATTAATTGGTTACGATTTTTCATTGTATAGACCTAATTATGAAATATTACAGCTTGAAGAAACATTTGATGATGTTGGTCCCATTAGGTGTTGTTTCATGGTTACTCAACAGGGTAAGAAAAAACACCTCTAGAAGGCCCCAAACCAATGTTATTTCAAAATTTCTATTTTTTCATTAATATGGATTCACAATTGTGTTTTCAGGATCAAATGTTCATACTGGGTTTGCATTCCTCAAATTGTAAGATTTTGTTTCTTACTCTTAATTCGTATTAGGTCACTGCCATTCAATAGTGGTCAGGTTTGATTTTTTTTTTCTTTTCATAAAACTGCATCTTTATATAAACTGTTTGTTTAGAGTTTATGTCCCACTTTTTAAATCCGCTACATATTGTTGAATGCATTATTTGTGATCATAACTTTGTACTGATGTTACATAAGATGCTAACCGTGCCATTGAGCTGAAAAATGGTGCATCAGTTGGTGGGAGAATTGCAATTAAACATGGAATGTATCATGCGTCCCTCGAGCACGACGTTTAAAGAAAAATCAAGATTTCAATACTTTTCCCCCACAAATATGTATATATCCCAAGCTTTGGTGTGGTGTTGATCAATGTGCTTTGATTTTTATGTACACTAGCATTAGGCTTGATGATAACTTTTAGTTTCTTGGGTTTGATTTGGAGAGGCACAAATTTTGGGAAGACAAGTTAGGTGCTCAATTCTAGAATCATAAAAAAGAAGCTACTGATGTTATATTAGGGATGGTACGTAATGGTTGTAAGCAAATATCGATCTTTGAGACTGTGCTCAACATGCATCGTACACACTGATCAAGCCCAACGTTGCTGCTATGAGGGTAGCTAAGAAGTCTGGTGTATCCTCTCTTACAATCCAAATTTGATATTTTCTGATAACAACGAAATCATAAGCATTTGGGGACTAGACACCGGTTAATTTATTAAGGTCGTATTCGTATCTTTCACATAATTTTTGGGTGCATGTCAAACTTGGTTTCTGTCTTGATTCCGTTCATTATGAGACTAGAACCATGTCAATCAACAATGTCTTCACACCGCTAAGCAATACCAAATACAAAAATGTATGAGTATTTTTTTCAATGGTTCTAGGCGTACCGCCTAAAGAAAATGTAGGTGTAAATTATCTACAGATCCAGGGGGCAACATCCTAGACCCAGCGCACCCAAATACAAAGAAACGCGAAGTATAGAGCAAAGATTAAAGAGCGCGAGATTTAAGGAAGCCACGTGGATCGGGCGTAATAATGTCGGACAAGACTTCACCCAGACTTCTGATAAAGCTGACAAGATAAGGCAGGACGGGACAAACGAGGAGCTACAGTCAAATAGGCAAGAAAGTGTGGAACACATCGGCTGATCATAAGGGAGACTATCGAGACAGCCGACATCGCGTCAACAGAGGACCATAAGAGATTGGCTCGAACGAAATACAAGCGAGGAGCCAAGATGCATCGACCGCACAAGACGACGTGATTCGGCCCGATCACAGAACAGCTAATTAGATGTAACAGGGTCAACATTCTAACTTCGTTGTATAAACTTTCTCCTATAAATAGCGGGACTTGTATTCTAGAGAGGTAGGTTGTAATTTTTGGGAGAAAAAGGAGAGAGAAACCCGAGTTTGTATGAGAAAGAAGTGAGTGAGAAGTAAGTTCATCTTGTAAGGAAATCCCACTAAGAGCAACACCTTTCTAACACCGTGAAGTAATAAGATTCATCATTTCACCCCCGTGGACATAGGTAATCATACCGAACCACGTATATCTTGTGTTCATGGTTGAGTGTTTACTTTCGTTTGAGAAGAGTCGTACATTTCTATCCTTTGGATGTAGTTTGTAGTAAAATGCATCTACATTTTGGCGCCGACTAAGGGGACACGACTAAGATCTACGGATACCTTGCCATTAAAGTCTTCAGAGACGATCAACAGCTCCTCAATACACGTTAATATGTTGGAGTAGAAGCTACGATGAACTCTGTTGGCCGAAGTAATGGTTGTTTTGAGTCATTTAATGAGCATTTAAAGTCATAGTAGTATCAGCGTCTTCTTAGCGTCTTCAACAGTTTGATCGACAGAAAAACTTCACGAGCTCACCAGCGACTAACAGTTCGGGTTAGAAGCTACGTGAAGAATTTGTTGAAGGGACGACTGTTCGTTCTTGATAATTGTGTGCTTGTTAGCGTTAAGCGAGTTCTTTTTAGCTGCGGTAAGAAGTTGGGTGCTCGGAGTTACCAAAAGTTAGCGTTTTAGATGTTTCATCGTGTAATGAACTGTCGACCTTGTATAATTCTTAGCCGACGGTGTAGCGTAAGTCGTCGGAAAGGTCATAATTAAATCTTGAAAAAGTGGAGGTGGTACAAGTTCAAATTAATTCTAGGGGTTACTTGCTTTACTTTCTAAGCATCACGTGCATAAGATCAATGATTTGGAGCATGTAGAACAAAGGACAAACCAACTTAAATGCATAGGTCGAGTACAGAGAGCGACGTCGTACGGAGTGATAATGACGGGGAAGTGAGTACAGCCACAGATTCAGCATACGACCAAAATAGGGTAGATAAACGGAACCCACCTGATAACCAAAGTTGACCCGCATAGTGACAGTGAGTCGTAGAGTCGAACGTTTCTCCTTTTTTGTCTCGTGCATATTGTTAGAAAAATCAGTCGAAGTAAGGGGTTCTTTTTCGTATTTTTGACGTAGGGACGGGCGATACTCGGCTTATCACGCGACGTAACTAATGGCTAGCACTTCAGGGACGATAAGGATGTTGAGGAATCGCACGGTCACTAGCAGCAGATGCAGGCGGGGATAAACGGGCCGAGAAAGGGAACAGTCGACAACCACCGCCCGAGGAATCTCATGCAGCTGCGCGAGGGATGCCTGTTGTAGACGAGGAAGTAGATTTGGGGCGGGATGATAACACCTTACCTATGCACCAGATTATACTAACTCAGAGAAGAGTCGATCAAGTCGATGGACTCACAGCTTTAGACACCGATGACGATGAGGAAGCACTTGCAGCGCGAGCTCAGAAGCAATCTACGAGGCGACATATTGAACACCAGGAAGCTTTGGGAAGGGAACAAGAGCGTCTTACGCAGATTCAGTTGGGGCGATCAATAGAAAGTGACATCGGCCCGACAACCGTTCAAGATGTCAATCATATAACCAATCCAATACCTCCCCCCACCACCCACATCAGCACCATTACAACCTCGGCCACACCAACCCAATGGACATTCCAGTCATGAGAGTACGGACCCGACGTTGTTGGTTATTTTGGAGAGTCAGAGGAGACAAGAAGCGGCACTGAGGGAACTCCAGCAGCGGAATTTAGCCTTGGAGTATGAGAACTACCAATTGAGGAACCAACGGACCATATCAAGAGGGTCGTCAAGCCGAGGAACATCGGGTTATCATGGCCGATCTGATCACTCGCCACCCATGATGGGGATGAGTAACATTAATCAGCCCAATCAGTCAGGTCAGCTGCCATTACCTCCGGTTCCCCCAATGCAGAGATATGGACCACCCGAGGACTCGTCCACCGATGAAGAAAGGCGAGGAAGGGACGGGCGACAAGATCAGACAACTAAATCCAAGCTTAAGGAGTTGGAAGCAAAAATCAAGGAACTTTCGGGCGGAAGCGAAGAGGATAAGATGTATGAGATTATGAGTGAAGCCGAGAAAACGCCTTTCTCTCAAGAATTGGAACAAATGCCGTTCCCACCTAAGTGTACTTTACCTCCATTCCCCTCTAGATTTGATGGAACTGGCGATGCGACCGAACACCTTAAGATGTATTCCATGTCACTGATCCAATGGAGAAGTAACCCGGTAGTTATATGTAAATTCTTTCCAGCTAGTTTGGAGGGCGAGGCGCGAGATTGGTATTATTCACTCACACCTGGTTCGATCAACGAGTACGATGCGCTATTCGAGGCCTTCCTTGAGACCTATATGCATAACAGTCGACTTAGGCCAAGAATTAACAAGCTATTTACCCTCGCCCGAAGATTCAGAGAGCCATTGAGAACCTTGACCGACAGATGGAGGAAGCTGTGTACTGAAATTGGGAAGGTACCGGTGGACCAAGCCATCTTTGGGTTTGAAAACGCGTTGGGGAGGTCGGACCCCATTTGGATTTCCATGTTTTTTGAAAAACCTTAAACCTTAAAGGAGATGAGAAGAATGCAAGAACACTACATCTCCTTGGAAGAAATTCAGGCCGAATCAAGAGATAGAGGGGTATAAGAAGCCAGTGCTGAAGTCGGTACTGAAACTAAAACGGTCACGGACGACCATCAAAGCGATCAGAAAAAAAGATCGGACCCTCCCCCGAGGAACAGTGAGAAGATGGAATGGATGGCCAAATGGAAGAAGCCAAAGCAGGAAGCCCGATCGTATACCCCACTAAACGCTTCTTTGGAAGAGGTGTTCAAGGAAGTTAAGAAGATGAGCGACATTAACTACCCAGCATCGAGGGGGGTACAGTTCCAAGAGACCAGAGATCATCCCGAATACTGTCACTACCATCAGTATAGGGGCCATTCCACTAATAACTGTCGAGAGGTGAAAGATATTGTTCAACACCTAATCCGCGATGGATATTTGAGGAAGTATGTCCGCCACCCCTTCGGCCGGAAGCAACACCCGATGCGCCAGTTCATCAAGTCCGCATCGATAGGGCGAACCAATTCGTAAACACCATTTCACATTAGACAATGCAAAACTACACTCTCGGCCCAGTAATCACCACTAGGATCCATAAAAGGGATCGTGACGGTAAAGAGATATTCAGCGTAGCCAAGTCTCTTCCATGGAACCCTGGATGACGGTGCCCATATCGTTCTCGGCTAAGGATGTCCTGGAAGCAAACGGACAGGCACACAGGCGATCCACTGGTCATCACACTGTTGATTGAAAAGTGGGGGTAAGAAGGATTCTTGTGGATAGCGGAAGTTCAGTCGAGGTGTTGTTCTACGACACGTTCAGAAGAATGAAACTCTCAGACGATATGCTCTTCCCATCCACATACCATATCTACGGCTTCAACGGCACAGTAACCATCCCGAAGGGCGAAGTAACTTTAAGAGTTTCAGATGGTAGTGGCTACCTCGACACACTAACCACTTTCTGTGTAGTCGACGTCGCTTCACCTTATGAGGCCATTATCGGGCGCCCATGGATTGCGGGGATAAAGGGCGTGGCATCGGCCTACCATCAAAGGTTAAGGTTCCCAACTTGCAAGGGAATAGCGGAAGTTATGGGCGACTCCCAGGCGGCGCGACAATGCATGAAAGTTGATATAGAAATAAATGAGCGACGGCGAGCTCGTCAAAGGCAAGAAAAGAACAAAGAAAAGGAAGTGAAGGCAACAAAAGAATTGGAGGAGGCGATTTCTCAAGCGGTCCTGGAACACGAAACGCGAGAACAAGACCCTTTATATCAATTAAAGGAAGCATCCCAGTCAGGGAGACCAAATCAAACTTCTCAACAGTCGAGCCGACTAAAGAAGTAAACTTGGGAACGATAGAGGAACCTAAAGTAGTGAGGATCGGGGCATTACTATCGGACGAAGAAACCAGTAAACTCACGGCGCTATTAAAAGAAAACATGGAGGAATTCGCTTGGGAAGTGCATGATTTGGAGGGTATTGACCCAAAGGTCTGCTGTCATCACTTAAAAATTGATCCGAAGTTCAAACTGGTTAGACAAAAAATGAGGCGTATCGCGCCAGAATTGCAAGCGGCGGTCGAGGTTAGGTTGAAGAAGTTACAAGAATCAGGAATAATAAGGAAGTCCCACTACCCGCAGTGGATATCTAACATGGTCGTGGTACCAAAAAAGAAAGGGGAGTCCGAATATGTATTGATTTCAGCTGACTTGAACAAGGCCTGCCGAAAAAGACAGCTTCCCCCCTTCCCAGTATAGATCAATTAGTAGAATCAATAGTGGGATACGAGGTGATGACTTTAATGGACGGATACATGGGATACAACCAAATACCATTGGCGCCCGAGGACCAGGAACACACCTCCTTCTTCACGCCAAGAGGATTGTATTGTTACACCAAGATTCCATTCGGACTTAGGAATGCTGGGGCTACGTACCAGAGATTGGTAGGCGATATGTTCGAAGACAAGATTCACGATACCATAGAATTTTACGTGGAAGACATGTTAGTTAAGAGTCGGAAATCAAAAAACCACGTATGTGACCTTGGAGAGATCTTTCAAACAATGAGGAAACACAAGATGAAGATTAATCCTGCCAAGTGTGACTTCTGCGTCACATCGGGAAAATTCTTAGGCTACAACATCACTCCCAGGGGAATAGAAGCGGATCCCGAAAAGGTACGAGCCGTCCTTGACATTCCATCTCCCGCGACGGTGAAAGACGTGCAGAAACTAAACGGTTGCATAGCCGCATTGGGACGATTTGTGTCACGATCATCGGACAAATGCAAGGATTTTTACGACATATTGAAGAAAGGAGAAAAATTCCGATGTACGGACGCAAGCGAAGAAGCTTTTCAAAGTATCAAGCTACATCTAGCTAGCCTCCCGGTTCTTCAAAGGCCTGAGCCATCAGAAATTCTCACTTTATACTTAGGCGCGACACCCTATGCCATAAGTGCGGTATTGGTTAAAACGAGAGATGGGCGTGGAAAAGCCGGTATACTTCGCCAACAAAACTTTAAGTCCGGCCGAGAAGAACTACACTAGAATGGAGAAGATGGTGCTCACGCTAGCCTTTGCTGCCTCTAAACTACGAACATATTTTCAAGCTCATCTAATACGGGTGCTCACCAAATCGCCTATCGAAGCGGTCTTGGATAGTGCTGGGCGATCGGGGAGAATCTCCAAGTGGGGAGCCATGATCAAACAATATGATGTGATATATGAGACAAGAATCGCGATCAAAGGACAGTTAGTGGCCGATTTGTTGGCAGACTTCCCCCTCAGTGATGAGGACGAGGTAGAAGATATACCGGGAATGACAGAAGAACAAGAGGGTCCGGCGGACCTGCTAGCCGCTAGTAGCCCAACACGATGGGAAGTATTTGTTGATGGGGCATCTAACAAAGACGGATCGGGTCTCGGGTTGGTGTTCACCACGCCAAAGGGGAGGTAGATTGTGCATTCGTTCAGGTTAGAATTCAAGGCAACAAACAACGTCACCGAATATGAGGCGGTGATCCATGCCTTACGGATAATTGTGGAAATGGGGCTACATGAGGTTCGACTGACTAGTGACTCTCAACTAATGATCCGGAAAATTACGGGCCAATACACTACACACGATCCGGTGCTGCAAAAATATTGGGAGCTCGCCCAATTTTACATCAAGCAAATCCCAGATATTAAATTCCACCACATCTGCCGAAAGGATAATGAGACACTCGGATGCTCTATCATACATCGCCTCACAATTAGTAGACCCGAGAATTGAAGGGATACACGTTATGAGGCTACTTAACCCGTCTATCCCTGAAACACCAGAAGCACGGATCGAGGTGGCCGTTAACACAGCCGAGAGATACAAAGACGGCGACTGGAGAAAGCCGATACATCAATACTTAGAGACGGGTGAGATACCTAAGAGTCGGCTTAGAGATGAACAAGATCAAAAGTAAATCGGGCGCCTACGAGTTAAGGGGGGATATTATATCGGAATTCCTACCTAGGGCCACTCCTACGATGCTTAAGCAGGGAAGAAGGCCATATAATCCTACATGAGCTACACTATGGGGCGGCTGGAAATCAAGCAGCTCGGGGAAGAAGCTTGTCGGCTAAGGCAAAAACAATGGGCTACTTTTGGATGTATATGAACGAGGACGCAAAGCAAATGACAAGAGCTTGTGAAGAATGTCAGCGTTTCGGGAAGAAAATCCATGCTCCCGGCGTACCGTTAAACTCGATCATAAGTCCGTGGCCTTTTGCTAAATGGGGAGTGGACATTGTCGGGCTGTTACATGTAGGAACTGGGCAAAGGAAGTATTTGATCGTGGCTACGTATTATTTTACCAAGTTGGTCGAGGCGGCACCACTGAGGCATATTCGAGACAAAGATGTTTTTAAGTTCATTTGGGAAAATATCATTTGCCGCTTTGGGGTCCCGGCTGCCATCGTCTCTGATAATGGAAAACAACTACAGGGAGAGAACATTGATCTTCTATTTAACACTTACAACATCAAGAAGAGCAAAGCTACCCCGATTTATCCCCAGTGCAATGGTCAGGCCGAGATGACTAATAAGACCATCGCCGATAACATGAAGAAGAAACTGGACGGGGAATATGGCAACTGGTGCGAGGAATTATATAACGTCCTATGGGCATACAGAACCACACGGAGGGAATCTACGGGGTTCTCCCCTTTTATTCTTACCTACGGAACCGAGGCGATTCTACCAACATAAGCAATGATACCTACCACAAGAACTGAAGCGTGGAGGCGAAACGTGTCGTCCGATCTGATCTTGGCTAAACTCGACGACTTGGAAGAAACAAGAGAAATGGCGCTACAAAAAATGGAAAATTATCAAAGGAGGTTACAACGGGAGTACAACAAGCGCGTTCGACCAAGAGAGTTTAATCCCGGGCAGCAAGTATTGAAATTTCTAGCTGAATGGGAGCGCGACAAAAAAGGCGGAAAACTAGCACCAAAATGGGGCGGGCCATATATAATCGAATCTAAGGCGGGCGAGGATCGTATCGACTACGCGACTCGACGGAACAAGAGAGCTCAAACCATGGAACATCCGATTCTGGAAACTCTATCATCCTTTGGGCAATGCAAAAAAAAAAAAAAAAAAAAAAAAAACGTGTCTTCGTATCTTATCTGTGAAACCGTGAGGGGTATGGGATAGGGCACAAGTGACTAATGGTCATTCTTACTTGGGGAAATGCCAGTGTGGAAGTGCCGAGGTGACTTACACTCGTATGGTCATTCGTACTCGGGGCAAAGCCAGTGTGGAAGTGCCGAGGTGACTTACACTCGAATGGGCATTCGTACTCGGGGCAATGCCGGTGTGGAAGTCCGAGGTGCCTTACATTCGCCTGGATATTAGAACTCGGGGCGGTGGCGGTGTGAAAGTTCGAGGTAGCCTAAGGGTTGGTGGTTGGAAACCAGTTCCAAAGGTTGTTTAGACGCGAGGTCTACTCAGCTAGGTGGCCTACTTACATCTGAAAGGTCACCACCATCGCAAGTGGGCGTGTCCACTTTCCCGAGATTGGTTGATCGATAACCACTCGGGACCATCGGGCCTAGAACTAAGATGACTAGAGTTAGTGATGAGATACCCCGATCAGGACATGGCATAGGGCCCGATGACCCTCCTTGTTGGGTGTGTTCGACAGAAATGGTTAGAGTTCTAACATATAAAAGCAACAATTGCAGGGCATAACACCAGGAACAAAAGCGAAACAAAAAACGTCGTGCGTTAATCAACAAACGGTCGGGGCAACATGCGGAACAAGAAACAAATCGATCGTGTCGTGCAATAACCAACACCCGAAGAGCAAAGATACAAAACGAAAACCACATCGATCGCATGGTACATCAATCAACAATCGCCAGAATAACATAAGAAACAAAAGCTAAATCGATAACACCAAGCGTCTGATAACAAAGTACGGAAAGCATCGCGCGGACATACGAAATTAAAAGTTTAGCGGAAATGAAACAAACAACATCGGTGATGCAGCACCCCCATTAAAACAAACAAGCGATGTAGCGGAAATTAAAAATGGGAGAAGTGTTTAAAGCGATTTACAACCCGATGGAAGGGGAAACATAGTGACGCAGCACCACAAAAAGAAAGCTTAAACCTTGGGAGGAGCCGCGCCGGCCTTCCTATACGCGACCTCGAGCCGCTTCTTCTCCACCCAGTCCATAATGCCGGCTGAACTTTCGATCTAACTCCTCCGCATGGGCGACCCGTTCATCCTCGAGTTGTTGGGTAATCTGGGAAGAGTTTTCCTCAGCCTCAGCTAACTTGAATCCCAAACCAACCTCGGCCTGTTTCAATCGGTGAACCTCCAGATCAAGATCCTGCGAACGTTTTTGCGCGACTACAAAACCACAAATATAGGATGTTATTCATCGGATACAACTTAACATTTTTGCAAGAATAAAGCGCGATATGGATCTAAAAAATGGCCTCAACACATCGGCTAAGAGACCTGACAGGGCGGGTAACACCGACTGAAGCGACTCTACCGACTTAGACAACTCATCCTCGGTCCTGGACAACTTCATGGTTAATTCGTTATAATGTTGCTCGTTGAACTCGTTACTAGGGCAATACTTCTTATGCTCGGCCCAATCGTTCATTAACCGATTACGCGATGCTTGGAGAACCACAAGCTGCGATCTACTCCACTCTAAATCGCCCATAACTTTATCAAATTCACGCACTCGTTGAAGAAATCGCTGTTAGCTTGCTCCACCACATCCTTATCTCTCAATATTCGGCGGTCCTCGTGAAGATCTCGATTACAGAATTGAAGAGCGTTTACCCTTTGCTCCAAACTCGTGGCTAAAGCAGTTTTTTCGGCAGAAAGACGTTGAGAATATCCCAAATGAGCCCGTAAATTGTCCATCTCGGAAGGATCATAATCAAACCGGCGATGTCGTTCTAACTCGTCCTCAAGACTTGCAATCTCCTCAGTTTGACGGTCTATTTTGTTGTCTTTGTTTGCCATTCGTTGACGAAGATTTTCCACAAGGTCTTTCTCAATATCCCATTTTCTCTTCAGAATCCTAAACTCCGAAGTAGCGTCTATACCTATACTAGATACCTCGGCTAAGAAGAAGGATACCCGACTCAGGATACTGGCACGATAAACTCAATCAACACAAGTCAAGAAGAATCATATACCTTGAGATCATCGGTAACGTATATGATCTCAAGTCAAGAAGAATCATATACCTTGGCGCTGTTTCCGGGGACTCGGTAGCGGTGTAGTTGAAGTTTCCATCTCCTGTCACTGTTCATAAATCGTCTCCTGGAACTGTAGCATATTACTGTAGCAACACAACTATTCACAATTAATTTTACACTTATTTTTGATATACATATATATATATATATTTTTTTTTTTCTTAATTTTGCTTTTTCTTTAAAACTTCGAAACCCTAACTACCTCTTTTGAGCTCAACAGGTGCCTGAGTAGCTGTTGTAAAGGCGAAGGACAGGGGCTTAAAGAAAGCGGAAGAAGTTTTTATTTTAATAAAAAAAAAGAGTTTATTTTAATTATCTATTTTTAGTTTGTATTAGGATTCCTCTACTCTTGTAATTTTCTTTTTCTTTTGCATTTTTTATTTTTGGACTTTGGACTTTGGACATTCTATTTTTATTTTTATTTTTAAACCCTACGGAAGGGTAATATTAAATATCAAACGGTTTGCAGAGAAGGAAGGTGATTACAATATCACCTCAGCCCCTCGGGTTCGTTCATGACATAGGAGTCGTGGCCCGAGTCGACAACAACGGTTCATCCCCCGTCTGGAGCGGGAGGTAAGTTTGTCGAAACACTCGTGAATCCCTTGTTAGCAAGTTACTGTATTCCTTCGGTTGCATATATGTCGAGGACTTGAATACGGCTGCTTTTATTTTCCTAGTAAAGGGAAAGAACTGGCCATACAAGATAAGGGATTCGGATTTCATCACAGTTCTCTTCTTGCCCGCCTTAGGAAAACGTTACCAAACGCGAACCTAAGTTTTAAAATTTGGAATAGAACGAGGCCTATAGGGTAACGAGCTTAGTAGGAAAGTCATTTGAAAAATATTGGTTACTCTTTAAGCATACTTCGAAGTTCATGACGGTTTCTGTAAATTGAATGCGTGATCGCACCGCCTTGTATTGCATGCGAGGCCTTGGGTATCAAAGCTCCTGCAGATTCCCTCGCCTCTATTCAATTTATTTAAACTCGATTGATTCCAGAGAGGTTTACTCAGATTGTAACGAATTCCCTTTCGAAGGATTAGAAGTCAGTCTAGAAAACAATCTAAGTGGAGCCATCATGCTTTTTGTTTGCTAGAAATCAGTAGGTTTCTTTGTGGTGGAGTCATCCTTGTTTGCGATTGCATAGAACTTCCCTTCCGTTTATTTCTTCTTTTATTTTGTTTTTCTAATGTATGCCCGAGGTCATTAGAGAACGGGCTTGAAAAAAAAAACAAATAAACAAAAAAATGAAAAATGAAAAAAATATTGGTCTGTTTTCAGTGTGTACCTCCCAATCTCTGCAACAAGCCTAGTGCTAGTTAGAGATCATGTCAGGATTTTGGTCTGCAGGTGAGGATGAAAACAAATTCATTAGAGAGCTTGCTTACATGCATGCTTCATATTACGATCCTCCCACATACCATGATGTCAATAGTTATAGGTATTTTTATGGACATTTTCACAGTCCTGAGCATCAATACATGGACCCTAATAACTATTCAAACATGTATCATCCACCACAGGGTGAAAATGAACATCTTGACAGTGCCCAACAATCACAGTCATCAGTTTTGGATCAGTTAGAAGCTAAAATCACATCTTTAGAAATGCAATCTGAAATCTATGCTTGTACCTTATGTGGAGGCTTAGGCCATCCTGCTGAGAATTGCTATATTTTGCATGATTTTAGGAAATCTAGAGAATATCATGAAAATCCAAAATATGAAATGCCAATAGATTACAAAGCTGATAGTCATTGGGACCATAATCAACCTTTCGAAGGTGGCGATCAGTATTTTATAGACCATAATGACCATGCACACATGTATCATCCACCACAGTGGGAATTTGAACAATTTTTTACTTTTCAATATGTGGAGGAAAATCTCGAAGCTTCGAACAAAATAATGCTAGGAGTGTATTGCATGATAAACATTGCATATAGCATTGATTATGAATTTCCTCTGTTGAAGACTCTCCTTCCATTGAACAACTTAATGCATTTTAAAAAATGAATTTGATTCATTTACAAAATGTAGGAAAGGAGGAATTTCAGGATGAAATATTTGTTTGTCCTAATGAAATAAAATGTGAAAATAGTATGCCTAGTCTTACTTGTGCAGCTGATATTGCATATGAACCTATTTTAAATGAAGGGACTAGAAATACTACGATTTTAAATAAGGAAATGCATTTCTATAATGATGATGATGTTATGTTAGAAGAATATGTTTTTTTGAAAATATTGTCGAACCTTTGGGTTCAGAGACATTAGGCTTATCTGCCTCGACCTTAATGGATGAAGTTTCTTCTAATGTTCCATTTACATGTGATGTGGTTACTAATCTTGAGCATGTGCAGTTGTCCTGTGAAAGAGAGCATGCTACACAACTTGTTTGTGACTTAGAAAATGTTGAATCTTCGTCAGAGACACTAATGATATTATACATGAAAATAACTTTGATGTGTCTGATTCTCTGTCTAAGTCACAGTGTGAAGTTTCTTGTGATATTCCTATGCATGAAACTGAAGTTCTAGGGGATGATTGTGAACTGGGGCTTATTGATTTGTTTTATGAGCATGAGCATGATGTTGTACTTGTGTCTGACATAGGTAATGTTGAATCTCCTGTCAACACTAATGATCTTATGCATAAAAACATAATTGACGTGTCTGATTCTCTTCCTGGGTCACATTGTGATGTCTCTTTGGATTTGTCTATGCATGATAATAAAATTTTGGATGAGCATGATACTTATTTGGGTCTTGATGGATTGTTCTATGAATGTGAGCATGTTGCGACACTGGCAAATGATTTAGGAGTTATAGATGTGCCTAATAATGATGTGCCTACCACCCTTCCCATGTCACAAACTGGTAATCTTGCACCCAACCTAGATTTGGTTTGTAAAGTTATTGTTAAACCTACTTTTCTAAGAGTACCTAATCTAGGATTGGAACTGTGTGCCTCTCAAGTCCTCTTGGACTATTTTGCAGTTAAATATAATACCTTTGATGAGCCACAATTAGAGTTCATCAAAGGTAGGCTTGGAAAGATACCTACTTCTATGTATAAACTGCAAGTGCACAGTGTCGACAAGAAACACAGGGCAAGCACAGGTCGAACCACAGAGACTTGGAGAGTGTAGAAGTTGATTCTAAATCCTGATTCAGAGAGTAACCAAAAGCGGTTTGATTTTGTCGATACGACGATATGATTTTCAAGTGACTGAAATAATAAAAATAAAAGATGCAAATAACAAGATATGTAAACAATGATAATATGGATACTAGGGTATTCAAATCCACCAATAACCTATGATATGCATTCAATTTGTAATATTATTCTTGTCCTTATAGTAGATTGAAGTCTACAGTATAACTAAGGTGTTTCTCCAATGGATAATTTAATCACAACTAAAGTATTTCTCCAAAGTATTAATTGTCTAATTAAGCACAACTAATCTAAAGATCAATATTTGGTTAAGCATGAGTTGTAGCATACTCAACATAGAGATATTCTAACTACAATGGATACATGGCATACATTGTGAGACCAAGATGTTGACAAACTTGGATTAAATTATATCTTTAAACAATTCTAAACTTTCAAGAACAAGATAGAAGATATGAATACATACCAATGAGTTACGGCTTCATTTAAACCCTAGCAAATGAAACTAGAACATGAAGAACATTACAACAAAACTTAAATTTGATAAACTAACATGAACAAGCTATTCTTGGATGAGTTTTCAACACAACAACCCTCTCTATTTATACACAAAAATTCTCTCACACTTGAGATCCGAATTTCACTGTAGCAACCACTCAACAATTAAACAAAGCATGTTTTCTTAATTGATGGATAGAATGGAATACAATGGGGGTGAGGTGGATGTTTTGGAAAGAATCCAATGGGGGTGAGGTGGAAATGGATTTGGGTCTTGGGTTTTGGATCATGGGTTTTGGATCATGGGTTGTTTAATCCCATGAATTTTTAAACAGGTTGCCACTGATGCGCGAGCGGGTTGCAACGCTTCCAACTTTCTTCTCTTTTGTCTTCTAAATTCTTCCAAGCTTTATTTAGTACTTAAAAACACAAAATTAATTAATACAAATATTTATTCTTGAAGATGGTAAGAATGCAGAATTTGGGATAATATATGACTTTGAAGCGCGAAAGATGAGTTAAGTGCCAATGAAAAGGTGTATGAATATGCAATATTTGGCACTCATCAGCGACCTTTCTCATTCTGAAGTTGAAGTTGGAGAGACTCTATCAACAGTTTATCTCGAAGGCGATTGGCGGCATCCAAGCGTACACGGTTCATGATCTAACACAAACAAACGAGTTTGCATCATAAGCGACACTAAGGACAGAAATCAGAAGTGGGGCATTACTATACAGAACTGAGTCGCTCACCACAGTGTCAAGTGTCAAGGCGATGTCGCCATAACAGGGTACAACATTCAACATTTCTTCACCAGTATACTTCCCAAAGTCGGAGGAAGTAAGCGCACCCAAGGAATTCATGATCGGGCCAGAAACAGTGAAGCAAGTCTCGGCGCTAGAAGACGATCCCTCAGTAAACCGGGGCACACAGGGAAGCTCTACCGGAACACTAGCAACAACCTTCTCTACGGCGGGAGTCTCCAAGGGCTCCTGCTGGTCGCCCCCACCTTGTTCATCGACTTTGTCACCCGGCACAGTCTCTCCAAACAACTCATCCTCATCGGAAAGATCAATGAGGGGGCTCGTTTTCGGCGGTGGCTTAGTAATTTCTTTACCTCTACCAGGATTACGCCTAAGCCGAGTAGGGTCGACATCGTCAACATCATCATCATCGTACCTCGGGTGTTTCTGCACAAGTGTCTCGTCAAAACATGTGAAGGAAAAAAACAGGTGCAAGTACATGTACTTATAAGGGAATCATTATGTTTCTTACCTTCCCCTGGTCTTCCTCAACCCTTGTGCCAGCACCTCTTTTCCTAGACCCGATAGTTTTTGTGGAACTGACCTAATATTTTCAAACAACAACAAATGACTAACTGACGCCCGAATCTAACAAGATAGAAATCAAGAAAAGCGCGTACCTTATCGGTCTTGTCATCATTAACCACCCAGAAAGAATAGGGCTCGGCGGGAAAAGTAGGCGACGGGAAGTCACCGTGAAGGATAGGACCTCGGAAAAGAAGCGGAACTCGGGGATAGGTCGGATAATTAGAATGTCGGGCCCGCCTGTTGGAACCATGGCCGATAGGATCGGCATCCAGCATCATTCTTTCGACACCCTCGGGCATAGTTTTGACCCGATGAGGACTTGCAGCAAACCCAGCAAGATCGCCCAAGGTCGAAGTACCAGCTCGATAGTTGACAAGGAAATTAGCAATGGTATACTCAGGAGCGTCCTCGGGCTTGTAGGTCGACCACTCGGCAGTAGAACCATGACTATCGCAGCGATCCATCCACTAGTTCATAATTCGGAAAGTATTGCGAGTCCATTGAGCTAAAGCACGAGAAGGCCGAATCTGGGACAAAATCTCGTAATAAAATGGGCTATCAGGGTTGTATAAGGGAAGACGAAGGCCTAGCTCCAGCTGACCCAAGGTGATGACCACACAATTAGCCGATTGCTCGTCCTTCTTCATATCGGTTTTCTTAAAACTACCGTTTCGTCCCGAGAGAAGGGTCACTTCGTAATTTTGAAGATCGTACGTCTCCTTCAACTGCTCAATGAACTCTTCATCGGAAAGATCTTTCACCCTTTTCTCGGACCTGCACGAAATAGAAGAAGAGCTATCAACAAAAATAGATCTCATCGCGCGATCATCATACCTAGAAGGGATCTCAAGCAAAAACAGAGAAGCAAGGGGGGAAACATCAAACTCGGAAAAAACATCATCAACAGACATCTTTTCATCCATGGAAGGATAATAAGCCATTAACGAAGATAATGCAGAACTCGGTTTTCAACAAAGAAAGATGAGGCGATAGCAGCTACTATGACGATCGATGAGGAGAAAAGGACGAAAGAAAATCAAGAAAGATAGGGTTTTTTGAGAAGCGTAAGATATAAAGAAACTTGGATGAAAACCACATCAGCAGAACAGAAGGACAGAGAAGAAGAAGGAAGAAAGGAGCGGGCTATTTAAAGAAGAAACTTTGTAACCGACGCTGACGGTTACCATTCATAAAGTGGAAATTAGTGGGGCGCTGCATGTCGGGATTAGCGGCATGGGCGAAGATATGGGCGGTTAAGACGATGTTCTTCCACTCGTGCCTCCCACACGGGTGGAAGAAGGGGCATAAATGTAGGTGTAAATTATCTACAGATCCAGGTGGCAACATCCTAGACCCAGCGCACCCAAATACAAAGAAACGCGAAGTATAGAGCAAAGATTAAAGAGCGGAGATTTAAGGAAGCCACGTGGATCGGGCGTAATAATGTCGGACAAGACTTGACCCAGACTTCTGATAAAGCTGACAAGATAAGGCGGGATGGGACAAAAGAGGAGCTACAGTCAAATAGGTAAGAAAGTGTGGAACACATCGGCTGATCATAAGGGCGACTATCGAGACAGCCGACATCGCGTCAACAGAGGACCATAAGAGATTGGCTCGAACGAAATACAGGCGAGGAGCCAAGATGCATCGACCGCACAAGATGACGTGATTCGGCCCGATCACAGAACATCTAATTAGATGTAACAGGGTCAACATTCTAACTTCGTTGTATAACCTTTCTCCTATAAATAGCGGGACTTGTATTCTAGAGAGGTAGGTTGTAATTTTTGGGAGAAAAAGGAGAGAGAAACCCGAGTTTGTATGAGAAAGAAGTGAGTGAGAAGTAAGTTCATCTTGTAAGGAAATCCCACTAAGAGCAACACCTTTGTAACACCGTGAAGTAATAAGATTCATCATTTCACCCCCGTGGACGTAGGTAATCATACCGAACCACATATATCTTGTGTTCATGGTTGAGTGTTTACTTTCGTTTGAGAAGAGTCGTACATTTCTATCCTTTGGATGTAGTTTGTAGTAAAATGCATCTACAGCAAACAACCCAAAATAAAGATTCCCTTTTTCTCTCACATTTTTTGTGTGTGGGTCCCGGTGGGCCCGCGGAGGACAGCAGGGGGTCCCGCCTTTAATGTTGAGTTTGTATCTGGTTGTTTTAGTGTTGTTTTTTTGGGCGGTACGTTAAGAATTTTTCTATTTTTTTTGGCTTCAGCCTCACCCTTTGCTCTCTTAACTGGGAACCCTATAACATTGTCTTTTAGCTAAAATGTGTGAGTGTACCTATTATCGTTTATTTTGCTTCCCAATTTGTAGACTTATGTGAAACCAATGTCTATGTTTTTGATTTACACTTCTTCTGAATACCACTGCCATGTTATCTCCATGAGAATGGATATTTACATGTTCTTCTGATGGGAGATAATTTATTCTGGACCTAGATTTTACACTGGTATTTTTCACCCAAGTTGGAAATATGGAAGTTAAAAATAAAATTAATATTTATGCTCCCTTAGTTTTACACACAGTAGGCGTTAGTAGAAGTTTGGGTTCTTAATAGATACTTAATAAGAATATAGACTTGATGAAAACAAATTCAGTTTTGCAGTCCTTTGCAACACAAATTTTTGTGATGGAGAAGATAATGCATTCAAGGTTTAATGCATCGTGCCCCGCCACGCAACCCCAAACCAAAACTTCTCACTGAACCTGGTGTGTACTAGAGGGTAGATGCCAGTTCTCTTAAACGAAAAAGAAGGTTTAATGTATCGTGGACGGGCGAAGCCCCGTCTTCGTCCCGTCACACCAAATCAAAATTTTCATCGACACGGTCCGTAACACAAGTTACATGTCAATTCTATTAAAAGAAAATAACTGTTATGAGAAGTTAAATATGCCCGGTGCGTAGCACGGGCACAAATCTAGTATTGGTAAATATTTAACATCTTTGATTACTGAATTCAAAGTTTCGCAGATATGCGTAGTCATGAGAGTAAAAACGACCAGTCATATCTGCACCCTAGCTTACTTTTCTGGTCCTCATAGGCTTTTCATAGTCATCGTTATTGAATGCTTTGGAAGGTCTTACAAAGGGAACCACCGCCCAATTGTTGTGGTAATCTTTTTGATATTTTCTGCACTGCCAAACATGAGAAATCTGATAAGAACATGACATTATAATTGTACATGTTCGAAAATACTCTCTCTGTTTCAGGAAAAGTGTTACTTTCACTTTTCAATTTGGCCTATTTTTAGGCTAAAATGAAAAAGTGAAAGTAACACTTTTTCTGAAACGGAGGTAGTAGTTTGTAGCATGAATAGGACATTGTAATCATATACATCACAAGCTGTTGTTAAATACAAATGTCTACAAACTGTTGTTCAGGTAAAACAACAATGTAGAAAGAGACAATTTCCATGGTACTAATGAAAAACATTAGAAGTCGCATGCTTAACAATGTCACATAGTTTGAACACCAAAAGACAACAGAGCTTTTTCCTAGACATGTATATACTCAACTGTCGGAATAAAAAGACAAATTCACAACAGGATTCCCTGTGGCAGGATAAACTTTGGGGGATTACAAATATGTTAATCATCAGTATATCTTAACTCGATTAAAAAAATTATTCTAAAACTATCTCGACTAAGTGAGATATTTGAAACACCATGTTCTTAATAAATTTTCGTATCATCTGTAGAAGTTGTTAAAACTCTCGAAACGACTAGGCAATTTTTTGATTAGTTTCACCAAGTCTGATGGTAAATGTAAATATCTACAAGTTGTTGTTAAATACAAAATATGACCGACACTTTCCTGTCTGAAGCCACCTCGTGATCCTCATTCATAGCATACTCTTTAGGGCCAAATGCATTGCATAAATTTCTCATCCATGAATCACTTATGTCTTTCTCACTTTTGCATACAAATTATTTGTTACTTCAAAACATTTCAAGAACTATTTTTGAAATTTCATCTTATAGTTCGATACCAGTAGTTTGTCGGTTACCAAAAATGGATTTAGGAATGAGATTAATTTTGAAGTCCTGAAATTAAAGTTTCTTGCGAACCCACGGTCCAATCTCTCTATACTCCACGTCCATCAGTCCAATTATGCTCCATGTATTCCCTCTCAAAACAAAAATAGCGACGAAATGGCAACAGTTTAGTAACTAGCTACTATACTAGTAAATTTATGACAGACACGAATGGGAAATTACAGATGAAACGATGCTCTTCGTCAACAATCGTATGTACGTTTGATGGGTTATTGTTTCATTTCTCTAGTAGAAACTCGAAACACGGATCACTGGTAAGGCTGCTACTTTTAGTTCATGAAAGAGGCGGTCTTATATATCCTACGAAACATACCAAAAGTCTAGTTTTTCGGCACATACAGCAACGTAGCATTTCGTTTGTTATTACATCGGTTTCGAGGTCTGAGAAAAGATACAAAGAGAGTACAGAAACAATGAATTACGCAGTATGTTAAACTACGGCACTATTGGCTCGTAGTAGTGATAGCACTAAGCCGATATAGCTGTGGTTGTGTTGACGCGTTTTTTATGGACTTCTCACGTAGTTCTCGTTTTTTAATTGGTTCAAAATTGGCATGCATTAAGCAAAGGCACTAAACAAATGCCATGAATGAGGTGCAAAACTAATGATTAAGAAGCTTCACAACTTTTTCAAATTTTAATTGTATAAAATGACTACTGATAATCCAAGTTTCACACCTTTCGTATATTTTATGATTTTCTCCGTGAAAACGCGAATTTCTTACAGTTGAGATGTTGAAGGAAATTGTGATGAATTATGTTACAAATGGTTTGGTTGAGATTATGTAAGCAACAATAGAAAGCCATTAATTTTACGATTTTTTCTTAAGAGAACATACGATTGATAAAAAAGAAGAAACAATCCCATGACCACTTAATTGCAGGTTTATTTGGTCCCTCCTTCTCGATGTTTTGATACATTTTTCGACTACTCTTAATTGGGCCGACGAACAGATGTCTTATGTATGGTGGGAATCCGATAGCAAATTTTCACATAATGCTTTCTCTTTCTTCATTGCAAGTTAGTTTTCAGTTTTATCCCTATTACAGAGCGGGCATGTTTTATCAGTTTAACATTATATTTTCATAAGAAGTATTCCATAGGTCAAATGCCCATTTCTTGCAGCCCACACTCGGGAGGTGGAGGAGAGGAGTCCGCTACCTCGTCCCATTAATGACCATCAACAAATCTGTGATGATTCTGCGCTGCTTCTTCGAATTCTTGTTCAGCAGAAGACTTTCATTAGGAGGGATACGACATAAGTACTCTGAGATTTTCATTTGTGGAGCATTTTAACAACTCGTATTTACCCTTGGGACAAGTATGGATGCCATTTGTCTGCTTTACAGGTAGTGTGTCCTCTATATGTCTTGAGAATGCTAGAGATTAATTTCGTTTTTGGATTTTAATTCTAACAAACTTAGTACTTTCCATTTCTTCATGCTTGAATTTTAAGTTGCCATTGAATCCATATGTGTTTAGCTGAATACTTCTTTTAGCTTTTCCAGATATGGCAGGAATGCCGGACCGATTTTTTTATACTTCCCGAACCCCAATAACTATAAAAACCTAGAATTTATAACAAAATAGAAAATAAAAGATAGAAAAGAAGAGTTCAAGATTTCTAAGACAAGAAATTAGATTAACCGAAGTACCAAACTCTAGAATAGAAATTTCATTTTCACTCTACTTGCTCGCCTTTGGGTGCAGCACCACCTTGCTGGTAAATCTTAGTTAAGATATGGTTGCATTGCATACATCCTCTAACTCCACCCTGCTGTCGTTAACATCGTATATGTCAGCAAATTCACTTTCATCCGACCACTGAATGGTACTGTTGACTGCATCTTTGATCTTTTTCTGATCATCTACTCCCTCTGTTTCTAAAAAATAGGCATGTTTGTGTGCAAATTTACACACAAAGAAGCCTATTTATTAGAAACCGAAGGAGTATTGTTAGTAACCGGAAAATTATCTATCGTGTTCCTCATGTTGTTTCTCCCTATTTTTTTCATCTTCTGACTAGTATTCCTCAGCCTCAATAATCAACCTCTTAATTTCAGCCGCGAACAACCTCCCCTTTTTATTTGTTATTGTGATCATATCCTTCTTCCCTGATGTATTTACCTCAGCAAACACGCTCAATATACCGTTTTCATCAATCTTAACGCATACTGTTATCTCGGTACTGGAATATGAGCGAGTGCTCTTGATCTTCCGTGATCTTCTGTTAGTTATGAAACACGCAGGAGTAGAACTGTGAAAATTGTGTCTTATGGAACGACCAAACCAAGGACACCGATAACAATTGATTTCCTATATTCTAAACTTCCGGTTGATCTTGCCAGCCCCTTGTATGAACTGGCAGCCCCTTAGTCAAAATTACAAGGCTTTCAGACACGAGCTAATGCCATGGAGTAATGTGAATGTCCGAATAACCTAAGCCAAACCTAATTCAACGGTGACGATTAAATGTCAGTATTAAATTAGCATTTAATTACTTAACTAAATTACCGCAAGGGAATTATTATAAGAAACTTCCTTAAACAGGAAAGATTTTACAAAGATTTTTTTACGGTGCATTTAATGCTTGGATATATGGTGATGTCCTTAAAAGGAAGCTCAAGTTCTTCTTCTTTATATAGATGAAAAAGTTTCCGCATAAACAATTCAACCAAAAAAGAAAACTACTCTCCTTTGTTTCTGCTTTTCCATCTAAAATTAACAAAGGAGAGACTCCCGTTACTGCAGTTCTAAGGTAACAATCTCTTCTTTCCTTGTTTTATTACTGTAATGTTCATCAATGTCATATCCACTATGCATATGTTAAGATTGGTATTAATTGATTCATTAGTGTAAAACTAAGATTGGTACTGGATTAGTGTTTAACAATAAAACCAAAAAGTATTAATTTTTTTTTCCTTTCTTACTGCGCACTTGTAGTATATGGTTTTGATATCTTATGTGCATTCTAGTTTCGGAATAACTAAAAAACAACTTGTACAAGTAACCATAAATCTTTACTGTATTTTCCTTTTCTTTTTGTTAAACCCAATTATCTATTCAAACATGATAATGTTTTGGATACATATGAATCGATTAAGAAGAAGTCTGATTCGTTTGATTTTTTTTTTACGATTTCAGTGAAGCAACGACAAGATGGGACGCGCAAAACTCAAGTTGGAACTTATAGCGAAAGAAAAATCGCGTAATTCAACTTATTCAAAAGAAAGATAGGGTTGAGAAAGAAGTTACATGAATTCAAAACACTCTGTGGTGTAGATACATTGATGATCGCCTATGGACCTAAGCAAGGTGACCGCCTGTTGAAGTTGAGACATTTCCCCCGGAACTTGACAAAGTTAATGAGATCATTCAGAGGTATCAACAAGTACCTCAGGAAGACAAAGACAAAAGGACTCTTACTCTGAAGAATTTTTTTGAAGATCAAAAAGCGAAGTCCGAGGCTGAACTGGTTGAGCTAAGAAAAAGAAAAACCGAGATTTGCAGCATATTTCGTTGGATGATCTGGTCACAGTTGATCAACTTCAACAACTTTACCACAGCTTGAATGTTAAGAAGGAATTAGTTGAGCAAAAGAATCAAATCAATGAAAACTATGAATAGTGGAGGAGTTATGGATGTAGCAAGAAGATAGATGAGTTCCCCAATTCAATAGTACGAGATCAGATTCCTTATCAGAGTTCAAACACTTACAATAACCATGATGACACTCTGTGGAGAAAAGAGGATATTCTGCAATCACAATCATTTGGTTATCCTTTTCCTGCTACGGAGTATCATCATCTTAATAATATTCCTACCACGAAGGATTACGCAACACCTGCGTTTGCTAAGCCAATGATAGGAACATATGGCTCCAATTATGGATACTTCAATATGGGGAATCAATATTATTTGGATAACAGTTATGCAAATCAACATATGAGTTCAACTATGACGTCGGCTACATCCATGTATCCATTTGGTCAGATACCTTCAGGGGGGGTATCATTTCATATGGCAGCAGCAGCAATTTCAATTCATGAACACACCTCAGACGCATCACCAACATCAATTCATGTCATCAGGCTCTTCATCTCAGATGCATCAGCAGTCCACCAGTTCGCATTTAGGTTTTCAAGATCAAACTGATAACTAGAAGCTTCTACAACTAGCTAGTAAAACTCCAAGTTTTGAAATAGTACGAACCTTGGTGTGTATATATAAACACTAGGTTTTTGCTATTAGTAGGCTTATTTATTTATTTTTAGGTTTTGCTACCCAACTATAAAGCTTCTAAACTCTAAAGTAATTTTTGTTATTACAGTATTTATTTTCATTTTCGTGCACAAAATTCTGTCTTGATTTTGCAGGACTTAATCATCTGGATTAATGAACACTGAATCTCCTCCATATCTAGCAGAATCACCTCCAGGAACTCTAATTATAAACTGATGACAAGGTTCTACCAACTAGTGTTTCTTAAACCTAAAGCATAATGACAACTACTGATACTAAGAACTTAGAACCAGATATATCTCCAAGATTTTTCCTGCACAATTTCAATAATATGCCTCTACTTTTTAAACAAAATGATTTACTGGAGTATGCAGCTCTCCAATAAAAACTTTGACCTGGTTTCATCCCTCGGACTATAATGCATCCTTTTCCGGAATTAGAATGTCATCATCAACTGTAACAAAGATGGGTGAGTAGGACTAGGCAGGAGAGCAGAGAAAAATCATACAGTATTGTGCAGGTTGTGTTTTATTTATGAGTTGTGTGAAAAGCGGATCCGAAAGATGTTGGCCGTTGCAGAAAAGGCCGTATAACATATAACATCAAAACATAAATTTGTTGGACGCGAGGTAATATGTATGCACACACAGTACACCAAACCAGTTTCTAGAGATTACATTGTCGACATATTACTAGTGTGTGCCGGCCTTTAGGTCTTAACCTTTGTTTGTTACTTTTGGTTCCCTACAACAAGAAAAACTAGTAACTATAAACTTCAAATTTGATACCCAAATGGACCATCTAGTAACTCTCAAAACTAACTACTGGAAGCTCTAGTACCATTATAGAACATCCTCCCCAAGACTAACTTTCTCATATATGTATCATACTGAATTTAATTTTCAAGTAAATATTTGATATAGAGAAAAAACTAAACAAAGCAAGAAATATAGCTCCAATTCGATTTGGGAACCCACCAAAAACATACATAAAGTTTCATTTAACCAACAATGATCTGGATTTTCTGACTCATTAACATGTTCCAAAACAGGTACCTTCAAATGCATACGACTCCAAACTCACAGTGATGGTTACTAGATTATAAGTAGGTACAACAGATATATTTCATCCAGCAGTTGCTTCATCTGCTAATAGACTATGTTCTGCCTCCTCTCGTCCTATATCACCTGATTCCAGCCTTCAGAAGTTTCCTTCCTCCAAATCTGTCCAACAAACTAAGGTGTTAGTGTGAGGGATTGAGACTACTATAGCATGTATGGTTGCAGCATCAAAACAGGAGACAAGGATTTAAAATTCTTTCTCCCTCATAGGCTCAAAATATGCGAAAGCACGCTTATGCATAACTCAAAAAGTAAAGAAAAGCATGCTTGACACGCTTCTTCTCCCATTAAATTTACGTCAATTGACCAAAACAAGCACCCTAATAAAGTTGCCAAGGATAGATTATATGCAAACAGACCGCAGATTTTTATATTATATAACATTCATTAAGATATTAACGAAGATTACTCTCACATCTTCTTAAAGCTTCTATGTCAGCAAACCATTGCTTTGCACTCTCCAATTTCACCTGACATAATTATTTTTTGTATCTTGTTCGCCTAATTCTTTCAATGTAACAAAGGAGTTCTTGAGGGAGACAAACTTCACTACCAAAAAAATCCGCCAGCTTTGCATGAAGTTGAAGATTTTGGGTCGTAGATACAGAGATTTCTTATATCTTCAACCTAAAGCACCACCAGTTTTCGTAAAGGCAAAGGGGTCATTATTGACTAGAGTGAACTTTTTACTCCAACCCAAATACTGATGTTTACCCTTCTCTTGCATTTCATGGTCATCATTCTTCGTTTTCAATATCCATATGTCGTATTGATAACTAGCACTTGTAATATGATTGACACCAAACAGTAAATCTCCGTCCCAAACTCCCAATTTAGATACAGCCAAATTAAGAGAAGAGGGTAGCATTAAACGTCCACGAAACTTTTCCTCTGCCAAATCAAAGGCCACAATCCTTCCTTCCATGTCTATCCAATGAAGATTTCCATTAGCAAATGCACCATATGCGCCATAAGAAATGTCAAAATTGTAGCCGAATTTCCCTAGATTTCTCCATCCGTTGCCGCTGCCAAGAGTGTATACCTCGACCTCTATGAAATTACGCACTCCGAGTAACGCGTATACTCTAACAACTTTGTACTCATTAGTTGATGGAAGGTAACCAAACCCACCAAACAAAATGTTATCGCTAAAATTTTCAGGAGTCTTACATTTTGGAAGAATGACATATTCTTTTGGTAATTGGATTACATATACAAGCAGGTCCATAAAATTTATCATCTTGGCATGGATGGCATCCATAAAGACAAACCAAACCATTAAACGAACCAAATATACCGTAACATGAAACTGAAGGGTTAAATTGTACTTTCTAATTCTACTGATTTCTCCTGATTCTCATCATATTCAAAATAATTGAGTTGCCTGAAATTGGATTTCAAACGGAAAATGAAACTCAAATTACCAGAATCCGAATTAGTAGAAGGGTGAGTAAGATACTGCAAATGACTCTTCCAGAATGATGGATGTCGAACGATTCTTCTCCATTTTGTGCAAACTAATTTGCAATCCATCACTGATTCGGCTGGTAAACGAGTTAAAATGTCCAGCGTGATCTCAAAAGGGAGAAACTTGAAATACTCCATTGAAAATTTCGTTGAACAATGAAGGATTAGATAGATCTAGGGTTTGAAGAAATGGAGACTGTTGAGTGTTGTGTTGAAAGAGTAATGTAAAGTTGAAAGGAGAATAGTGGGTTCTGGTTCTCTTATGTTTATGCAATCAGAACAAACATTTTCCGGATATCTTAGAAAAATATAAATATAGTCCGTTTTTCGAACGTTACTTTGACTTTCATTTCCAGAAACATTACTTTTGACTTTCCTTCCAGTAAACCAAATTCAAATTCTTTGCACATTGCAGATTTTTTTAGGTGGCAGGGGTGGAGTGGATATTGAGTCGTCGAGCTTAATTTGAGTCGTGGGGTAAAATATAGAGAAGATTTTGTGCCCATAATCCATGAAGATATTAGACTTTAAACCACTTATAATCCTTGTTGGCAATATGTCCTAAACGAACCTGATTCCAGAGCCACTTACATACATATACGAGCCACACTCGTACATTCAAAATACTTTAGTCCTAAAACGCCCTGATTTAGTGACTACAAGCAACCCAATGAATACCATTGGATAATTTGGAATAATTCTGCTTACACCAAAGAGAGGATCTTTCCTTCTCTAGGTCTGAATAACACTGCTAGTGCTAGAGGCATCAAGAAGCAGGAAAACAACATGTTGGAAGCCCGGTAGAACCGACTAAATAAAAGGTCCTCCCCGGATAAAATTGTCTGATCCAAGTTGATGTGGTGGTGTTTTGTCAAACCCTCAAAACTATGCCTTAACTTTCATTGCTTCCTACTATATTACAAAGAAACCTCTGTTTGAGAATATTATTGGACCGTATAAAATTATTCTTATATAGAGGTAAATTTTACAAAGATTAAGCCAAATGGGACTAGAGTTTTTTATTCATTTATGGAGTTTGTTCCGTTATAGAGTATTCTTATATAGAGGTTTCTTGTAGATACACAACCGGCATTATAAACTGATGATAAAATTGTGCCCGTGAACATCTTGTGGGTAGCTCTTAACACTATGCCTTAGTCAAGTATTCACACTCCAATGTAGATAAACCTAGAAATATCTAGGTAGCTCTTTACACTCTAGAAATATCAGTCAATTATAGTAGGTTCTCTAGAAAGGTCATGTGGAGTCGGCCACTTTTAGGTCTCTAGGATTGTTCTCTAGGTCACTATATATAGGGGATTATATTCCCTATTGTAAGTAAATCAAGTGAGAGTTGGAGTGGTCGAGTGGAGTACGGTCGGTAAGTGAGAGTTGTGAGAGAAGTGTGAGCGAAACATAGGCTGTGTTGGAAATTTGAGTATTTATGCAGCTTAGTGTGTAAATTAACTTGTAATCAATAAATTAAGATTTTTCACAAGTGTGATTTTTCCCACCTAGCTTCTCAAAATTCTACATTTGGTATTAGAGCTGGACGGGCCTGGACTAGTGAAGTCCGAGATCATATTCGTGATAGAGTGTATAGTCAGGAGGACTGTGAGTTTGTTGGTCGAGACCATACAAGTTGCGATAAGGGGTGTCGTAGAGTCACGGGAGTGTGAGTTTGTTGGTCGTGAAACATAGAAGTTGCGAGTAGGGTGTCGCGAGATCACGATGACTTCCGGATCTCATAACACAACTGGAGTTGTTAGGCTCAACCAAACCAAACATAAATACTGGCAGTCAAAGTATCAAGTCCTATTTAGAAGGACAAGACCTCTGGGAGGTTGTCGTTGGTAGTGATACAAAATCACCACCAAGGAAGATATCTGACCAGGCAAATGGCGTATGAAAGTCGGAAAAGCTACGTCGTTATTAAAATAACCATCGAGTATGAGTTATTAGATCGTTGAGGATGCATCCACGCCGAAGGAAGCATGGGATGCTCTCAACAAGTTGTTCTCAAGGAAGAATGATGCTCGTCTCAAATCCCGGAAAGTGAGCATATCAACTCCATGCAGAAGGTATCCGGGTGTAATATTTCATGAAAATGAGAAATTTAGCAAAAGAAATCTCATTGCTAGATTGGCAAATGAGATTTCTGAAAGAAAAATTACTAAAAATAATAGTAAACGGGTTATGACCAGTACCCGATTTCATGTCACTTGTACACAAGGGTGGAAAATAAACCCTCTATTACGGAGATAGAAAATCTACTAGTAGCTCAGAGACCAACTAAAATAATTTAGCAAAAGTATCTCTATTAGAAAATGAAGAGGAAGCAGTCTTCAATAGTAAGAGTAAGGGTAATTTTAGAAAGAAAGATAAAGGAGGCGAATCCCCTAAAAATCCGCAGAGAAGATCTCATCCAGGGGGGAGCTAAAATGAGTGAGTACTCGGAGGAGTCGTCGATGAGTCCGATAGGAAGACAAGACCGACGTGTTACCATTGAGGCAAGTTCGGCCATTTCGCAAGAGATTATGGCTTAAGAAAAATAAGCCGATGGAAGGAAACTTGGCGACATCCGATAGTTGTCAAGTTCATAGTGAAGAAGAAT